>VWZV01011125.1:157095-208165 GCA_013397155.1 Irena cyanogastra
AGGTCAGAAAAGCAAAAGAAACTCTGTGGCATCAGCCTGTTGGATCAGAGAGTTCTGTACTGCCTTGTAGCAAAGAGCCTGTGACCATCTTAGACCATGGCTGACTGCTTGCTGTCTGATAAATCTCAGGGCTCTGAGGCTGAAGTTACCTGAGCAATGAATTGTTCTGGGTCTGAGCGTGTCCTGTCCCTTTGCTAATGCAATGACAGCCACAATGAGGGATGGAGCAGGGGGCTGGAAGTCTGAGTAGAGGTGAGGGGCAGAGAAGGGGGTCGGGCAGCAGGTGGGGTGAGAGGAGGAGGTGAGGGTCAGGAGCTGGCACCCTGTGTCCATCCCCAGGCACCTGAGTGCACACACTGGGGCAGTCCTCAGCCCCTCAGTGCCTCAAACTGGCTGCAGAGGTGGCATCTGGCACTCCAGTGACAGCCAGAGTCCAGTTCTCATCCAGTCCAGGTCCTGTCCCTGCACAGACACCCCAACAATCCCACCCTGTGCCTCAGGGCATTATGCAAACGCTCCTGGAGCTCGGGCAGCCTCGGGGTTTCCTGGGGAGCCTGGGCAGTGCCTGACCCCGCTCTGGGGGAAGAACCTTTTCCTGATATCCAGCCCAAAGCTACCCTGCCACAGCTGCAGCTGCTCCTGGCCCTGCCACGGGTCACAGAGCAGAGGTCAGTGTGGGTACTGCCCACAGGGCTGTACAACCTCCCTGTACAAATCCCTTCCTTCATTTCCTCTGCCTCAGGTGCTTC
Organism: Irena cyanogastra; assembly: GCA_013397155.1. Taxonomy (NCBI): domain Eukaryota; kingdom Metazoa; phylum Chordata; class Aves; order Passeriformes; family Irenidae; genus Irena; species Irena cyanogastra. The sequence continues at coordinate 157,845 of VWZV01011125.1, forward strand.
TGTCACCAGCCCAGGGATTTTCTGTCTCCCAAGGCTCATTTTCTAGCTGGAGGCTCTTCTGATCCTCCCCTAGCTCATGACCCAGGTGTGGGACATGCCCTCCCCCAGCAGGGCCCCCGAGGATCTCCACGGGCAGGGATGGTGTCCATGGGCTGCTGGCTGCTGTGACCCACCTGGAGACAGTGGGCACAGCTTCTGGAACACCCAGAGGTGATGTCACAGTCCCGTGCACTTTTATCAGGTAATAAATGTTAACATTCCTCAGCCCTGGCTGCCAGCGTGTTGCTGGAATGGATTTGTTATTTTTATGAAGGAGAAGATGAAAGGCTGCGGGGAGAAAAGGCCCCAATAACCTGGGCACCACCTGACTGAACACCCACATCCTCCCATAAAACTGTACCTCAAACAAGAGTGTTTTATTCCAGCTGTTTGTCTGCTCCCAGTGATCCAGCCTCAGGAACCAGGATCTGCAATTGCCCCTATTGCACAAGGAACAAACATCATCCCTGCCATAAACTCTTCGAGGCAGGGCTCCTGGTTTGTTCACATTCATCTGTCCAGGCTCTTTTCCAAGCCAGCTCCTGACACCCTGTACTCACAAACCTCAGAAGAGCCTCTAAGAGATGACAGTCCCTGACTGATTTAACTGAGGGCTCTTTTCTGATGCTGCTTCTCTTGGGGAGCTGCAGAATCTGGGACCCCAGCAGAGGCCACAGGCCCAGCAGGCTCAGCAACACTGGGTGTGATCTGCAGTAGCTGCACACCAACCCAGCAGCTGCTCCTGAATCTTCCCCAGTGTCCCCTCCAGACTCCAAGAGCTCCCCAGCAACTGGCCAGGGCTCTCTGAGCCTCTGGTAGCCAAATCCTCTTGTTTTCACAGCCTCACACACGTGCAGACTCCTGGCTCCCAAGGCTCTTACCCAGCTGGTCAGCTCCTCTGGCTGGACACTGCCTGGGGTCACATCCCCACACACCCACACAGCTCCAGCCCCTGGCACTCCAGGGGGGCTCTCAGACCTCCCTGCAGAGGGAATGAGCAGTCCCTGACCCAGGAAAGGGTTTAGGAATGGAGGTTCATGAGGAGCCAGGTCACAGTGTGCTGATCAGGTGTCACCCACTGAGCTCCTCACACAGCATTGGCCACTCTTGTCCCCTGAGCCTTATTTTTGTCCTGTGTTTGTTCCTCTCCAAATTCCACCAACCCCTCCGTTTCCCCACCTCTGGTTCTTCCCCTGAACAACCTACAGTAAATCCAAAGGGATCCTTCCCTTCCCCTGCCATGTTTCCTGTGTACCTGTGCAGGGAGAAAGGGAGAAGAGAGAGGTTGGCTGGAGGGACATTAAACCTCATCCAGTGCCACCCCTGCCATGGCAGGGACACCTTCCACTGTCCCAGGCTGCTCCAAGCCCTGTTCAACCTGGCCCTGGACACTTCCAGAGATCCAGGAGCAGCCACAGCTGCTCTGGGCACCTGTGCCAGGGCCTCTCACCCTCACAGGGAGCAATTCCTTCCTCATATCCCATCTGACCCTGCCCTCTGGCAGTGAGAAGCCATTCCCTGTGTCCTGTCCCTCCATCCCTTGTCCCCAGTCCCTCTCCAGCTCTCCTGGAGCCCCTTTATGCCCTGGCTGGGGCCCTGAGCTCTCCCTGGAGCCTTCTCCTCTCCAGGTGAGCACCCCCAGCTCTGCCAGCCTGGCTCCGTGGCAGAGGGGCTCCAGCCCTGGAGTGTCCCCATGTGCCTTGGAGACCTTTGCTGGCTGGCAGTGACAAGGGTTTGGTCACATCTCCAGAGTTACCCAGCACACTCCCTTGGCACAGTCTGCTTTGTTCCTGGAATGCAACAGGAAGAGAATTCCCCGTGTGATGTTTGTGAATTCCCCACTCTGGGGATGAGTTGTCTCTGCTGTTGATTTACCAGGGCTCAGAGCTTCCACCCTCCCCACAACAACCTGCTCAGCAGCTGGATTGCTGCAGTGGCACCTTGGCTGCTCCTGCAAGGCTCTGCTGTTCTCTGTGCCTCTGTGCTCACTCAGCCACATCTGCTGGCTTCACTCAGAGCCACCACAAGAGCTCTGAGTCAACAAGAGATCAAAGATGCAGCTTTAGAGCACAAAAAGCCAAATTATATCAGACAAGGGAAATTTAGCTAAATGATCGGGCAGTGGGTTCAGAATTATTGTAAATATTTATTTTTCACCAACAAATATGCACCACACTTGGTACGAGCTTCCAAAACAATTTTTAAAAGTCCTCCAGAGCTATTAAAAGTCAAAGTGACCCATGAGCAAACTGAGACATAGACCCTTGGAAGTGTCACAGAAGTGTCACTGGATGGGCCTTTCTGAAGGATCTAGAAATAAGAGACCCTCCCATAATTACCCTGTTCCTCACAATCCCCCCTTCACTCTTTTCCTCTCCTCATTTCCAGATTAATTCAATTAATCTGAATTAGTTTCCAGAATTAAAGAAGTCTGTGGCCTGATGTGCCACAGACCCCTCACCAGCTTGGTCACCCTGCATTGCATTTTCCACTTTTTTTTACAGGAATGTCCCAGGAGAGAGGTTGGACATCTACCAGGAGATACCAAAAAGTCCAAGATGCCTGGGACAGCTGACAATTCCCAGCTGGGAGACACCAAACTGTGGGGTATTTGCTATTTAAAGCAGATAAATGCTGACAGGGATGTTGGGATTCACTGTGTCACCTCATCCACTGAAACAGAAAAGCAGAATATCGACTGATCTGGTCAAAAAGCATCTCACCATGACAGGAATGAAAACAGGAACAAAATTCTTTTATCAACAATTCTGATTCCAGCACCTGATAGTGCAAATCTCCCAGGCAGAGGAGAACATGGGATTTGTCTTTCAGACTCCTGGGGAAAAAAAAAGAACAAGTTAAGCTCCTGGAAAGGTCTAAGAGTGTTTCTGTCTTGACCCTGATAGTTTTTATCAGAACATACAAAATATTTAATGCAGATTTTCCTTGGGTGTGCCATTGCTTTTATGGACTTTTTATTGCTTATAAACCAAATCACGTCATCACTGGTACTTTCTCTGACCCTCTGGTTAAAATGTTACCCCAAGGACAATCACATCTTTGTGTCTCAGTGTTTGCTCAGCACTCTGGGATCCTTGGATTTGTGTGGGGTGGGAGCAGAGGAGTGAGACCAACCCCACCAACACTTCCTGCAATCATTCTGCTTTTTATTTTTATTTTTTTTCCGGGAAAAGTATTGAAATTTTCTCCAAAAAAAAAGGAGCTTAATTTGAAATTAGCAAATACTTCTGTTCTTCTCTCTCCTAGGTGGGGGCAGGTCAGAAATTCACTGGTATTGAACAAAAAGACAAAAAGAAGGGTGGGTGAGGACTGGAGTGGGCTGCTCAGAGAGGTGATGGAATCTCCATCCTTGGGGACATCCAAAAGTCATCTGGAAATGGTCCTGGGCACTCAGGTCCCAGGGAGGTGGGACTGGATCACTCCCAGTGTCCCTTCCAACCTCAGCCACTCCAGCATTCTGGGAAGAAATAGGTTTCAGCTTTCATATTTTAGTGCATTTGAAAGGAAGAAAGTTTTCACTTTTTTTGCTGTTAAAACATTTTCTTTTCCTGCTCGTCTCAAATGTTGTCTGGATTCATCCCTTTATGGAAGATTTAAATAAATAAATAGACAAATAGACAAATAAGGGGGGGGGAAGGAAAAAAAGCAAGGGTTAGCAAGCATTCTGACATGCAGGAATAATATGGGCAAACTAGGACGTGGTAATTGCCAGATGGGTGGAATTCCCTTTGCAATAATGAGTTTCCTTCTCTGGTGTGAGCACTGGCACCACAGGGAACAGAGGAAAGGAGGCAATTCCAGCTCTGTAAGAGCCAGAAACTGGAAAGGAACCAGAGCTCTGACAAAACTCACCGTGCTGGGCAGCAAGTCCAGCCCTGTTACTGGGCTGCTCAGAGGATTTTGGTGGATTTTTGTGGGGCCCTGCATGAAATTGGCCACTCAAATATCTTCTGTAAGCCAAGAGCCAACACTGGGGGAAAGCTATTTTTAATTCTTCTACATTGGTTTTATTTAAGCTCTCATACTACATCTCACACTGGTTTGAGGTTCTGGCATTGATCCTGAAAAGTCTCTTCAGGAGTTTTTTGTTGTTTTTATCACAAGTCTATTTATTTCCTCTGGGAGCAGTTCACAGCACTGTTCTCTACAGTGTGGGGTGTTAGAGACTCCTCATCTAAATAGAACACTGGCTTTTTAAATGTATTTTATTCAATATAAGATTCATTGGTTTGTATATTTGATGTAATATTTATTTAGTATCAGGCTCCTGTGTCACAAAGGTCCTCACAAACTCATGCTCTAAAAATTGCTTTTGTGTCCCTTGATAGCTGCAAATCAAAGAGAAGAGAAAAGAGAGTTGAGGTGTGACTGCTCTTTTCTAAACAGGATCAATGTGTTTATAGATGAAGTTACGTTGCACCCTGACCTTGAAATGTGCATTTGCAGAAGGCAATCATCACCTGTTTGGAGTTTCTTTATGTTGACCACATAATCTGAATGATCTTATACAACATTTGCTTAACTCTTGTTACTTCACCCAGGTTTCAGTCCAAGAAATCATGTGAAAATTCAATTTTTACACCAATCTACAAAATTCACAGCTAATGGTGGTCTAATAATGAATTTAAGAAGAAAAATGAAAGAACAGCCATGAAATAAATGTTTTGATGCTGGGCTATAAAAGCGGAAGAATCTTTCAAGTGCCTGGGACTTTGTACCTGGGACTCACAAACTCCCAGCCCAGTCTCAGCACTCTGAATCTGTTTTCCCAGACTCAGATCTGTTCCCTTTTTTGGAACAGACAGGGATAGAAGGCAATTCCCATGCCAGACTTCCCCACAAAGGCTGTTCATGAGCACCTCTGTGCCGTGGGGCTCTGGGAAAGCAGAAAGTTTGCACAGACTCACATCCACGATGGTCCTTGAGCTCCTGAGGGAGAAAAAAACAGACTTCAAATACACTGCTGGTGCCAGGGCAGCTGACAATGCCAGGGGAGGGTGGCTGATGCCCCAGGTTAGGTTGTCCCCTCTCCCCTCAGGGGACAGCCAGGTGAGATAAGAGAGCTGAGCAGCAGCTCTGGCTCTGAGCTGTGGCAGCTGCCTCATCTCGGAAATGAAGGCAGGGAAAGGCAGCAGGTATTTCCTTTAACTCCAGCACGGCTTTCCTTCCCTCACTCCCTGCTGTTCATGTGCACTGAAGGTGGTGCTGGTGGGGCTGGAGGAGGGGCAGCAGCTCCCCTGTGCAAGAAGCACTTTTCCCATTTTCCTAAATAAATACAGCAGATAAATCCTAAAGCCAGGATCCTAAACTTCTTAAAGCTAATAAATCTCCTTTAAAGCAGCAATACCTGGTTGTTTAACACAGATACTCCTCCAGAGCCTGGTGCATCCCAATGTTGGACTCACTGACCCCTTCCAGCCTGGGATATTCTGTGATTCTGTGTCCCAGCAATTCATCACCTCAGTCTGGGACATTCTGGATGCTGTGTCCCAGCAGTTCCTCACCTCAATCTGGGACATTCTGGATGCTGTGTCCCATAGGTGACATCAGTTCCTCACCTCAATCTGGGATATTCTGTGTCCCATGGCTGACATCAGCAGTTCATCCTCTCAGTCTGGGACATTCTGGATGCTGTGTCCCATGGGTGACATCAGTTCCTCACCTCAATCTGGGATATTCTGTGTCCTATGGCTGACATCAGCAGTTCCTCACCTCAGTCTGGGACATTGTGGATGCTGTGTCCCAGCAGTTCCTCACCTCAGTCTGGGACATTCTGGATGCTGTGTCCCATGGGTGACATCAGTTCCTCACCTCAGCCTGGCCCTCCTGCACAGGGTGACCTGCAGGGTGGGGTGCAGGTGGCCCTGGCAGTGTTGGGTTAAGGGCTGCACTCCATGATCCCAGAGAGCTTCTCCAGCCCTATCAGCTCCTGATTCTGTGGCTCCCACAGGCTGCACAGCTGGCTGAGCTGCTAACCAGCCTGCTGAACTCCCTGCTGTGCTCTGAGCACAGCTCCAGTTCCCAGAGAGAGCTGGCAGACACAGCCCTCAGTGTTTGGGTTCTGCAGAGGCTTTCTAAGCCTGCTGTGAAATTAGATCTCCACTCCTGACTCTTGGCTTCCTTTATTTATCATCCTTTCCACATTATTTTTATCCAGCCCAGGCCATTCTGTTTGTGTATTTTCGTGTGTGCCCCCCACCCCTTCTTCCTCAAGGGCACAACCTCCTGCTGTCAGACCAACCCCCCAAAATCACAAATCTCATCCACCAGGGACAAAGTGAAGGTATTGTGCCCTCCTTTATCCCCCTTTTTCCCTCTGCAGTACTCAACACACCAGGCTAAACATGTCTGGGGTGTGCCTGGGGATGGCCCCAGACCCACAGGGGGATTTGTGGCAAGGTCTGCAGCCCAGCCATCCTGCCCACCTGAGCACTGGCAGTGTTTCAGCAGGACCTTGGTGCCAATCCTGTTTCCAACAAGTCTCCCTTGCAAAATCCACAGCCTCCTTCTCTACAGGAGAAGCTGCTGTGCTGGGACCTGAGGAGTTGTCACACTAGCTTTAAAGGAAAATATTAAGTCCCTTCTCTATTTGGAGAAATAACTCCAGGTTTAAAAGAAGCCCCTGCAGTGTTTGAGTCAGGAAATCTCATTTCCCAACTTCAAGGCAGCACAAAGAGCCTTAGCGAGGGACTCTGTCTTTGGAATTTGCTCTTGGATGTGTTTTGTCCTGAGGAAGTCAAATCCTGGATGCCAGGAATCCTCTTCTGCACCCTCACAGTTCTCCTGTCAAATGAAGCAGGAATTTATGTACCTCATGATAATTTTCTAACATCAGTTCTGGATTTAGGCTCTAAATAGCTGTATCTGAGGATACAGATCTGGTGCACTGAGAGTCTTGGTGGAACTTGGTTGATGGGTTGAGGGCTCCATATCTAAAAATGGAGATAATAGTTCAACAGCTACAAATAGGAGGGGAAAATGTAAAATCTCTGATATGGACTTGCATTACCATGGCAGATCTGAGGGGGCTCAGCCTGGAGCAAAGGAGGCTCAGGGGGGAACTTCTGCTTCTCCACAACTCCCTGACAGGAGGGGACAGCCGGGGGGTCGGGCTCTGCTCCCAGGGAACAGGGACAGGAGGAGAGGGAACGGCCTCAGGCTGGGCCAGGGCAGGCTCAGGGTGGACATGAAGAGAAATTTCTCCTGGAAAGGGTGCTCAGGAATAGGAAGGGGCTGCCCAGGGCAGTGGGGGAGTCCCCATCCCTGGAGGTGTCCAAGGGAGGACTTGAGCTCTGGGTGGGTGACAAGATAGGGACCAGGCAGAGGCTGGACCCAATGGTCCTGGAGGGTTTTTCCAACCCAAAAAGTTCTGTGATTCTGTGACTACACATTGGTTTTAAGTTCAGGACACTGTTAAAAGATAGTTTTTAATCAGGGAAGCCACAGACATGAAATGCCTTATGTGGGGAAAAAGCAAGGAGGCAAAAAGAGTATCCTAAAACAAAATCCACTCCAAAGCCAGCAATAACAAACAAAACAAACAAAAAATCCGAATTATTACTAGTTTTTTATTGCCTGTACAGCATATAAACATGGACAGATCATTTTTTCACAGCCTTGCCACTAATAAATAAAACACAGGCAATGCTTTCATTCCAGTGTGATTCTAGCACTGCACTTTGGAATTCCTTTCTCTCAAAGACACTTTAAAGAACCTTGATATCCCACCAGTGAAGAAGTGTTCCTGTGCTCCTCTACACCCATTCCCCAAATCAACAGCAATCAGTACAAGGAACAGGCTGATTTCTGGCTCTCAGTGTTCCCAAACACCAGGAATTCAGCTCCAGTTGCTTGTTGCAGTTCTGCTACAAACTCAGAGGTGTCACCTGCAGGCAAGTGGAAGAGAGAGGGATCCAACACCCTGGGAAGGAGGGACTGGGAAAGAGAATAACCCAGAGATGTGTGTCGGGGAGGCCAAATCACAGGCAGACATTCATGATTAGATACTGCTTGTGGGACATTAAATATCAGATATTAAATATTAGCAATTAAAAAGGCTGCAGGGGATGCTGAGTTTCACTCAGCTTGTTCAAATCCAGGCAAAATAGTGGGAAATGAAGTCCAGGGCATTTCCACTCCAGTGTCACCCAGCTCCTGCAGCACTGGAACCTCTCAGAGGAGTCACAGCCTCCTTGCTGCCAGACCTGCTGGGCTGGTGGCACCTGATCCAGGTGCTGCAGGACTGCAGGGATGTCCCCACCAGCTGGCAGCTGCAGTTTGGCTGCAGTGGGAGATGGAGCCCAGGAATATTGATTGGTGAAAGTACATGATCTTGCCACAGGAATGCACAAACTTCCCAGCTGGACACGCCTCGTGTGGGTTTTTCCTCCTCCTCAGAAGCAGCCGGCGCAGGCAGCGTTGGCACAGATCTCACACAGGTCATCCTCAGCAGCCAGGCCTGCCCAGGAGAAAGGAGGGGTTCAGACAGGGGCCAGGAGGGCAGAGCCACCTGCCAAGGCATTTGGAGACTCCTTTGCATTCCTGCTCTATCATTTGAAAGATCCTTGTAGGTAGAGCTAAGTAAAACCAGCTCGTGCTAAAATCTGGCTGAAGGAATGAAATCAAACCTGAATTCCTTGGGAAGCAATGGGAACATGTGGAAGCAAAATGACAACAGGATAGGGCAGCATTTTATCCTGAAGTGTCCCTTGTACTGGACAGTGGATAAATGAAATATAATAACTTTAAAAGCAAACACTGCAGCAGCAGCCCATGGCAGAGGGGCTTTGGACAAGGAGGAATGGCTTAAGCTGGAGAAGGGTAGGTTTAGATGAGTATTGGCAGGAAATTCCTCCCTGTGGAGGTGGGCAGGCCCTGGCACAGGTGCCCACAGCAGCTGTAGCTGCCTCTGGATCCCTGGAAGTGCCCAAGGCCAGGGTGGATGGGATTTGGAGCAGCCTGGGACTGTGGAAGGTGTCCCTGCCATGGCAGGGGTGGGATGGGATGAGCTTTAAGATCCCTTCCAACCCCAAACCATTCAGTGATTCCATGATTCTGCTTTGGATGAACTTTTCCCTGGGCACAGCAGTGGGGTGTGCCCGGGGAACAGCTGAGCTCAGCACTGCAGGAACTTTCCTTAAGGGGCTCATGGAGCCCAACCTGTGCAGGAGAAAGGGCAGCACAAAGGCAGCACAAACCCTCCAGCTGCCCTGGAGGTGACACTGAAGTAATTCCATGGCTTTGCCTTCTGCCATTGGAATGTTTAAGGCTGAAAATCGCGGTAAAAACGAAAACTATGAAATATGAACAACATACTCAGCCTCTTAAAAATAATGGATGCATCTTCCCTCTTGCAGACAGGCCGGAATTCCTCAGGGAGGTGTTTGTCTTGGCATGGGGAATAGCTGGCCATGGAGGCCATCAGGCGAGGGTTGATGTGCCTGCTGTCATCCAGGAGCTCCTTCAGCTTCTTCACTGACTCCAGGGGGAATTTCAAGTCTCCATCCTGTGCAGAACCAGGAAAAAGAAGTGTCAGGAAGCCAGGCTTTTGGCAAATCCATTCCATTTCAACCAAGAGCTCTCCCAAAAAATGGAGCAGGGGGAAAAGATGGTGTTGAAAGAAAGCCAAGATAAAACCTGTGCTGAATGGAGGCAGTGGACAGAGGGAGAATTGGGCCTGGCTCATCCCCATGAGACAGACCCATCAAATCTGGGATGGGGAGATCCAGGCTGGGAATCTTCAGCCTAGAAAAGAGAGAGCTGGGCAATATCACAGAATCCTGGAACGGGTTGGGTTGGGTTGGAAGGGACCTTAAAACTCTTCTCATCCCACCCCTGCCACAGGCAGGGACACCTTCCCCTGGACCAGGCTGCTCCAAGCCCGACCCAGCACTTCCAGGGATGTGTGGCAGAGATCTACAAAGCCATGGCTTGGCTGGGGATGAATGGGAATGGATTTGGTTCATTCTCTCCTAACACAGCACTGCAAGTGTCACCTGGCAGAGTGTGACCCCACAAATGCAGCTCTTCTTTCACACCACACATCGCTGAGGGCTTAAATCCTTTACCCCAAGACATTGCGGAAAGTTTCCATTAATTTAGAATCACAGAATCTCTTGAGTTGGAAGGGATCCGCAGGGATCATTGACTCCAGCTCCTGGCCCTGCACAGATGCCCAGCAATCCCACCCTGTGCCCATTTAAAACTTGCCCACACAATCCACGAAAAACAAGTTTTTGGAAGCGCAAATATAACACTTCTGACCCAAAGCTCACACCAGAAACTTAAGGAAGCTGGGACATGAGTCTGAGAAATATTACTCTATGTTTTAGTTGCTTCTCCCTGTTCATCAGTTAAGGGTCATTCCCTCAGTTTCAAGAGATTTCCCCTTTTTGAGGTCATACATTTAAGTTGCAGGTGTTGCAGCTGTTTAACCAAACGCACAAAGTCTGTACCCATCTGCAGATAATCAGTTTGGCCTAGAAGACAAATAAGCATTTTCAAACTGATTTATATCTGCTGTTTTACCAGCCAACATGTAGTCAGTAAGGGGATGTGGGAGGCTCCAATCCCATGGCAAGGTTTGGAACGAGCTGAGCTTTCATTTCCCTTCCAACCCAAACCATCCTGGGATGGTAACAGCTCCTCATCCAAAGAAATGAAATGCAGTGACTCTGACACAGCACCAGACCAAATATTGGCATTTGTTTCACATCCCCATGAGTCCAGTGGGGAATGGTGTGAGGTAAGTGGGGAGGGGATTTGATTCTGGCTGGGGTTTTGGAGGGTGTTTTACAGAATCACATTATTTTGGTGTTCAAGGTCCAAAAAACCCTATCAGATAGACTTGGGATATGCATTTTCTTAACTAAGTCAAATTCTTTTCTCTTGCAATCAGTTTATTATCTTACTCAGGTTAATTTATCAGTTGAACTCAATGACCTTACAGATCTTTTCTGACCTTAATGATCTATAAAAGTTAATCAGGCACTGACACCAGCTGCCCATGGGAGTGGTGGAATCACCATCCCTGGAAGTGTTCCAAAAACATGTGGATGTGGCACCCAGGGAGGTGGTGGATCTCTCTGTGCTGGAGGAACAGTTGGATTTAATGATCTTAAAGGGCTTTTTCAACCTAAAAAACTTTCTGATTCTGTGATCAGCCCTGGCTGCCTATGAAAAATTCACTTTTCCTATAAAGGCAGCTCTAGATTCAGCTGTTGGTCTCACACTGAGAAGCAAACCCCACAGAACTTAAAAAAAAAAAAAGTGAATTTCCACAGGCACAATTTCAGAGGAACCAGGAACTGGGAACAAACCCTGAGATCTGCAGGTCCTGGGGACAAAAAAGAACAAAGGAACAGCAAAATGGAGACAAAACCTCAAGTAAGAGGGATGTATTAGAGAGAGCTGAATTTGACATACTGTGGGACAGGGAAGGGAAGTCTCGGGAGCAATTTCAGGGAAGAAGAGTGCAAGCCAGCTTTGTGAAGAATCAAAGAACCAGCCAGACCTCAAAGACCTCAGGTGAAAGGAGTGCAGCACACTCAGAGTTCACTGCAAGTACAGTGGGGAAAACAGAGATTTAATGATTAATGAGAGAAGAATTCCAGCTCAAACTCCACAGAGGCACGTCCTACTCTTTTAAGCAACCTAGAAGCAGCCATTCTCATTTATTAATATTTTTTTATGGCTACAATTTGGGATGTTTTTCACTGGGTAGGGAGCTGTCTGCTCCTCTGGAGACTGTAAATGGTGAAGAATGGTTTGAGAGAAAGGAATAGCTTAAACCTGCTGCCTCTGGATAGCTCTGTCACGCAAAGGGCAAAAGAGAGGATATTCCAGGACACAAAGATGCCCCTGGAAACCTGCTGCACACACATAGAGTCTGTAACTGGTTAACAAGAATGAGTTTTCCTGGCCCCCAGAGGAAGTTGTTTACACTGCAATCAGACTGAAATCTCCCACACTGCCTTTCAGGATGAGTGCAGAGGCATCCAAAGCTTCCCCAGTGACAGACCAGAGCCCTCAGGTACCTTCTGCACCCCTTCCACGTTCATGGAATGTCAGCCACGGGTGCCGTGTACTTGGAAAATTCCACAGAGGCTCCTCTAATCACTTCTCTGCCTATTAATATTTAATTGGGTCCAGCTAAGCTCTTCTTTGCCCTTTTTTTACAGGCTCCATCCCATAAACTCACAGATCATTTCCACAGAGAACTTCCTGCCTAGAGCCAGGTAGCACAAGACAATTTCTCCTTTGTCTCACCTTGTTTGCATCACTCTCCAAAGCCAGCACCTTCACCACGTGTGGCTCTAGGTCTAGGAGAGAATTCCAGGCATGAAACAGCTCAGCCCCTAAGTGATTTCAGAGCAGAGGTATGGCTGGAGCAGGTAAACAAACAGCAGCAGCATTTAGTGGTACCTGAAGTGTTTTACAGAAGGAAAACCCAGAGCACAGGGAGATACAGGTGGAAATTGAGGCAGAGCAAAGCAAATATTCAGGTCTATTTTTTAGATGTATTCAGGTCTATATTTTAGACCTATTTATTAATTAATTTCAAGATTCCTGTTGCAACCAGAAGTTCAAAAAAAAAATCAGTGCTTTTTTTGAATTTGTAATAACAACAAATGAAAGAGAAAAAACTCACCTGAACATAGACTGCCTGGGAGATGTGCACCAGGGCAAGGACTGCCAGCACTGTCCAGGAAAGAAAGCTTTTCATGGTGCCTGCAAAGCCAAACCTCTCCTGACCTGGACAGATTTTATTTCCTCTTCCTTTTGGCCTTTCTCTGCCTTTTTTTGTGTCTCTCAGACTTCCCCTCTTCCCCCGAGCTCTCAGACTGCCCAGGAGTCAGAGCTTTATAAAGACTTCACACAGCATTATGTTGGTAATCCATTAATCCAGACTTTTTATTGCCATATCATAAACCCTGAGGGGACTCTCAGTTATCTGCTCAGTGTCAGCCCCACCCAGGCACATCCTGGGATTTATGAGCTGTTCCCACTTTGAGACGCTGGCCGCAACACAGGCAGGCAAAACATTCCAAAGTTTATTTCTTATAAATGGTGGAGATTGAGCTCAGGCAACACCTGAAAGTCCTCGTAGTTCTGGCCACTTTCTGCACAGCTGGGAGTAAAAAAAAAGAAGTTTGGAAGAAGAAAAAAAAAAAAACTGATTCAGTCATTGCCTGCTCTGGGAGTTCCAGGAGCTAAGAGTGCAATCACAGAATCATGGAGTTGCTAAAGTCAGAGAAGCCCTCTAAGATCACTGCGTCCAACCATCAACCCAGGACTTGGTGGTAGGTTGTTCACCATTAAATTTGTCCCCAGATGCCACATCCACACATTTTTTTCAACATTTCCAGGGGTGGTGACTTCACCAGTGGCCTGGGCAGCCCCTTTCAGTGCCTTTCCACAAAGAGATTTTCCCAACATCCAACCTAACGCTCCCCTGGCACAACTCGAGGCCATTTCCCCTGGTCCTGTCCCTTGTGATCCCACTCCTGCAGGGCTTTGGGGACAGCTGGGGACCAAGGCAGAGAACCCCAGGCTGTGCCTGCACCTGCCCAGTTGTGAAATGTCCTCTCTGCTCTTTGCAGCCCCTAATTAAAAGGCAGGGGGATGTCATTAAGGGCTGCCAGGAATGGAATCCATTTCTCCATGACCTCCATGGAACCACAGGAAAGTCACACGGATGGAGCAGGACCAACATCCCCAGCTCGGTTCTGACACCAAGCTCAGGTCCCCAAATCTGTAAATGATTTCTGGAATTTTGTGGGGTTGGATGAACACAGACACCAGGAGAACAACGTTCCTGATGCCAGCAGAACAGGAGAGGGCAACAGCCACCCACGAAGCACCTTCCTCAAATCTCAGCAGTGGTTCATGCCCCAAAGGCCCCAGATTAACTGTAACCCAAATTATTGTTTGAGTTACAGTGAAAATAAATCATCTTTCTGCTTGGAGTAAAATTCTAGAACCCAAAGCAGCCAAGTTCCCAGTCAGGGGGCTTGGAGGGAGGGAATTGGACTTTTCTGACTCAGTATAACCCAGAAATTACTGCAGAGTTGAAGCTGAGCTGACAATGCAAAGTGTGAGCTGACAGACTTTGCCCCTCTTCTCTCCACCAGCCTCATCCACAAAATTTGAACCCCTGGAATGATCTTTATTCCAACAAAACAAGCCTGTTTCCTCTCCTGTAATGATTTCTCGGCTTTCTGCTGTCCTGGCCAGCAGCCAACAGCATTTGCAACCCCACAGCAGCTCAGGCCTCTGCCCTTAATTACTTTAATGTGGGTCAAGGGTGGAACAGCAAAGGGCAGAGCAAAAATCTCCTCTGAGAACATCTCATTTCCCACATGCTTGGGAATTTTTACAGCCATTTTCTCGTCCAAAACCTGGTTTGTCCTCAACCTGTTAAGTCCTGAGTACAGCTTGGTGGAAACTGAACAACAGATTAAAGAGGCATTGAGGGAACCAGAGAATTGTTAAGGTTGAAAATACACAAGATCATCAAATCCAGCCTTGGAGAGAATCCAAAAGATGGACAGGAAATTTCGGAGCGGTGTCACAAGAACACTGAAGCAACAGACACGGACACAATTCTGGTCAGGGTTCTGTGTCCAGTGAGGTGTGATGCACCCCAGGGCCCTGCCTGGGACCAGTGCCCTTTGGTAGCTGAGCAAGGACACAGGCAGGTGCAGCACACCTCAGCCTGCTGGCAGCACTGGTGCCACACCCAGAGGATGGGGCTGTTCTGGAGGAATGAGAAGTGGCTCCATGGGATCTCATGAGGTCCTACACAGGAGCTGGGAAACCCCAGTCTCCATACAGGCTGGGAATGAAGGGGTTAACAGCAAGGCTTGGGTAGAAGAAGGACAGGAGAGGGACAAGGTCACTTCTGGACTGATGCTGAAGCTGTCACAGCCCATGTTCAGGACTTGTACTTGGCCACCTTGGTGCTCCTGAGGCTCCCATGGGGCTGCTCGTGGGCCTTGTCCAGCAGCCCTGGATGGCACCCTGTCCCCAGGTGTGTCACCCCTGCACTGCTCAGCTCAGGGCGTCTGCCAGCGTGCTGAGGGTGCCCTCCAGCCCCTGCCTGTGTCCCTGGTGGGGACATTAAAAAGCACTGGGCCCAGCATGGGCTATTGGAATAATACCAATATCACCGGTGGGACGTGCCCTGGCTTGTCTGGCCCCTGTGTGTGAGCCCAATAACAGCAATTGGAGCATCTTTACCCCAGAAGATTTTTGTTAGCTCATGTGGCCACGAGTCCAAACTCGCTGCGCTCTGGGCGTGGTGCTGGTCTCTGCCAGAGAGACTCGAGGTGAATGGTGGAGGAAAAAGGAGTGAGCTCTGAAGGAGGGCTATATCTAGAGGGTTTTTTATTCTGGCCCGCAGGCTTCTGAATCAGTAACTGCTCCAGCAGAACTCTAAACAAACTTCCAAGCAGCTTCCCTGGTGGTTCCCAACTCCCTGACCACATGGCTGAGGCACCCTTTTAACCTGGGAGAGAGAGGGAGGGGAGAGGCAGCCAGCCCACCAGTCCAGGTGAGGGAGAGGAGGTTCCAGGGACAGAGGGACACCTGGATTGCCCAGTGACCCCAGAGTCTGAGGCATCTTTTGAATCTGCCCAACCACACAACGCCCTTAAGATTGACAGGCAGTCCTGAGCAGGAGCCAGGGTGGGGAAAGGAGGTGATTCACACACACACACACCTGGGGAAGGGACCTTTGGGGACAAACCTGGGATTCTGGGGCAGATGCTGACATGGCACCGTAACAATGGGCCCCGAGGGATTCCCTTTGTCTCTGAGCTCCAGCTGAGCCCCTCACCACTGCCTGTGTGGCCATCCAAGGAGCTCCTCATCCCCTGAGGAGCCCGTCCATGAGATCTGAACTACTGCAGTTCAGAGGGAAGGCTGCTGTGGCTTTGCTCCCTTTTGCTCTCAGGGTCAGGTGCAGCTCTGGGGGTCACTGCCCCACACCCCAGGGCCATTTCTCTCCGGGGTCACACAGCTCAGCCGTCACCAAGCTGGGGGTGTGGTTTCCACAGCCTTGGTCAGAGAGTGAGAAAATTGTGTTTTCCCAGGCTCGTCTAGAGACTCTGAGCTGTCCTAGCCCAAACAATGATAACTTGTGATTATAACAATTTGCACGTGCTGTTTTTCCTTCTTTCTGGGTTTTTGTTTTTTTTTTTTTATTTTCTCTCTAAGATAGTTGACTGAAGGGTGTTGAGCTGGCCAGCCAACCAGGTGGAATGTGTTGATTAGCTGATCAATCCAATCCAGCTGGATCAGAGTAGTGTATAAAAGGAGAAGAATTTGTAATAAAGTAGATTTTCCTGAAAACGCAGCCTGGGAGCGTTTTTCTTACAGTTATAGTGACAGGGGGGACCAGGAGCTGTTCAGTTGGAGGTACAGGGGGGACAGCAGGGACCTTCTGCTCACCAGGTCTGCTGCTGGAGGTTTCTGAGACACCCCTGCCCTGCAGAGCCAGCCCGAGAGCCAGCAGAGGCCAGGGCCAGCACCCACCCGTGTCCCCAGTGCCCTGTCCTGCCCGTGGCCATCCTGGGCTGGCTGTCCCAGCCCCAGGCTCGTTCCCTGCTGTGCAGAGCCAGCTCCCACCCCGAGGGGAGAGGGCTCTGTGTCTCCAGTGCAGAGTGCACAGCAGGGCCCGGGTGGGTCCAGGGACACCGGCTCTGTTCAGCCAAGCTTTGTGTTAGTTACACATTTCAGCAAGCAAAGGCCTCAATATTAATTGGCTGCATGTTAGAGAGTTCTCTAATTAAATTCTGTCTTCCATTGGTTAAATGATTGTCTCCCTTCTGACACTAATTAGCCACAGGCTCAGCCTTGTCCATCTTTGGACTCGGTGGGGTTCTGGAGTCAGTGCCCCCCTGCCAAAATCACCTTTCACAGAGTGACCACCTCGGGCTGCTGGGCTGGGCCTGTTTGTCCCTCCTTAGGCCCAGCTTTAACAGCCCTGAGGGGACCTGAGCAGGCTGGGGACACGGGCAGGGGGAACCTTCTGAAGTTCAGCAGGGGAATGCAGGTTCTGCAGCTGAGCAGGAACAGCCCCAGGCACCAGCACAGCCAGGGGGGACCCAGAGGAGCTCTGCAGAGAAGGACCTGGGGGCCCAGGGGACAATGAGCAGTCCCTAAGCCAGCAGAGTGTCCTGGGGCCCAAGGACACTGATGAGATCCAGGGGGCATCAGGAGGAGCATTGGCAGCAGGGCAGGGAGTGCCCCTGCCCCTCTGCCCAGCCCTGGAGGCACCCCTGGAGTGCTGTGTCCAGCTCTGGAGTGCTGTGTCCACATCTGGAGTGCTGTGTCCAGCCCTGGAGTGCTGTGTCCAGCTCTGGAGTGCTGTGTCCACCCCTGGAGTGCTGTGTCCAGTTCTGGAGTGCTGTGTCCAGCTCTGGAGCGCTGTGTCCACCCCTGGAGCACTGTGTCCACCCCTGGAGTGCTGTGTCCAGTTCTGGAGTGCTGTGTCCAGCTCTGGAGCGCTGTGTCCACCCCTGGAGCACTGTGTCCACCCCTGGAGTGCTGTGTCCAGTTCTGGAGTGCTGTGTCCAGCTCTGGAGCGCTGTGTCCACCCCTGGAGCACTGTGTCCACCCCTGGAGTGCTGTGTCCAGTTCTGGAGTGCTCAGGACAGGGAACAGGGAGCTCCTGGAGCGGGGCCAGCGCAGGCTGCAGAGCTGAGGAAGAGCCTGGAGCATCTCCCTGCCCAGGAAAGGCTGAGGGAGCCTCAGGAGCAGCCCCAGCTGAGAGGGACCTCAGCCCTTCTGTCCCTGTCTGCAGGGAGGGGCAGAGCAGGGCCCAGGAGCAATGGGACAAGGGGAAGGGGGCAGGAATCGATGCCCAGGGAGTTCCAGCTGAACATGAGGCAGAACTCTTTGTTCTGAGGTAGAATTTCTTTGTGCTGAGGTAGAATTTCTTTGTTCTGAGGTAGAATTTCTTTGTGCTGAGGTAGAATTTCTTTGTTCTGAGGTAGAATTTCTTTGTGCTGAGGTAGAATTTCTTTGTTCTGAGGTAGAATTTCTTTGTGCTGAGGTAGAATTTCTTTGTTCTGAGGTAGAATTTCTTTGTGCTGAGGTAGAATTTCTTTGTTCTGAGGTAGAATTTCTTTGTGCTGAGGTAGAATTTCTTTGTTCTGAGGTAGAATTTCTTTGTGCTGAGGTAGAATTTCTTTGTTCTGAGGTAGAATTTCTTTGTGCTGAGGTAGAATTTCTTTGTTCTGAGGTAGAATTTCTTTGTGCTGAGGTAGAATTTCTTTGTTCTGAGGTAGAATTTCTTTGTGCTGAGGTAGAATTTCTTTGTTCTGAGGTAGAATTTCTTTGTGCTGAGGTAGAATTTCTTTGTTCTGAGGTAGAATTTCTTTGTGCTGAGGTAGAATTTCTTTGTTCTGAGGTAGAATTTCTTTGTGCTGAGGTAGAATTTCTTTGTTCTGAGGTAGAATTTCTTTGTGCTGAGGTAGAATTTCTTTGTTCTGAGGTAGAATTTCTTTGTTCTGAAGTAGAACTTCTTTGTTCTGAAGTAGAACTTCTTTGTGCTGAGGTAGAATTTCTTTGTTCTGAGGCAGAACTCTTTGTTCTGAGGTAGAATTTCTTTGTTCTGAGGCAGAATTTCTTTGCTGTGCAGTGATCGAGCCCAGAACAGGAGGCCTGTGGTGGACTCTCCCTCCCCAGGGATATTTTAGACCCATCCAGGCACAATCCTGTACCCTGTGCTCTGGGATGGCCCTGCTAGAGCAGGAAGGTGGGCCACTGGAGAGGGCAATGGAAACACAGGCTGGTCCCTTCCAACCTCACCTGCCCTGGGACTCCGTGGCTGGAGGTGCCCGTGTCCACCAGGCCCATCTGGGTCACCAAACGTTGTTGTCCCAACTAGGGGCTCAACCCCTGATGTGGAGCAGCAATTTACACACCAAGGTGATGGATTTCTAGGTCTTTATTCCTTTTTCCGTGGTGCCATGTGGCTGCCCCCGTGTCCCAGCTCTGCTGTTCTCTCTTCTCTCGCCAAGCTCAGGGCAGATGCAGGAGCTGTTCAGGATTCGGGGGGCTCAGGGAGGAGGGCAGAGACCTCCTGGAGGTTCTCTAGTCTCCCCAACATCCCTGCCCTGCAGACCCAGCCCAAGACCTGGGAGAGGCCAGGCTGGAGAGCAGAGGAACCCACCTGTGTCCCCGCCTGTCTCGTCCTTCCTGAGGCTGTCACCTGGGGCTGGAAGGCAGCTTCTGGTCAGAGACAGCTCCAGGAGCCCCCGCACCCAGCTGGCAGCACAGACCGTGCCTCCTGCTGCCAGGCAGGGCAGGAATGAGCTGGCAGAGGAGAATGCCTGGGGCACTCACCCAGGGGCTCGTCCCGGGACCGTCTCCGCAGCCTGTTGATCTGCACGGCCTTCGCGCACTGCTCCCGGGCAACGCGGTACGGCTGCAGGTTCAGCAGGACCTGTTTGGCTCGTGGGCTCCTGCAAGGCAGGGGCAGATTCCCCTCTCACTGCCTGCCTGCAGTCCTGCCTGGCCCAGCTCCTGCTGCCCTTGTGTCCCCACCATTGCCCTTCAGCATGGCACTGGGACACCAGGACCAGGGGAGCCTCGGGCACGTCCGTGCCAGGGGATGGCCAAGGGCCCACATCCAGCCCAGGGCTCAGGGCTCCACTGCCTTGATCCCAAAGGGATCCCTCCCCCTGGCCCTGACAGGTGCTGCCACACTCTTACCTTGGCTGTGATTTTCCTCCACGAGGGGACCGTGTCTTCTCCTCCTTTGTCCCTTCTGGGGACAAAGCAGCAGCCACGCCTGCCACAGCGGCCGCTCTCTCCTTCCTTAGCTTTTCAAACCTTCCAGGAGAGAATGCAGCAGCCTTCTCCCGAGTCCTCTGCTCTGCCAGGGGTGGAAGCTGCTACGTGAAGCAAAGGGAAGGCAGCTCAGATGTTTTGGCAACAATAGGAGTCCCATCCTGCAGCCCACGACCCAAGGGACAGCTTGGATCCCCCAGAGTTCCTGGCAGTGACCCTCTGCTTCCTGGAGAAGCCTGGATACCACAGAGGTTCAGTTCAGAGGAAGATTCCTGGCAACACAGTACAGAATGATGAAGCTGTTCCCAGGACTGAATGGAGCACCCAAAATGCACTTCCATCTTGTCCATGCAAGAATGGACACCTCCAATGACATGATCCTACATCCACCTGGCATACCTGGACACGTTTTTCCTGCCTAGTGGGAGCTGCCAGCCCAGCTTTGGGTGCTTCCATCTCCTTGGTGGCTCTGCCCTTCTTCACAGAGTTCTCAATGGGAGGCAGCAAGCTGCAAAGATGCCACACAAGGGTTTTGTCTGGTAACAATGAGAGCATCTTCTCTGGTGTTTGGTGTCCCCAAACACTGCTGCCCACCTCCCACGCCGTGGGAAGGGCCAAGGGCAAGTGCCCATATCTGCTCTCCACAGGTACAGGCAGCACAGCCAAAGGTGACAGCTCCTCACACCTGTTCAGGAGCATGGAATTACCCAAAGCCAGCTCTCCCAGACTCTCACCTCCCTCTCTGCACTCCACCACCAGCCTTTTTCTCTTCCCTTCCCATCACTTTCACATCCTGTATCCGACTCGGAGAGAGACGCGGGCGAAGGAGGAGGCGTTGGCTGGGGAGGTTCCCTGAGGAAGGAAAAGAGGAAGCTCCTCTCAGCTGCATCTCCAGAACACGAGGGATCTCCCAGCCTTCCTGCCCCAGCCCTTCCCTGAGGCTGTCCTGCTCCGTGGTCCTGTCCCACTGCTTCCTTGTGTCCCCATTCAGAAAAAGAGGGACCTGCTGGGACAGTTTTCTGGCAGGAGACAGAATTCCCCCATTCCTGGCGTGGAGGACATCAGTTCCTGGGAGGGAACGTACCTGGAGTTGCTTGGCGCTTGGTGTTGGTTTTCCTTGTGGTGCCAGTGCCTTGTAGGGAAGCACTTACAGGATGTGGCTGGGACTTCCCATCCACCTGCACAAAGCTGCAGAGAAGGTGGTGACCCCAGTTGGAATAACAGCAGCAGAGCCCGTGGCAGCCTCTGGGAAGAAGCTGTTCCCAGTTTTCCAAAGGAAACAAAACATTGGAGCATGGGCAGAAGAGTCTCCCTCCACAGGGCTCCTCTCAGCCAGGTCTGGGATCCCTCTTGTCAGAGATGCTTTCCAGGGAAAACAAACCTGCAGTGACTGAGAACATCCCAAGCTCTGGGGCCTGTTGGTTCTCAGTCTTTCTCAACAGAGCTGGTGAAGCTCCATGGCTCCATGTCTGCTCCCTGGCCCTAGGCTGTGCCTCCAGGCTCTTTCCCACTGAGGTGGGAAGGTAAAGCTGGCCCTCTGCCCAGGGAACCCACCTGAAGACACTCCCCAAAGAAGCCAGAATGGCCATGGACCTTGCACAATTTCAATTCCACCTCCAAAATTAAATACATCCAAGGATTCCTCCCACATGGGAGAAGCCAGGACCAAAAGGTGTTGCTGGTTATCACCCCGCTGTGTACAGAAACAATTGCACTCACTGTGGCAGCACAAAGATACCTCCAGGAGGAATCTGGGAAAAGCCCTTTTCCATGTGGGCTATGACTGAGGCCTCCAGATCTGGTGACTGCAACAGGGACAGAGGCAAGGCAGAATCCACAGGGAATTTACCTGCTGTTCACAAGGCACAAACCCCCTCTTCCCCTCCCAGCCCCAGCTGCCCCTCCTCGACCCCCAGCCCGAGCTCTGTCTCCAGCACCCTGTGCCCCTACATCGCCCCAAACCCGTGACATCTCCACCACCTCGGCACTTTGGGCTAGTTCCCTGGGAGCAGGACAGCAGGCTCAGCTGCCAGGACCATGGAGAGCTGCCCCAGGCCACGGCTGTGTCCCCAGGAGTCTGAGGGCACATGGAATGCGTGCCAGACCCACCTGGAGCAAGCCCTCTGCCACGCGCTGTGACTGAGCCACCTCTCGGACCAGGTCCTCGAAGAACCTCATGGCCACCTGGTGTCCCCGGCAGACCAGGACCCCGATGTCCTTGAACACAAAGTCAAAGTTCTGGCCGCACGAGAAGGCCCACTCACAGATCTTTAGTGTGGCCCTGATGCACATCAGGATGGTGGCCTTGGGCTTGTGCAGGCGCAGGGCCACCTCGGCACAGACCAGCTCGTCGGCTTTGGAGAGCCCTGTGGAGAAACCACCCAACACAAAGTCACTCACTCAGCCCTTCTGTGGCCCCCTGAGAGCCCACCAGCCCCCTGGCCACCACAGTGACTCTGTGCCATGAGCTCTGTCCCTGCACTGCCAGCTCAGCCTCCATGCTCCAGCTCCACAGAACCTCTCGGGTGGCTGCCGGAGCCAGCAGGAGTGATGGTTCCTGCCTTCCCAAGCTGGTGGGGATCATCAGCCTCTCCGGTGCCAGGAGATTCTCAGAAACACCTCCAGGAGCTCTCCAGCAGCAGCCAGCACACCGTGGGCACCCAGAAAGCCCTGGAGGGGCTGCTGGAGGGAGCCATCCATGTCTGGAAGGAGCACAGGGCTGAAGGGCTCGTCTTACCAGACACGGAACTTTTCCCATGGAGGAGATTCTTCCCCACCAGAAACGGCTTGTTCAGCTCGAACTCCGGAGTGTCTGCCATGAAACCTTCCCCTTCTCCATGCCAGATGGGCCTTTTCAGGATGTGGATGGTGCCCAGGCCCATCAGCCCAACTCTCTGGAAGCAAAAGCAGGCAATCAGAGGCCAAACAGGAGGGAAGGCTGAGGGTGATCTGTGGCCTTTGGAGAAGAGCCTTTCACTCCAGATGGTTCCTCACTCCTCCTCTCCAAGAGCTGCAGGGTGCAGGACATGTGAGAGAAATTCCCGGAGCCTGGGAAGGCCCAAGGAGTGCAAGAGCACTGCCTGGCTGTCCCTCCTTTCCAGCCATCCTGGGGAAGGCTCCAAAGAGGAAATCCAAGGTTTTTCTACTCAAGCGCCACTTGACTTCTTGCCTGCGCTCAAAATGCAGGATCTGCCTGGGACACTTCTTCTGCCCCCTAGGCTGGGTGAGGGCCAGACAGGGTGAGGAAGGATCAGGAAACCCCCATGGTCTGAGGGAGGACCATGAGGAAACCGGCCTCACCTTCTTCAGCAGCAGCTCTTGGTGACAGCACTCAGACACACAGTCCCAAACTTGAATCATTTCTGTCAGAAGAAGAGAAAAGGCCATGCTGAAGTTGTGAAGTTCATCATTCTCCCTTCACTTTCCTAATGTGAGATGCCCTTCTCCAAAGGGACCCTCTCCCTGGGCAAAGCCACCAACACATTCCCACCCCCAGGGGCAGGAGGATGCCAGGGGCTCGGGGATCCCAAGGCTTTACCATCCTTGTGGAAGTACACAAGGTCAGGGGACAGCGCGAGGAGGAAGCCAGAGAACAGCTCTGTCATGGCTGCAGCTCCTCCTGCCCGACTTCTTGCTCTCATCCTCTCCATCCCACCATGGCCTTAGGATGGGAGGCCTGGTGGGACAGTGGGCACCACGGCTGGTTGGTCTCTGGCTGTCAGAGAAGCGGGTGTTACGGTGCCATGGAGGCAGAACGTCCCACTGTGACCTCACATGTGCCATCAGGGGCTGCAGAGCCCCACACAGGCACCCCCTGCCCCAGGCTTCACCCTGCAGGGGAAGGAGGCTGCACTCCTCACTTTGAGGGGCTGCACTCCTCACTTTGAGGGGCTGCACTCCTCATTTCGAGGGGCTGCACTCCTCATTTCGAGGGGCTGCCCCCACCCAGCCACTGCCCTTTCCAAGGAGTCTCCCACAGCTGCTGCTGAAGAGGCTGGAAAATGGGATGAAAATTGGTTTAGAATGATTTACACAGATGCTGTTACGCTGATAACTGCTGTGTTCTGAGTTAGAAATTTGGCAGGAAACAAACCTAGTGCCCCAGGTGGCCCTGAGGGATCAGAGGGGCTGGGAGGAGCAGGGCTGAATTCCTGATAGGAGGCAGTACCACCTGGCAGGTCTGCTCACATCCAGGGGGAACTTCCACAAACACAAATTCACCAGCAGTGCAGTTCATTGGGGCAGCAGCTTACAGGCTCTGTTAGACTGAGAGTGATAAATGCACTGCACCTGCAAGAACTGCACAGGACTGATGTTCCCAGGAACTCTCTGATGCATCTGGAGGCACAAATCTTTGCGAAGGAGTGTCCGTGCTTTGGAGAGGAGGGAGAAGCATCCAATTTATCTGGAAATGAGGGATATCAAGAGAGATAACAAGAGAGATTGCAAAGGTTCTGGGTCTTGGCAAGGACAGAACAGAACGTGGCACCTGAGCAGCACTGCCTCTTCCACCTGGCAGATTTGGGATTATCTGGCCTCAGCCTGATAGCCCATTACCCTGTCAGCAGGTGATCACACCCAGGTGCTCCCATCACCACATATCCCATGGAAATCCCTCATCTCAGACTGTGGGCCCCGTTCCTACACAGGCACAGAGCTGCAGCACAGGATGCCTCCAAGGCACAGGTGTTTGCAGGCTCAGGAGATGACTGGCTTCAGTCAGCAGTGTTTCCATCCCAGCCAGAATCCAAGTTATCCAAAACATTTGGAAATAGCTTTCCAAACTCCAGCAGCAATGGTGCCGCTCCACCCAGGCTCTGACTCAGGCAGGAGCTGCTCCAAGGCTGCCAGGGAATGACTGATTGTCCTTTGTTCCTCACCTTGGACAGGCAGCTGCTGCTCCTGTAACACTCAGGGGTTCCTGGCAGGGTCAGGGGACATTTCACTTTGTCAGGAGCTGCTGAGGAGCAGAGGGAGGAGGAGGCACCACCACAACAGGTTATTGCAGGACAGCCACAGGGCTGGTGCTGGATGCAGCAAGGTCCATGAAGTGCAGCTCTGGTGGGGCTCACCCAGAGCAGGTAACTGATCCCAGTTCACTGGATCTGCTGGTACCAGCTACAGGGATCCCAGTTACCCCATGGCAGATCCATTCCTAGGCTGGGCATGAGGAAAGCAAAGCTGCAGCCCAGCCCCAGAGAGCTCCCACCATGGCACTGCAGTCACAGATCATCTCCTGTGTCAAACCACTCGAGGTGGCCTCACCCAGGGATGTACCCAGGGACAGCCCCATCAATCTGTCCCTCCAAATTCCAGGCTGAACTCTCATCCCCTAGGCAGGTACAAAACTGGGGTACATTTCATGTCTTTAAATTAACCACGACTGCCCAGAGTGCTGTGGGCAGGAGCGTGGCCAAACCTGCTGCTCTCTGTATGGAATATTCCCTGGCAGAAGAATGAGGCCAGGCCCTGCTCCGTGTTCCTCTCATGCCCCAACCAAAGGACTTCCCTCTGGTTCTGTACCTGCACCATGGGCCCTGTCACACTTGGAGCTTTGCATTTTCTTCCCAGTTTTATGCTTCCAGCACTGGTGTCATGGATTGAAAGGTGTGTGTTCTATTGCCATCTGTCAGAGGTGTGACAGTTATCTGCTGTTCATTGGGCAGTTTTCTTTATCTCTTCCACAAACCAATCCTCCCTCCAGGAGATCTCTTCTGTTAATGGGTCATTAATTATTAATTATCTTCTGTGAATGGCCACTGAGTGTCCCTGCATGGTTGATAAAACTCCATCATCCACTGGGAGAGGCTCTGCCAGGGGAGGAGCCAAGCATTCCTACCTGGATAGAATCTGAGTTTTGGGACACCAGGGCAGCCTTTTCCCACTGCATTCCCAGAGGAAAACTCCCCCCTTGTACAGGATCCCTGCTCCAACAGAACAACATCTGTCACTGCAGGAGGGCTGAGCCACCACTTCAATTAGACTGCCACCAACAGGGGCTCAGCTCCTGTTCTGACTCTGTCAGTGCTGTTTTGTATTACTGTATTGTTTACTTTATTGTTTTTTTAAATTTTTTTTTCTTTTCTTACTTAATAAAGAATTGTTATTCCTACTCCCATATCTTTGCCTGAGATCTCCTTAACTTAAAAATTACAACAATTCAGAGGGAGGGGGTTTACATTTTCCATTCCAGGGGAGGCTCCTGCCTTCCTTAGCAGACACCTGTCTGCTCAAACTGAGACAACTGGGGAGGTCCCACCTCAGGCACTGTGCTTGTTTTGGGCCCCTCACTACAGCACAGACTTAAGGCACTGCAGGGTGGTGGAAAATTGCCCATCCTGTTGTGTGGGTGAGGCAGAACTGATGGAGCTGCTCCAAGCCATCTCTGAGGTGGGATAACGCAGGCTCTTGGGTTAATAGAGCCCTTGGGATGGATGAAAGCACACTGAATGATTGGTGTTTACACACACACATACATACATAGATATTTTTATAGATGTCACATTTATTTTGACACTTTGGCTGCAATGGAAGTCACCTATGTAACCATTTCGGTTATCTCCTTTAGAAATATACCAATATAAAAGTATAAAAATAACACTTTAGAAAATACATGAGGAAAACAAAGGAAAAAAAAGAAAGGATCAGAGCAGAGAGTGGAGAGGAAAGGTCTCACCACCCATGGGTGCAGTGACAAGACTTGGCTGTAGCAGTTTCAGTGTCCATGGTCACAGTTGGGATCCATCAGGGGTGGGGGAAGCTCCAAAAACACAAAATTCAGTGGGTTAATCCAAGCCCAGGCTCAGAGGGAACACCCAGGTACCTTCCCTGGGCTCAGGAGTTTTTCACTGTCTGAGGTCACGCCCACTGCTCTGGTGGAAGGCCCAGAAATGACCCCGTGGGCCCTCCAGGGTTTGTGCCCCTTCTAAGAGCTGACTCTGCCTCTCCCTGAGCGTGGCTGAGCCACTTCTGCCCCATCAGCAGGGATAAAAACCCCCAGCCCCCACGGGAGTGTCCCTGATACCTCCTGGGCTCTGGGCTAGCCAAAGGCTCACTGGGGGCAGGCTCTGGGGTAGCCAAAGGCTCACTGGGAGCTCTGGGGTAGCCAAAGGCTCACTGAAGGCTCTGGGGTAGCCAAAGGCTCACTGAAGGCTCTGGGGTAGCCAAAGGCTCACTGGGGGCAGGCTCTGGGGTAGCCAAAGGCTCACTGAAGGCTCTGGGGTAGCCAAAGGCTCACTGGGGGCTCTGGAGTAGCCAAAGGCTCACTGGGAGCTCCGGGGTAGCCCAGGGCACAGCCAGGGGTGGGGAGGATGCCCTGAACTCCCCCAGGCAATGCTCACACACACTGGGGGGTGCAGAGGAGCCCAAAGGCACAGCCAGGGCTCTGTGACACAGAAAATCCCATGGAGAGGTTCTGGGCACCCCAAAAGGCTCCTGGAGGGCTGGGGGAGCCCGGACAGGCACAGCCAGGGGCCAGGAGCACCCAAAGGCAGCACTGGGGCCCAGGCACGGCACAAAACAAACCAAGGGGTGGGGATACCCCCCAGAATGGACACCAGGGCTTGGGATACCCTCTAAGGGACAGCCAGGGTGCAGAGGGGGCACACGGAGGGGTGCAGAGCTCCCCAAAACACACAGGGAGAGCCCAGGAAGCACAGGAAGGCCCATGGAGATGCACAGCCACGCTCTGCTCCCAGCTGGTCTGCAGCTCTGATCCTGCTGCTGCTTCCCTCCTGGCACCTCAGACTCCCCCCACTCCCTGTTCTGCATGGCCTGATCCCTCCCACTCCCACCCAAGCATCCTCACAGACCATCTACTCCAGAAGTGTCTCCTTCCCTTTCCTGGATGCTCACATCCCTCCTCTCTTCTGCCCCCGTTCCATTTCCCTTTGCCCATTTCTGCCCCCTCTGCCCATCACATCCTGCCCCCAGAGCTTCTCTTTGCTCCCATCTTCCTTCCCTACACATTCCCATCCTCTGCAGTGCTCAGCTATCCCAGCCACCTCTGCACAAAGCAAAGAGAATGCTGAGAGCACAGAAAAAGGGGAATGACAGTGTGTGGGCGCAGGCTAAAAGGGAACTTCTCTAAGTTTTATTTATAAAATTTACAGATTTGGACTGGACAGGGAATTAGGAGTGAGGGAAGACACCTTCACCCCATCCCTCTACCACTGTACTGAGTTCATCTACAAATTCCAGCCCGCAGTGGATCTGGGATCACACACACATAAAAAATAAATTTGTGGAATCATTAGGTTGGAATGTATCACAGAAACCAGGGGGTGAGTCCATTTGGCAATTCTCTTGGCAGGCTCTGTGGTGCCATGGCCCAGGAGCCCAAACTGCAGCTCAGGCCAGGCTGCAGCAGCACCCCCAGCTCAGAAGCTGCCAGAGCCCAGGCTCTGATCCTGCCCTGGTGAGCCCGTGGGGGCCGTGGTGTCCCCAGGAGAGGCCACGTTCAGGTAGCCAAGCTCTGAAGGCTGCGAGGGGCACAGGCAGGAGGAGGAGTCCTGGCTCTCAGCCTCTCCCTCAACCTTGGTGTTCTTCAGGGCGCCGAGGGGCTCTGCCAGATCTCTGGGGGAGAAGCTGCAAAGAAATTCCCATTTCTGTCATTCTGTGCAGTCTGGGTGACCCCACCCAACACCTCTGAGCAGCACAGGGCGATGCTGATGCTTTTCTCTTGGATCAAGGCTCCTCCTCCAGGCAGGGAAGGGACACCCTCAGCCAGCCCAGGACCTGCTTGGAACCATTGTTCACCCCAACAGCACCTGGGGCTGTGACCAAACCCCTGGGGCTGCATCTCCAGAGCTGCAGGGTCCCTCTGCCTCCCCCCCACCTGGTCTAGCACGGATTGGAATGGAGGAGCACACCCCAGAGTGATGTGGGACACAGCTCTGGCCGTACCAGGACTCCAAATCTCACCACCTCTTATATAATCACTCCTCCAAAGCCCCTGAGCACCAAGATTCCTAAATCCCATAGTGTTCCCCATAATATTCTGAAAATTTGACTTCTCCATCACATCAGCTGACTGGTTTCAATAGCATTTTAATGCCATTTTAATACCATTTTCCCTAAAATTTGACCATAAAGTAGCAAGAAAAGGCCTCTGGGAGGTGCAAGCACAGGGTGGAGCAGCCCAAATGCTCCAGTGGCTCCTCCCTGGCTCCTCCTCCCCCCCACGGTACCTGGCACGAGGAGGTGGCAACACCTTACTCTGTGGTGGGCGTTCAGAGCCAGCAACGACCTTCGGGTCCTGGAAGGAGGAACAGAGACTTTGAAAGGAGGAGGTGCAGGTCAGACCCTGAATTCCAACAATTCCTGCTCTTCTGAGCTCTCCCCCAGCTTCACTGGGAGTCCTCTGCACCAACTGCAGCCCCACAGAGGTGCTAATCTGGGATTTGGCTGTCCTTTGGGTGTAAATTTATACTAAAAATCCAAACCAAACCCCATGGAGGCCAGGTGAGCCCCCAACAGCTCATTTCCAACATACCTGGGTTCTCTCCAAATTAAAAGTCCCAATAAACTCCTAAATCCACCTGGCTGATTTGAAAACTCTGATTTCCTGGATTTTCTCCATTTCTCCTGCCAGAGTTCTTCATTAACACTGCCAGCTTTCACTCAGCTCAGGAATTATGGCTCAGCTTGGCCTGAGGAGGGAACATTCCTCCTGGCAGGAGGAGCATTCCCAGTTTCACGTGCAGGGTTGGTTCTCCTCTCCTACAGCCAACTTTACAACTCTGAGCAGCTCTAAATGTGCCAGGTGAGATCCCTGTCCCTGTGGAAGGGGATCCCAGGGGCAGCAGCTCAGGGATGAGCAGGGGCTGAGGGCAGGGAGCCTCCAGCTCCTCACAAAGCCTCTCCTCATCTCCACATCTGCCACCACCTGCTGCATAGGAGCCCTTTCCATCTCGAGGGATGGATCCAGCTCTTCCTCAGCCTCTCACACACCAGGTTCTGTGATCCCTGCTGATCCCAGCCCTCCTGGGGTCTCACCTCTGTGTTGGGAGCAGGGCTGCTCCTGGCAAGGCGCTGGGAGGAGAGCTGGAGCTTGTCCTGCAGCCGGGCGTTCTCCTCCTCCAGGATCTTCCCTCTGGCCATGGCACAGAGCACAGGTTATTTTCCTTCCAGCCACGCTCCATTTCCAAACAGGAATTTTCTTTCCCAACCTCAGAGCTGTTGCTCTCCACAGCCTCCAGCTCAATTGGATGGGAAAACGGGGTAATTTCATCCCTAATTACAGCCATGAAAGGCACTGCACCAGGGGCTGGGGCACAATCCAGACTTTCCTCTGGAATTCTTAAGAGCAAGAGGCACAAAACCAGGAAAAGAGAGAATCCCAGGGGATGGACATCAGCAGAGGCCTACCTGCTCTGCAGGGAGGGAATCCCAGACCGGAGGCTCCAAGGGGACTCCTCCTGGTCTGATATTTTTTGGAGGAGCCGTCGCCTCTCCTGGAGTAATTTCTCATTCTCAGCAGTGATCTGGGCAATCAGCACCTTCCCCTTGGGGTGGTGGAGAAGGAAAGAACAACCACCAGTTACTCTTGACTCTCCTCTGTCCTCTGCAAACCTCAGGGCTTTCCCAAGGGACCACCATCAAGGGTGCCAGCTCCTGAAAGCTTGGAGTCAGCAGCCCTGCAAGTGCTCAGGAACCATGCGGATGTGGCACTTGGGGACACGTGTTGGGGAAGATGAAACATTAAAGCCTTATAAATATGGTTGCCTGGCAAAAGATTTTGAGAATAGGGAAACTATAAGCGAGATTGAAATGCAAGCAAGCTTTGACATGCCAGCCTTAGTTACTGAACAACTGGAAAACAATGGTATGGCTGGCTGAAGGTAATCCCCTTTTTGATTAAACATTACCCTTCTTGATTAGACAATCCCCTCTGCCTGCAGACAGCCCCAAGGGTCAGAGCAGACCCTGCTAGCCTGGCAGGAGGGGCCCAAAGAGTAGTTTTAGGGTTTAAATGTAAACACAGTATGGTAATGTATGGGTTCTTATAGGCTACATGTAAATGCTATAGGATTTGTATCCTGTATTAGATTGGTTAACGAGAATTAGAATATTCAGCACAGAAGAGGATTTATTGCATTGTAACGGGAACCTCGCTCTCTTTTCTCTCTTTCTTTCTTTGTCTTCTTCCCACTCTCCTCTCCTCTCCTCTCCTCTCCTCTCCAAACCTCTCCTCTCCGAACCTCTCCTCTCCGAACCTCTCCGAACCTCTCCTCTCTCTCTCCCCTCTCAGTGCCTGCTCTGAGCTGGGCTGGCAGCTCCAAGCAGGGCCCTGCACCCACGCCCTGTGCAATAAACCGAAGTTCCAGGCCCTGGCTCCAGAGATCTCTGTGTCCATCTGTCCCAACCATCCAACCATCCCCACTCCTACAGACATGGTTCAGTGGTGCTGGGTGGATGGTTGCACCTGATGAAGAGCCCCTCACCTTAAAGGTCTTCTCCAGCCTCAATGACTCTGCAATTCCTTACCCTGTTCAATGTCAAACACCCCAAAAAGAGGCTCTGGGGTCACTTCCCAGCAGGAATTGCTGTGGCAAAGGAACATGGAACTCAGCCAGTGTCAGACTGGGGTTTGAGGATGTGGCTTTCCCCAAGGGCAATCCTGAGCCAGGAATTTCCTTTTTGCTTTTTCTTACTACAGGTTGGGGCTCCTGCTCCCTTCCTGCAAGGAGGGACTTTGGACAAGGGCCTGGAGTGCCAGGACAAGGGGGGATGGCTTCCCAGTGCCAGAGGGCAGGGATGGATGGGATATTGGGAAGGAATTGTTGCCTGTGAGGATGGTGCGGCCCTGGCTCTGGTTACCCAGGGAAGCTGCGCCTGCCTCATTCCTGGCAGTGTCCAAGGCCAGCTTGGATGGGGTTGGAGTAACCTGGGATAGTGGCAGGTGTC
This sequence comes from Irena cyanogastra, assembly GCA_013397155.1. Taxonomy (NCBI): domain Eukaryota; kingdom Metazoa; phylum Chordata; class Aves; order Passeriformes; family Irenidae; genus Irena; species Irena cyanogastra. The sequence goes on from VWZV01011125.1 coordinate 189,612, forward strand.
CCTGCCCATGGCAGGGGTGGGACGAGATGAGCTGTAATGTCCCTTCCAACTCACACCATTCCCTGAATCCATGATTACTTACACAGAATCACCAAATCACAGAATCACCCGGTTGGAAGAGACCTTAAAATGATCGAGTCCAGCCCAGCCCTAACACCTCAACTAAACCATGGCACCCAGTGCCACATCCACTCTTTTTTTAAACACATCCAGGGATGGTGACTCCACCACCTCCTCAGGCAGGCCATTCCAGTTCTTTATCACTCTTTTCTTAAAAAACTTTTCTTAATATCCAATCTATATTTCCCTTGGCACAGCTTAAGGCTGTGTCCTCTTGTTCTGTCAGTGCTGCCTGGAGAAAGAGCCCAACCCCACCTGGCTACAGCCACCTTTCAGGAGTTGTAGAGAGTGGTAAGGTCACCTCTGAGTCTCCTTTTCTCCAGGCTAAACACCCCCAGCTCCCTCACAGGGTTTGTGTTCCCAGCCCCTCACCAGCCTCGTTGCCTCCTCTGGGTGTGCTCGAGAGTCTCCACGTCCTTCCCAAACTCCCACAGCCCTCGAGGTGCCAAGCACAGGGGCAGAGTGACCTCCCTGCTCCTGCTGGCCACACTGCTCCTGGTACAGGCCAGGAGCCATTGGCCTTCCTGGCCACCAGGGAATACTTTTGGAAGCAGCAATGCCTCTGCAGCCTCCCCTCACCTTTTCCACTTGGAGCTTGGACTCGCTGAGCTCGTTTTCCAGCTGTTTGATCCTGCTGTCCCTCTGTTTCACCTCGTGGATGAAGGTCTCCTTGGCCCTGCGGATCTTGTCCTTGTGCCGCAGCTGCATCTCGTTGTATTTCCTGGGGAAGCAGGTGTAAGAGACAGTATGAAAGTTTCCCTCATTTTTGCCTCACGATTGCCGCAAGGATCCTCAAGACCCTAAAAACCTCAAAAAGACTTTGCACTGGAGTTCTGGCCTGGTTGAGGTGGATGCTCATCAAGTGATTGTTTGCAGCTGTGTTTGCTGTGCTGCCATGGTGCACTGCTTCCAGCAGGGCCTGGCCAGGGGCAGCTTGCTCTACATGCTTGCACCCGCTTCACAATGTGAATTTCCCCCCCTCTTGGCCAAATGAACTTTCTGGGGTAATTTTGGTGGTCCTCCATGGAAAATCCCTCATCTGCCTCCTGACCACCATGACAGACGGAGAATGAAGCCCCCTCCCAAGGACTGAGACTGAGACCCCCATAACTCTAACACGGGGGCTGGCCGGACTGCAGTGAGATGTTTGCCAAGCGTTGCCTGCAGGTGTGCTCCCTGCACCAAGAAAACAACGGCTCTCTCTTACTGTAAAGATCATGGACTGTTTGTACCTGTTTCCCCTCGGTGGTTTCACCTGTTCCCTCCTCTTGACAAAGAACTATAATAGATCCCTGAGTTAACCAAGGCTCTGAGATCTCCCCAACGGACAGAAGACGCTGCGTCGGTGGACGGCCGCGAGGACTTCGGTGTTGGTAGCTATAAATCCCTTACCCTCTATTTTCTCTCTATACTTTGTTTCCTTTCCTCTCCCCTCTATCACATAACGTTGCTGATTGTTTTCAATGAAGTGCATTGCTGTGATTGCACTGAGAGTCCCCTTGCTTTGCCTTTCACGCTCTTAGATCAATAAACGAACCACCACGAATCCCGCCTTGCGGATCGTGACAGCAGGGACAACCAGCAGGCTGTGAAAGGCACTCCTGCACTTTTGCTCGGGGTCACCATCCAGGCAAGAATGTCCTGTGTTTATTCAGGCTCCTCAAAGTCCAAAGTCAGAGTCTCAGCCATCCCCCAGCTTCTCCTGCCTGCCCAGAATGAGCACACGGACTGTCTGGATGCTTTCACTGAGCAGTTTGGGGGTGTTTTTGTTGGAAAATTTCAACCAAATGGAAATTGATGAAGGAAAAGGACCCAAAGCATTTCCAAAAGTGACCCCCAGCTTTAGAAATCCTTGTGCTCATCCCTCCCAGCTCTTTATAACAAACAGGATTATAAGGGCTGGAATAAACTGGAAGTTCCAAGGCAAGGGTAAGTTGGTTTTGTTGGTGGGGCTGTGGATGGTTAAGGGAATGACTTCTGAATAGGAAGAAAATTTAGGAAAACCCTTTAAGATCACCAAGTGCAACCATTCCTTCAGCACGGCCAGGGCCACCAACTGACCATGTCCCCAAGTGCCACATCCACACATTGGTTGGAAAATTAAGAATTCTAAACAGGAATGGACAGGTCAAGAGGAGCAAGAAGAGCCACTTCAGTGGGAGCTTCTTTGAGCTAGGACATTGGGGACAAATATTTTTCCCTCTTGACACTTCTGATTTTTGCTCTTCCCCTCTTGTCAATTTGGGCAAAGTTATTGTTTATTTTTATCCAGTTGGGATAGAAGGGAAAATAATACCAAAAAAGAAGATAAATTTCTACCATATAAGGGATAGTTGCTCAAAATTCATGATAAAAAAGCTACTCTGTTTCAAATTAACCAGAAGGGCTCTGGGGAGAAAGGAGCAGCTCCAGGGAGAGTCCTTGCTGACACCAGACCCCAGCCAACACCCACCCAGACCATCCTCCTGTGCTGCCTTCACCCACCAAGGAGAGCAGGAAGGCTGGGAGAGCTGGGGGTGCTCACCTGGAGAAAAGAAGGCTCCAGGGAGAGCTCAGAGCCTCTTCCAGGGCCCGAAGGGGCTCCAAGAGAGCTGGAGAGGGACTGGGCACAAGGACCTGGAGGGCCAGGACAAGGGAGAATGGCTTCTCACTGCCAGAGGGCAGGGTCAGATGGGATATGGGGAGGAAATCCTTCCCTGTGAGGGTGGGCAGGCCCTGGCACAGGTGCCCAGAGCAGCTGTGGCTGCCCCTGGATCCCTGGAAGTGTTCAAGGCCAGGTTGAACAGGGCTTGGAGCAGCCTGGGACAGCAGGAGGTGTCCTTGCCCATGGCAGGGGTGGAACAGGATGGGCTCTAAGGTCCCTTCCCACTCAAACCTGTCTGGAATTCCCTGACAGCAGACATGGGGGTGAGCTCACTGCACACAGGGCAGTGGATTTAGTGCTAAAAGCCTGAACATTGGATAGGGAAGTCCACAGCACAGCCAAATCCAGCAGCAGGCCCAGGCAGGGTTTTGGGTGTTACCTGACATAGAGATCCTTCTGGTTCAGGAGTCGGACACCTTCCTCATACAGGGCTTTGTTCTCCTCCTTCAGCAGTGCCAGCTGCTCCGAGAGCTTCTGGTTCTCCTTCTGGCACTGCACATGCTGGAAAAGGGCTGCCTTTAACCTGTGTGTGTGTGTGGCCCCTCTGCCTCCCATCTGCCTGCTCTCCAAAGCTTCTCTCTCATCAATCCCAGTGGTTCCTACTACAGCCAATATCCAGCCCCCAGACCACTCCCTTCTCCCCCTCACAAGCACTGGGATTTTGTTGCACAGAGAGGCAATGAACCCTCCCAGACGACGGACTATGCCAAAATTTCCAAGCAAAAACTCCAAGCTCTGCAAGACAAAGGGAAGGAAGAAGCCATCAAGCCTTCCTGTGCCCTCAGAGCTGCATCCCAGGAAACCAACTGGCAGTGGGACTCAGCTTTTCCTCCAGCTCCTGCTGAAATCAGTGACACCTGCAAGGCCTCAGCCCCTGATCAGATGCTCCCGATTCCAGCAGCTCCCAGGAGCAGATTCCAGCTCCTGATGATCCTGTTCCCCCTTGTATGATGAGGAACCCCCTCGCTGTCACTCACCTCACCATCATCCAGCTTCTTCTCATCCTCCAGGACGTGCAGGGTCTTGGCCTGGAGCTCCACGTGCATCCTGGCCAGCGACGCCTCGGCCTCGCGGGAATGCCGGAGCTGCTGCCTCAGCTCCTCCACCTGCTGCTCCAGCAGCCTCCTGCAAACACCACGGGGGACACTGAGAGCTGCCACCTGCCCCCAAGTGTCCGTCTGTCACCCCAAACACCCCCTGCTCTCCTCTTGCCCCGGCTGACATGGAAGGGACAAAGGAATCAGCACGTCCAGCTGTCCCCACGTGCCGGTGACACAGAAAGGGGGGATGGTGTGCTGGGATCACTCCCAGCTGCACAGGGAGGGGGGCTGCTGGCATCACTGCACTGCCCTTCCAAGGCAGATGAAGCCTCCAATAATCTTCTAAATCTCAGGAAGGGGGAATCACTGGAGAACTCCAGGGATAAGGCAAGTCCAAAGGGAACATGGAAGGTCAAAGCAATGGTCTGGGTCTCCCTGAACCCTCCAAGGGCAGCCAGGAGCTGCTGGAGGGCTGGCACAGCCCCTGCACAGCACAGAGACCTTTTCAGCTGCTCCTCGTGAAGCTCCTGCTGCACTCGAGCTTCATTTTCCCGAGCTTCCTTCAGCTCCTCCTCCAGAAGCTTCTTATCAGAAACACGGGCCTCTGCCAGCAGCAGCTGGTGCTGGGAATCCTTCAGCTTCTGCTGGAGTTTTGAGACCTTGGATTAAAATGGATATAGATCAAACTTGCTGAATGTACAGGCCAGTGTCTGAATCAGACCCCTCTGATTCCCCAGTGTCTGAGGCATGGGAAGGAAAGATTTCCTTCTTTTGACTCTAAGTCCATTAAAAGCAAAACTTATGGGCTGGCTGCCAGATTTTGGACCAAACACTATGGGATGAATTCCCAACAATCTTTTTTCCAGCCAGTTTGGTCCTGCACACTTCAAACGAGAATCCAGTGATTTCTGGCAGAATCAGTGCCATGGAAAACACAAGGGTTTGGAATTTTCCAGCCAGTAAACAGTAGGAAATCTCCTCAACAAGAACAAGGTTGGAGTTCCCTGTGCCTGCCAGCCCCACTACCAGTATTTCAGAGATATTGGGTTATCAGACATGGCTTCTGTTGCCTTGATTATGCTCCCACTAATTACAGGCTTTTTTCCTACAACATTAAGCCGAGGGATCACAAAAAGGAATTTGGGGAAACAAACCTGCTTGCTTTCTGCACTAGAGCTGCACAGAACTGCCAAACATACCAAAGCTTACACTCACCTTCTTTTGTGCTTCTCCTGCTCTGGATTTCTCCTGGGCCAGCTTCTCCTGGAGGCTGCTCCGGAGCTTATCAGCCTGGGAGCACTTGGAGAGCTCCAGTTCCAGCTCCTTGACCTTCTGCTGGCTCCTGTCCCACTGTGCTGAGAGGGAGGAACATGTTTCTGTGGTGTCTGAGAGTTTGGCCCGGGCCTGCTTCAGCTCAGCTTTGACCTGAGATCCCAGAGAAGAAATCACATTTATACTTCAGCATAAATCAGCTGGAATGGCTTGGCTAGGGAAGGGGAACAGGAGTCTAGAATGAGTGAAAGAGGAATCACAGAGGAAGTAAAGTTTGTTTTATTTGGATGCAGTGGAATTTGTCACAGAATCCCAGAGAGGTTTGGGTAGGAAGGGGCCTTAAGGATCACCTGGTTCCAACCCTCTATCATGGGCATGGACACCTTCCACTATCCCACATTACTCCAAGCCCTGTCCAACCTGGCCTGGAACATTTCTGAGGATGAGGCAGCTCTGGGTAACCTGTGCCAGGGCCTCCTCACCCTCACAGGGAAGGATTTCCTCCCAATATCCCATCTGACCCTGCCCTCTGGCAGTGGGAAGCCATTTCCCCTTGTCCTGGCACTCCAGGTCCTTGTCCCCAGTCTCTCTCCAGCTCTCCTGGAGCCCCTTCAGGCCCTGGCAGGGGCTCTGAGCTCTGCCTGGAGCCTTCTCTTCTCCAGGTGAGCACCCCCAGCTCTCCCAGCCTGGCTCCAGGTGGGCTCCAGCCCTCCTGGCCACAATTCCCATGAAGCTGAGACAGAGCACTCTGGGGAGCCTGGCTCTGTGCCTACCTTGGTGCATTCCTGCTGGAGCAGCAGATTTTGCCTCTGGAGGTCAGCATTCTTCTCCCTCTCATATCTGAGCTCCCTCTCAGCAGAGCTGCACAGGTTCTGCACCCGCCGCAGGTCCTGGCGCAGCTGCTGCAGCTTCTCCTCCTGCTGCTGGAACCTCTCCTCAGACAGACCCTGCAGAACAGCAGAAGTGACACAGACATTAACTTCAAGACAGGATAAAGGTGGTTAAGGAAGGCAGAAGCCAGTAGGGTTTAAGAGCATTTGGGCAGGAAGATGCACAAAGCCTGGCATTTCTCTGTCCCTGCACCTTGTCCTGTTCCCTTCTCTGTCCCCTGCAGGGCTTTAAGAGCCACGTGGATGTGGCACCTGGGGACATGGTTTGTGGTGAACATGCATTGCTGGCTTAATAGTTGGACTTGATGGTCTCAGAGGCCTTTTCCAAGCTCAATGATTCTCTCCAACACCTCAGAGAGGCCAATACAACTCCTCAGGTGGAGGAGGAAGAGGCAATAACCTGGATGAGGGAACAAATCCCTGTGGAAACAAATCTGTCCAATCAAAGCAAAGCCTCTTTGGATTCTTGTACCAGAGTCTCACTCAGGCATCCAGCCAGGAGTGACACAGCCAGCCCAGCTCCCAGAGGGGTCAGGAACAGGAGAAAAGTGAGTCCTGGCAGTAGGACAGGAGCACAGCAGGACAAAGTCTGGACACTGGCAGGTGTCACCGCCGGTCTGCGATGGCTCTTGGGAGATGACTGATCTCCTTGGCTCACTCACCTTCCTAGCACACACACACACACCAAAGCCTGGCTTGTACCAAAGCCTTTCTTTCCAGCATCACTTTCAGCCATCTCTGGATCTGCATTCCCACTTTGCATCTTCACCTTCTGCTCTTGGGACCAGATGGAATACACTGAAGACCAAATCTGCCTTCTCAGATAATCCCCAGGTAACTCCCCAAGCTGGGAAAAGTCTTGATCCAGCACTGTGGAATCTGGCAGTGTCAGTTGTCCTGGAGGTCCCTTGGCTCCATTGGTTTTGTGGAGTTTTCCCCAGCTGTTTCTATCAGGATCCCTTCCCACATCTACTGCACTCCTTGTGTCTTGCTCTGCTCCACCCAGATGATTTGCTGCTTCTTGGATACAACTGGATTCTGATCTTCTACTTCTCATTCCCACCCTGGCCATACAGACCACCTTGTCCTCTCTTCTCTCCCAAATCTTTACACAGAAGCTGAGCTCCTCCTCAGTCTCCCCATCCCGAGTTCTTCCATGATTTCCTCCCTGTTTGGCAGGGACACCTGCACCTCCCTTTCTCTTTCAGCTTTCAAGGTGAGAAGGGTGAACAAATTCCATTTAAATAGCTTATTCTGCCATGTGTAATCAGTTCAGTTTATCCAAGTCCCCACCACATCCAAAAGCACAACACAAGGAAATTAACACATCCCTAATTCCCAACCATTGCTCACACCACAGGGCTGGCTTCCAGCCCACTTTAATTACGTTTTGCCACTCAATTAATGACAAAAAGCAGGGTGCAGATGGCAAAGCTGCCCATACCTGTTTAAGGCTCCCCTCTAAACTGCCTGCTGAGCTCTGCCATGGGAGAAACCTGTTCTCCCTCTGCTCCAAGCCTGTGGTCATCCTCCTCGTGTCTCCACTGGGGCTTTGCTCCCAGGCACTGCGGACGTCGCATTTGAGCTGGGCAATTTCTTCGAGCAACATCCGCTTCTCTTCATTGCTCTCTTTGAGCTGCTTTTCCAGCTCCTCCTTCTTCTTGTTGCTCTCTAGTAACTCAGAGCTTGAAGGAGAAATAGTAAAGGAGAGAGATAACTACACAAATCCAGGGAAAACACCCTTAAAGGGGAAAAAGCTGGGAGATGATAATCCAATGAAACACTCGAGTGCTTCGGGAGGCTGCAAAGGGGATTCAGTCCTGGGTGCAGCAGTTCTGGGCAAGGGTCAATCTCCCTGGGACACTTCCCACAACACCACATGTGTCCAAAGGCTCAGCCCTCCCCATGAGGAGGTTACAGGCTGGCTAAGGAATCCTCACAAAGGCACAGGAGCTGGTCTGGACTCAAAGTCACAGGGAAGCACTGGAACAGGGTCTGACTTATCTTCACCCAAACTCCATCTCCATTTTCTCCATCCAAGATCAAAGCTGTGGCTGGCCCATCCCTGAAAGTGTCCAAGGCCAGGCTGGACAGGGCTTGGTGCAGCCTGGGATAGTGGAAGCTGTCCCTGCCCATGGCAGGGGTGGGACTGGATGAGCTTGAAGATCCCTTCCTCCCCAGAACAGTCTGGAATTCTGTGATTCTATGTCCTGGATGTCCAGGCACTGGCACAGGTTGTCCAGGCTGGAATCACCATCCCTGGAAGTGCTCAAAACACCTGTGGATGTGGCACTTGGGGACATGGGTTAACAGTGAACGTGGCAGTGCTGGGAAACAGTTGGACTCAATGATCTTGGAGGGGTTTTCCAGCCTGAGTGATTCCATGATTCCTCAGTGGCTCCCTACTGCCTTCTCCTGGCTGTACTTTACCCCAGTACCAGCAACCCAGGTCACTGTAACCATACTGGATTTAATCCAAGCTTTTATTTACTAAGGACAGCCTGAGCCCACGTGCTCCAGCTCCAAATTTGTCCTGATCTACTCAAAAAGGGGAGTCAGACCAACACCTGCTGACACCTCCCCTCCAAGGACACCCAAATTCCAAGGACTACCCTTGGAATATCTCCAGTGGGACTAGGGCTACCAGCTGCTGCCAGTAGTGAGCCCTGAGGAGCCCAAACCCACCTCAGGAGATTTTAGAGATCCCCCTTAGTCTAACTTCAAGGGAAGAATCCTCCTCCCTAAGGACAGCTCCCATTTAGGCTGCTCAGAATCTGGAAGGGCTGCAGCAAAAATCTTTAATCCTGGCTGATCCTGCTGGCACTAAGTCACCAAAATCAGAGATGCTGACCCAAGGACAACATGAAGATGCCAGGGCCACTTTTGCTACGAGCTGCCCCATGGGGAGATGGAAAAAACTCAAAACTTAATTCAGCAAAGACAAGGAGTAGAAAATACCACAGGCTTTGTTAAGGTTTACCAGAGCAGTTCTTGTTCTTTCCTCAGGTTTTTGATCTGTTCTTCCAAAAACACTACTTTAGCCATCTGTTCCTCATAGCTCTTTGCATCTCCACTGGGATCTTCCTGTTTCTGGTCCACTTTGGGACTCTGTTCTCTGTCTTGCAGGATTTCAGAGGCCTGTAAGGTCAGAAAACACCACGACTTGGATTTCCTTTGCTATGATGGAAATCTTTGCAGCCATGCAGGGCAATCTGGGGCCTACAGCAAGGCTGGTGATTCTGTGGCTAAATTATTGCAGTTTTTCCCCCTCAAAGACATGTGTGAGTCCTTTTTCCTGCATGGAAAGCAGCTGTGTCTAAACTACCACCAAGCCATGGTTCTTTATTTGATTTCATCCTGCTGTGGCACATCTGCAGCTCCCAGGGATTTCCAGCACGTGCCCAAGCTCTTTGCAAAAGCAGCAGCTCTTGGCAAACAAGGTGTGGGTTCAGGTGGCTCTCACAGAGGTGCTCCAACTCTCCCCCAAAAACCTCCCTAGGGATTCTCCACTGCCAATGTCCCCTACCCCTGGAACACCAGGTGACAGCACACCCTGAACATGAGACTTGAGGAGAAGGTGCCAAGAAAATAAAAGGGGCAGGAAAGGAGGAATGCACCAGGACAGAGGAACTCACAAAATCCTTCACACAAACACCATTATCCTCACTAAACACCAACTTTAATTGCTAAAGCTTTTTAATCAACAGCTCTTCTGAGATTTCAATCCCAGGTATTTCCTGGCAATTCAATTCCAAGCTATCTTATCTACACCAGGACAAGTTTGCTCATATTGAGCAGCACCCCCCTGCAGCTCCTGCCTGCATCAGGTACCACAAGAACTGGGAATCCTTTCCACATCTCACCTCTGGATCTAGCAAAGCACTGTCTTTGTGTAGCTTCTCATGGGATACATCCCCAAGGTCCCTGCTGGCTGATGTTCCCTGGAGACTCCTGGAGGTGTTTATGTGGCCTGTGAGCTCTGAGTGGGAGTCAAGCAAACCCTGGAGAGGAAACAACAGAGTCAGTGGATGATGCACACCCTGAAGGACAAGTTAAGGAAAAGATTTCTCCTCTCAAATGTCCAAAAATCTCTTAAAAACAAAAAGAGATTTCCAGGTGACAGAACCTGTCTGATTTCATGCAAATCTTGTTTCCAGCTCTGTTGTGATGTGATTCATTGCAGAACAGCTGCTCCATCCAAAGGGAAGGAGCCCATGTGGGAAGCCAGGAAGCCACCAAACACATGCAAAGGTCTCCATGCTGAAGGCTGTTCCAGTCTCACACAGGGCTCTGGGTTCCATCTCCTGATCCCTTTGATGGGCAAACAGTCCTGCCTTCGGTGAGACCCCTGCTCAGTGGGTGGCTGAATTCCAGTCAGACCTCCAGGGATGGATGATTTGGACTCAAAGATCCCTGGATCATGAGTAGGCTGAGCCACTGGGAGGCAAGGCTTAAAAAAGGACTCTTCCCATTCTGCCCACCATCCCCCAGATCAGAATTCCTTTCCATGTGGGTATTGGTAGACTGACTCAGCCTCTTCCTCTCAGCCAGGCTGTTTTCATCCCAAGCTTTGATCCCGAGTTTCAGTGTGGAATTGTTGCAGACTAAGCCCTGGCCTCTAGATGCCACTGTTCCTCCAGCAGGAAGGAACTCCTGAGTCTGTGGAGTTGTGCCAACAGCTCAGGACTTCCATGAATTTTTCACTTGGATTCAAGGAAGTGACAGGACTCACAAGCTGATCTAAGGCCTCTCAGAGTGATAAAAAATGAGATTTGTCATGGCTGTGCCCCCCTGCTGCCAGTCTCCCATTGCCAGGTCACAGATCTGTCAATCTCTTAAATTTTTACCCTAAATTTCAGCACTTCTCCTGGCAGCCCTTGGACAATTCTGTTGGCATCACTCACTGTCTCTGCTCTGTGGCCCAGCTGGAATACAAGAGTTCCAGCAACATTCCCAGCAGGGAAACCCCCAGGAGTTGATTTAGCACCTAAAGTGGTTCAAGCCAAGTGTGCCAAGGCCCTTGGGGAAATCCCAGCAGTGCTGAGATCCCAGCAGGATGTTCATTCAGGTCTGGGGTGTTCAGTTCCTGAAATTAATACCTGAGTCTAAAAACTCCCACTGTGCCCTCCAGAGAGTCAGGGTTTGGCTACAAAGCTGGAATGACTGATTTGGTATTGGATTCACTGAAAGGAAAGTAAATTCTAGAGTTAGAGATGATGCTGAGAGCAATGACAGATCTGTCTTTACAAACAAGCTGTGGCTCTGCTGGGAGATAAAACCAGCAGGGAGAGATAAAGGAAACAATGGGAAGGATTCCACTGATTGATTGATGGATGGAAAAAGATATTTGCTTTTACAAATAAGTTTTAGGTTTGCTGATAAATGAAATTGGACATTAAAAGATGAAAGAAACAATAGGGAAAACCCCTAAATTCCATAAGAACTAAAAATTAAAAGGGAGGGTTGTACATTAGAGGGAAATCTCTGGTATCAGGAGTTCTGGGAAGTCTGAACCTCTCAAGTACCTCATGAGAGGTTTGCAAGTGGCTGGGCTGGAGAAATGCATCAAGAGATGCCAGGCATTGAGTCTGGGGGCACCTGGGGATGTTTCATGGAGCATCCAAAGGCAGCTGGCTCCTGCAGGAGTCCCAGCACAGGGGCTGGACATACCTGGCTGCCCATGAGCACCTTCTCAGCCCTCAGATCCTCCCGCAGCATCTCCAGCTCAGATGCCAGCTGCTTTCTCCGCTCTCTCCTCTCTCCCAGCTGACTCCCCAGCTTGTCAATCGTTTCCTGACAGTTTTCCAACATCTGGAACAAGAAATGTTCAGAGTCACTTCCACATCATTTTTTTTCTAGGCAGAGAGAAGCAGATTGCAGGGTATGTGTCTTCTAGGAAACAAGGAAAGGAGAAAAACTGCTCTCAAATGTTTCCAGTGGAATTTCTCCACCTCTTATCCAGGGCTTGCAGAACCTCCACTGACCCACTACACCTTGGGAAGCTCCTCTCCCATCTCAGTCTGGCTGACACACCAGGCAGATCCAATTGTTGGGCTGGCAAGGAACAAATGGACAGGAAAGTTAACCCAGAACCCGATGGGAATCAGCTTTAAATGTACCTACACATCCCCTGGTTTCACTAAATCCTTCCCATTCATGGGGAGACAACAAACTCCTCAGCTGGCAGAGCTGAAGGCAAGACAACTTCCAAGGGGAGAGTTTTCATGGAGATCACCTTGGCTGCTCTCCCCCAAAAATCCGTCTGTCTGCACAAGCTGAGAGGCTACAAATCCTCAGGAGAGGGTGACCAAGAGCATCCCCAGGAGAGAGCCCCTTCAGATGCTCATTTAAAACATTTCTAAACAGAACAGTTCATTCCCCAAGGAAAAGCTCTCACCTCCTGCATCTCCTGAGCTCCAGACGTCACCTGCTCGTTCCCATTCATCTCACTTTTGTTCTTCTGCACCTCAAACAACTCTGTTTCCAAACTGGTGATCTGAACATGGACAAACCCCGAGTTAAAACCAAACCAGGACTCACAACTCCATGCACAACTCCTCCTGGAATGCTCCCTGTGCTGCTGCTATGGGATAAGGCCCACACTGGAAGCAAGGAGCAGGAGGGGATGTGCATGGCCAGCTCCAGCTCATCCCTCATCCTGCTGCTCCCAAGGAGGAAAGAGCCATCTGGACTCAAGCCACAAAAAGATGGAATTCTGCTCCACAAAAGGAGTGGAACAACCCAGGCACATGGTGAAACTCAAAGCTTCCACACATTGTGGTGCTCACTGACATGGAGGACCCCAGGACACCCTGGTTTAGGTGCTGGGTCATCCTTGTTCCCTGTGCTGATCTTACCCCAGCAGATGTTCAGCCTGCTCCATCAGGACTCATCATGGCCCCTTCACTGCTCACAGAAAGTTTTCAGTCCCTCCTTGAAGGGCTCCAATGACTTGGGATGTGGGACAGCAAAGCCCTGGCTCCTCCCAGCAGGTGGGAGTTGGGACAAGGTCTCACTCTGCACTTGGATCACCCCCCGGGGCATCTGCTCTTGGGGGAAAGTTATTGGTCCTGAAGTTATAAAGGGCTCAAAAGAGCTCAGAGCAGCCTAGATAAGGATCATCCCAGGGGAGCAGCTCAGCTTCTCTTCCCCATTAGGGATCCCACAGATCCTTTTCCAAAATCCAAGTCCTGGCACTAGCAGCCCCGCTGCTCCACTGCCAGCAGGAGCCTGGGCAGCTTCCCTTTCCCTCCTTAGCCTTGAAATCCACTTTGGGCTTATTTCTAAGATCCCAGGCTGGACTAACTGCCTGAGCTTGGCTCTCCTGAAACGAGCTGGGACACTGGAGGGAGATGAAATCCAGCTCCACAGAACCCCACACTGGTCTGGGTCGGGAGGGACCTTAAAGCCCACCCAGTGCCACCCCTGCCATGGACAGGGACACCTTCCTCTATCCCAGGCTGCTCCAAGCCCCATCCAACCTGGCCCTGGACACTTCCAGGGGTGGGGCAGCCACAGCTGCTCTGGGCAACCTCTCCAGGGTCTCCCCACCCTCACAGAGAAGAAATTCTTCCTCATATGTAATCCCAAAGCCAAAGAAGTGCCAAGTCCCTGCCAAACCCAGTCCATTTCCAAAGCAGCACCTCAAAGCCCCTGAGCTTTGCTCTCCCTGATGAGTTCCTGGCACCAGCTGGGTCTGCTGGAGCTCCCAGAAGGGAGTGGTCTCCAACACTCAGCAAAGCTGATGCAACCCTGCTTTTCAAATCAAAGATGTGAGCTCACCAAGGTGTGAAAAGGTAATAAAAGTGGGGTGAAACACCTAGACCTCTCACAGAAGAGCTAAAGGACAACAAACCCCTCTCCTTTTGCATGACTGGATGATAATTTGGGGTTCAGCAAGACTTTGGAGCTCCAAAAGGGATCTCAAATGCAAAACACACCTCCCCTCCTCACCCCCAGCCAGCTTTTGGTCAGAAGTTGATAGCCAGCAATGCATTTCTTTATTCTCCCTCCAAGCCATTAACTTTTAAAAACTTCATTTGTGCTCCCAAATCCCATGCCAGCAGCAGAACAATCCTCACTCTGTATCCTGCTGTCCTGGTCCTGAGTCACAGTCTGACCAGCCAAGGCTGCTGCAGCTGTGCCAGGACCAAAACCCTCCCAGGTCCCTGCCAGGCAGAGCAGGACTGGCAAACACCCAGCAGCACTGCCTTGCCCAGCCCCCAGCCCCTTCCCTCCTCATCTCCAGGGCTCTTAAAGCTCCCTGGGAATGCAGGACACAGCTCAGCAACCTCCAGCCAAGCAGATGGATCTACCCAAGGGTTAAAAGCCACCTCCTCACCCACTCCACCTCTGCTCCATGGCCCTGCAGCCCTCAAAATGATTCTTTTCCAGCTGCAGCAGCTGCAGACAAAATGCCTCACATCTCCTTGGCTCCCAGCACGGCATTCCCAGGGATCTGTGTGACAGCCCACAGAGCAAAGCAGGGACCTGTCCCAGCTGAAAACACATTGTGTTTGATCTGTGGAGGGCTGTGCTCACTCTGGTCCAGGGGGAAGAGTTGAACAAGCTGAGCAAGGCTGAACAAGAGCTGAACAAGAGTTGAACAAGATGAACAAGGTTGAACAAGAGTTGAACAAGGTTGAACAAGGTTGAACAAGGTTGAACAAGCTGAGCAAGTGAGCTGAAGAAGCCCCAAGTTAAACCAAAGCACTGCCATGGGGGACAGACCCTTTTCCATCCCACCCCATCCCAGAGCTTGCTCCTCCAAGACAGGAGACAAACACTGTGCCACTGACACTCTCATTAAGGTATTTGAACTTGCCTCTGGCCAGTTTTTAGAGGCTTTTCCAGAGGCTACTGACTGGGAATTCCTCATCTCTTCCTTTAACAATCCAGCCTGGAGCTGTGTATCCATGTGGGATATGCTGGCAGCATCTCTGACACCACGTTTTAACCCAACACCAGGTGCTAGGACACATCATTCCTCACTGAAAACCAGGCTGGGGGGGCTAAAACCTCACCTCAGAAATCCCCTAGGGACACTCAGCACTGGTGCAGCTGCCAGTCAGGAAAGATGGATCAATCCAGGCCCACTGCAGAGAGAATTTCCAGCACAGACAGAGGGGAGGAGCCCCAGGAAGGAAGAGCTCTGGCCAGGCAGCAGAGCCTCAGCCCATGGCAAGGACCTCCTGAGCCAGCCTTTGTGGGGAGAATCCCACCTACCCACTGGCCAGACCAAAGGCTGTTTTCCTCTGCTCTCTCTGGCTGTAAATTCCCCAGCTGCTCCCTCTGTCAGGGATCAGGGTGGGCAGTGATGCTCCACACAGAATTTAGTGCCAGTGCTCCTCTCAGAGCTACCCCAGAGGGATGGAAAGTCTCTCCAGAAAACTGAAGCTGAAAATCACCCTGACAAAGGCAGCACCAGCCTGAGGGGCTTCAGCCACAACTTCCTCCTTGCTCAGAGGATGGAGGTGGCCCTGCAGGAGCCCCCCAATGCTGCCATGGCTCTGGAAAACCAGATGTTCAAGAAGTGCTTCACATCTGTGATTTCCCAAAGGCTCCCATTTGTCACATGCAAATAATAAAGAATTTCTATCCACTCCTGAAGTCAAAGCATGATTTGAGTGGATTTGTCCTACTAACAGGAATAGATGCAGCTAACCCTGGGATGAGGGCACCCAAAATCAAGTAGCACCCAGGTTAGGAAGATGTTGCTGAGGTCATATCTTGATCAAGACTGAGCAGAGCTTCTCAAGATGGATCTCAGAGCTCTTCCAAGAGAGGTGACTACCCCCACTCACAGCAGCTGGTGCAGCACAAAATGGGAAAAATTCCCTGTCCCCTGATTTGCGTGTTCAGAGGGATGCTCCCAGGCACTGCAGATCTGCACACCCAGCACTGCTTGACACATCTCCAAGATCCTGTCCCTGGGGAAAAGCTGAAGTGCAATCTTCTGCCAGCAGGACACTTAACTGGTGATATTTCCTGGGATCAAGCAGCATCAGTGTCCCAGACAGTAGGGCCAGATGCAATATTGGGAAGGAATTGTTCCCTGTGAGGTGAGAGGCCCTGGCACAGGGTGCCCAGAGAAGCTGTGGCTGCCCCTGGATCCCTGGCAGTGCCCAAGGCCAGGCTGGATGGAGCACCCTGGGATAGAAGAAGGTGTCCCTGCCATGGCAAAGGTGGGATTCAACAGGCTTTAAGGACCCTTCCCAGTCAAACCAGCCTGGGATTCTGTGAGGGGGAACAGGAGATGGAAAAGACAATGCTGCCACAACACTGGGGAATCTGCACTTCCAACCAAGAGTCACTTACTCCCCGCTGGGATTTTTTCCTTCCTCTTCTCCCAAACTGGCAGGTTTTTCTGGCTGTTTTTCTGGTCAAACTAAACACAGCAGAGTGCAGGGCCAGGTCAAACATCATTCTATTTTTCCAATCAGAGAGAAAAGCAGATGAAATGAAAGAAACCCAAACCTTGTCTCTCCTATTCCTTACTCACTTTCTGGTGCAGTCCCTCCACCTCGCTTTCCAGCTGTTGCTTCTCTTGCTTGGTTTGGCTCTGTGTCTGTCCCAGAATTGATTCCAGCTCCTCATTGTGCTCAACCAAACCCTGGCGTTCCTGCTCCAGTTTCTGCAGCTTGTGAAGGAGCTGGGAATTCCTGCCCTCAGTGCTCTCCATGGCTTCCCGGCACCTGCACACCAAAACCCAGCATCACCAAGGCTGGAACTGCATCCCACTGCTCCCCACCAGCCAGGAAAAGGCAAGGAAACCTCCTCCACTGCCAGGAATTCCTTGCCCACATCCCATCTGATCCTGCCCTCTGGCAGTGGGAAGCCATTCCTCCTTGTCCTGCCTTTTCCTCACACTCCCCTGCTGATTTCCAGTCTCACATCCAGCAGGACCTGTGCCTGTCCTTACTGAGATGGGAATTAGGGGTGATGGGATCCACACAAGGAATGATGAAGGTCTAGGCAGGAAACAGGTCAGGCACGAGGCTGCCAACAGCAGAGAGACAACAGCAAATCCAGCTGCTTGAGGTGGAAAACAGGCTTGGGAATCTGAAGGGAAAAGGGACAGAGGGCTTTTTGAAGAGGACCAGCCCCCTTTCCTCCCTGAACCTGCCAGACAAGGTGCAGCAGCTCCTGAGCAGGTATTGGGAGAACAAAGCTTTGAATTCCCTTAGAAATCCCTGTTTACATATTTATGGTTGAAAGCCAGGTGTTTTGGTGCACTCCTGGAGAGCAACCAAACCCAAAGAAAACTTCCCAGCACCAAAACAGGTTTAGAAACAACATTTTTGTCTGTGGAGAGCCCCAAAAGCCCAACTCTCTTCTTTTAGGAAAGCAACAAACTGGAGGAAGTATCAGCATTTAACTGGAAGAAGTGATTCCTCAGGACTGCATCCCCTCCAAATTTTCCCATTTGGGAGCAGAAGAAAAAGTCCTAAAGGGTATTTAAAACAATTCAATCATCAAATAATCCTGCAAGAGAGAGCATCAGAGGCACAGCACCAGGAACAGCAAGAGGAAGTACAAGGGGTGAAGGATTTCTACACCTCTCACCTTTTGTGGAGAGGTTCAACACCCTGATCTCCATGTTCCTGATATGGGGCAGCTCTGCTGGCACCAGTGTCTGCATCAGCTCCTGCTTCTTCCTGGGTGTCCTGTGGCTGACAGAAAACCAACATTAGCACAGAACCAGGACTGAGATCCCAGAATCCCAGGATGGATTGGGTTGGAGGGACCTTAAAGCTCATCCTGTCCCATGGGCAGGGACACCTTCCACTGTCCCAGGTTTCTCCAAGCCCCATCCAACCTGGCCTTGGACACTGCCAGGGATGAGGCAGCCACAGCTGCTCTGGGCACCTGTGCCAGGGCCTCACCTCCCCCACAGCCAGGAATTCCTTCCCCATATCCCATCTGACCCTGCCCTCTGAAGCCATTCCCTGTGTCCTGTCCCTCCATCTCTTGTCCCCAGTCCCTCTCCAGCTCTCCTGGAGCCCCTTTAGGCACTGGAAGGGGCTCTGAGCTCTGGCTGGAGCCTTCTCCTCTCCAGGTGAACACTCCCAGCTCTTCCAGCCTGGCTCCACAGCAGAGGGGCTCCAGCCCTTGGAGCATCTCCCTGGGCTCTCACTCAGCTCCAAGAGCTCCACATCCTCCCCACGTGAGCCCAGAGTGATCCCAAGGCACCCACGTCCCCCAGAAACAGAACACATGAGCCACACCAGCTTCATCTCTCAGCCCTAGGAGCAAAATCCTCCAACCCCAGAACATCTTACAGACAGCTAGGGTCTGGGATGCAGAGGGGACCCTGTTTTTCTGGAATGACAAAGAAAGAGCCCCTGGAAACACCTGCAGTGAGGCCATCCCAGCTCCCTCTGCTGCTGGAGGCTCTGGCCTCTCGCTCCGCTGGTACTCACAGATCTCCTCCTTGAGCTGCTCCACCTGCAACACAGAACACCTTGTTGAGGAAGATGAAACATTAAAGCCTTATAAATATGGTTGCCTGGCAAAAGATTTTGAGAATATGGGAACTATAAGCGAGATTGAAATGCAAGCAAGCTTTGACATACCAAGTTTTAGTTA
>VWZV01011125.1:211792-259735 GCA_013397155.1 Irena cyanogastra
CCTGCATCCATTGGGAATACATCCTGCATCCACTGGGAATACACCCACATCCACTGGGAATACACCCTGCATCCACCGGGAATACATCCACATCCACTGGGAATACACCCTGCATCCACCGGGAATACATCCCACATTCACTGGGAATACACCCACATCCACTGGGAATACACCCTGCATTCATTGGGAATACATCCCACATCTACTGGGAATATATCCACATGGGAACAGATCCCATATCCACATGGAAACACATCCCACATCCACTGGAAACACATCTCACATCCACTGGGAATACCTTCTGCATCCACAGGGGAAAAGATCCCATATCCACATGAGAACACGTTCCACATCCACTGGAAACACATCCCACATCCACATGGGACACATCCCACATCCACATGGGACACATCCACATGGGAACACATCCCACATCCACATGGGAACACATCCCACATCCATGCCCTCTCCCTCCCACAGCCAAGGCCGATGTCCCAGGAGATAGAGCTTCAACAGCAGTCCCTCCATCATTATTCCAGGGATTCAGTTTACCTCTGGATCACCTCATTTAAATCACTCACCTCATCTAATATGGGTTTCACTTTCTCTTTGGAAAACCCCAACAGCCACATTTTGAATTTTCACCATAAATCCATCACTGCCACAAGCAGGAACACAATGTTAGCCAATGTATCTGTGTTGTCCACATGTTAAAATCTAATGGAATGGCTACAACTGCAAAAATTGCACACCAATTTTTCAATGGATCAATGAATAAATTAATCCCAACACTAATTAGTGCATATTCCCAATATTTCCAGGGCAGAAATAGGAAGAGATGTTTGCATTAGGAGCACATCTTGAGGACACACTAGTATCCCCCTGTCTTGGGGAGACAATTTTCCTTCGAGAAAAGGGAAGAAATATTTTTCCCTTTTTAGCTTAACACTGGGCACAGGAAATTTTAGTTTAAATTTGACTTCAGGAAAAAAAAAAATCTACTTTTTTAGTTCCACTTTGGAAAAAGCAACAAATCCCTTTTTCAAACAAGGATTCTGATATTGGATTTTCAGTTGTGTCATTTAAAATAAAAAGCAAAGAACATCTCCACAGAATCACAGAATTGGTTGGGTTGGAAGGGGACCTTAAAGATCATCTCATTCCAACACCCATCTTCCACCAGAATGGAAATTTTACTCAAAAGCCTGTTGACCACTACACAAATTGATTATAAAATTATAATAAAATGATGATTAAAAGGTTGATGGAAGGATAATAGAATTTCAGCTCTTTTCCTCTTGCAAAAATCCTGACCACTCCCTATTTTCCCCTTCCTTCTCCTGGTTTTTCCCCCTCAGCTGCCTTCAGGGCTGACCACAGGGGTGATTCCACAAGGACAACAGTGTTTGGATGTGGCAGCCCAGCTCTGCTTTGGAAAAACCCCACAACACTCCTTATGCACTTTGTTAAATACCAGTTAAAGCCTTTCCTCACCAAAATCCCACCAACTGGGCTCAAACTGTCAGGAATTCTTCCCTCCAATGCACACAAGTTATCACTGAACCAAAATAAGCTGTTTAAGGGGGTTTTACTAAAGAGGAGCAAGCCCAGTTTAGGTTTTTAGTAGCAAATCAATTCATGCCCAGAGCAGGTGGCTCAGGGCTGGCTGGGAGGAGAAGCCGTGCAGAGAACCAGGGAAGCCACTGGGACATTGTCACCCTCATTTTACACACACAGCACAACAAACCCCAGAGACAAAACAAGCATGAAAGCTTTACTCACATTTTGTAAAGCCTTGGATTCATCTAACACCTCGTGCAGCACAGATTTCCCTGCTCAGGCTGCAGCCCGTGGGAGCCCCAGGCTCCAGAGTCAGCACTGCAGCTGCCACATCACTCATCCCATCCCTGGGGACTGTGGATCAATCCCCACCCAGCACAGGGATGAAAAGGCTGGGAGTGATAGGGCTGGAGGCTGGAGAGGAGCTGCTGGGGCTGGATAGAAACTCTCAGGTCCTGGTGCAGTGTGTGGGCATCAAGGGGAGCCCCAAGATCTGCAATTCTGCCCTAAACCTGCCCCAGGTAGTGCCAGTCTCCTGAAGGGAGCTGCTCCCTGCCAAGGCACATTGGGCTGGCATGAGTCACCTCAGCCCACCTGCTGTTCTCCAATGAAATTCTGCATCACAGATTTGGGGACAATGCAAGGAATCCCCCAAAAGAGCATCCAGACACCTGGGTGTCACTATTTTCCATTGATGTTTCACTCCAAGAGCAGCTTTACCACATCTCCCTCCAGAAAACTGTTTATTTCTATAGTCAGAATTTATTAAAAAATCCTACTAATAAATAACACTTCAGGGCTGGTCAACAGTTATTTCAAGAAGGAGGGGAAGGGAATATTCTCAGCAAGGACAATGTACCCAGTCACTTCCCCACTGCCGCACTTGCTAAGGATCCCGTGGAAGCAACATCCCAAACTTTACCTGGAGAACCCTGGGATAAAAGCTCCAGCTCTGCCAACTAACCCTGTGCACACAGTAATTCAGCTACTCTGCTTCCAGGCCATTTCCTCTCCATCCCTTCCTAGGGCAGAAAGCTCTCCCTGGAGAGGAGATAGGAAATTCTCAGGATAGGAAATTCGCCCAGACTGTGCAGCTGCATCACAACCAGAGAAGCCCAGTCCCAGAATTATGGATTTGTGACTGTTAACAACAGCATTCCCACCTCCTACAGAGCAGGAATCTGGCACTGATTTTCCCAAATTCCAAGCAGAGAGGACAGAGGACAGACTGCCCTTCCCTCCCCAGGGCTAGCAGCAGGCCAGGAGTAGCCACCAGAGCAGCACCTACCTGCTCCACTCTGCTCTTTGCTTTGTGCATCCAGCCCCTCTGCCAGCCTCTGGATATCTTCCTGGGACACCACCAGCCTCTGTGGGGCCTCATCCAGATCTCCCACAACTCCTGCAGGCGATGCTGGGTCCCCCTCCAGCTCTTCCCTGCAGAACTGAAGCACAAGGGTTAATGTGCCAATGGGAATGAGGAACCCTGTTGATGTCACCAAACCAGAGCTGTTTGTCACCCCCTCCACACTGGTCCCATTGGGAAAAAGTGTATTTCCTCATCTCCCATGCCAGTTCTGGGACAAACCAAAGGCAGGAGATGCCCACCAGGCAGCCCTGCCCTGAAATGTGAGCTGTTCCATGGCTCTCAGTAGAAGGGATTATTTCCTGCCCAGGCTGGGCACAGCCTGAGGATGAGGCTGTGACACTGTTTGGGCTCTGAGTTATTTACTCTAAACCCAGTAAAAACCCTCCCAACCTGCTTAAGGACAAACCTGAAATGAAGGAGAGCAGAAGTGTGATGAGGAACAGCTAAGGGAGCTGGGAAGGGGCTCAGCCTGGAGCAAAGGAGGCTCAGGGGGGCCCTTGTGGCTCTGCACAACTCCTGACAGGAGGGGACAGCCGGGGGGGTCAGGCTCTGCTCCCAGGGAACAAGGACAGGACAAGACAGAATGGTGTCCAACAGTGTCAGAGGAGGTTTAGATCCGATATTAGAGAAAATTTCTTCATGGGAAGAGTGGTCAGATGTTTGAATGGGCTGCCCAAGGCAGTGGTGGAGTCACCATCCCTTGGAAGTGTTCAAAAACCCTGTGGATGTGGCACTTGGGGACATGGGTTAGTGGTGGCCCTAGCAGTGCTGGGGGAATGGTTGAACTCTACGATCTTGGAGGGCTTTGGCAATCACCTTGGTGATTCTATGAAATCTCAACTATGAGCCAGCAGGAAAATGTGTATTTCCTTATTTCTGTCTCCCTAGGAAGCTGTGTGCATTCCTGCTGCTGTGGGAATTCAGCTCCCAATGCCGGACAGGTGTGAGCAGAGCCAGCCTTGCCCACAGAGATGTTCCTGAATAACAGCACCACCAGCACAGGGCCACGTGTCCCTTGGCACTGCCATGTGTCCCTCGGCACTGCCACGTGTCCCTCAGCACTGCCATGTGTCCCTCGGCACTGCCACGTGTCCCCTGGCACTGCCATGTGTCCCTCAGTACTGCCATGTGTCCCTTGGCACTGCCATGTGTCCCTCGGCACTGCCATGTGTCCCTCATTTCTGCCATGTGTCCCTCGGTACTGCCATGTGTCCCTAAGCACTGCCCTGTGTCCCTCGGCACTGCCATGTGTCCCTCGGCATTGCCATGTGTCCCTTGGCACTGCCATGTGTCCCTCGGCATTGCCATGTGTCCCTTGGCACTGCCATGTGTCCCTCGGCATTGCCATGTGTCCCTTGGCACTGCCATGTGTCCCTCGGCATTGCCATGTGTCCCTTGGCACTGCCATGTGTCCCTCGGCATTGCCATGTGTCCCTTGGCACTGCCATGTGTCCCTCGGCATTGCCATGTGTCCCTTGGCACTGCCATGTGTCCCTCGGCATTGCCATGTGTCCCTTGGCACTGCCATGTGTCCCTCAAGATCATAAGGGCGATTTTCAGTTCCAACATATCTTGACTAGAAGGGTTAGGATCACCATCCCTCATACTTGACAGGAACATTTCAAGCAGAGTTATCCCAAACCCTTGTGAAAATCCCTCAGTTTTCCCAGCTCCTCCTGGGATTCTGTGGGTTCACTATTTTTTAAAGACCTCTGGTTTCCTGGGCCTGCCCACGAGAGCTGGAGGGCTCAGTTCCACCCAAAGTGTTGTCCCTGAGTGTGACTGGCTCACTTGGTCAGAGTAACCCTGGGAGACTGGGAACCATGGGATCATAGAAAGGCTTGGAATGGAAGAGACTTTAAAGCTCATCCTGTTCCAGCCCTGCCATGGGCAGGGACACCTCCCATTATCCCAGGCTCCAAGCCCCATCCAACCTGGCCTTGGACACTGCCAGGGATCCCAGGGCAGCCACAGCTGCTCTGGGCACCCTGTGCCAGGGCTTGCCCACCCTCACAAAGGATTCCTCCCCCATTCCTCCTTGTACTGGCACTCCAGACCCTTGTCCAAAGTCCCTCTCCAGCTCTCCAGGAGCCCCTTCAGGCACTGGAAGTGGCTTTAAGGTCTCTCCAGAGCCTTCTCCAGGTGGACACCTCCAGCTCTCCCAGCCTGGCTCCCAAGGGGCTCCAGCCCTCAGAGCATCTCTGTGGCTCCTCTCCAACAGCTCGTCCCTGTGCTGGGGATCCCAGAGCTGGAGCAGCTCTGCTGGGAGGGCCCTTCAGAGAGGAGCAGAGCCACCATGCTGTTTGGCCTTTGGGGTGCAAACACACACTCCTGGCTCACGTCCAGCTTTCAATCCACAAGAACTCCCACATCCACCCCGCAGGGCTGCTCTCCATGAATTCCTCCCCCAGCCTGTGTGTAGCCTCTGCTCGTTCTCAGCTTGACCCAGGCACAAGGACTTGACCTCCAAAAGCTTCCCTGGACCACTGCTCCACATTCCTGTTTCTTGTGGAGTTACACATTCCTGCTCCACTGCATCTGCACTGAGGGGCTCCTAAGGCTCAGCCATTTGTTGCCACTGATATTTGGCACTTCAGAGGGTGAGTGAGCCAGCACATGCCAAAATCCAGAAGGCATTTCCATGTGGATTTCTCAGAGCTGACCACACAGAGAGGCAGGTTTGTATCCTGCCTTTCTGCTCTCCTGGGGATGCAATAAAACAATCCATTCTGCTTGAGCAGTCTGGCTAAAAGCTGAATTCATCCCTGTACCAGACAGAAACTTGTCTGGCCCTTCACTCCAAGAGTGGAACAGGTCAGCTGGGAACAAGCACGCCCACACATTCCAGTAAACAGAGTAAGAGGAGCAATTAACACCTTAACCTGTAACACTAATGGTTCTGCAAGACAAGTGGGATGCTCCCAGGAACAAAGGAGTGTTTAATCAACAGTTTCTGCTCCACGGGCACAGGCAGCAATGACATCACTGGGGAGAGTAATCAGTCCTGCCAGGGAGACTGTTTTCCGGGAAAACACATCTCGAATGTGCCCTTCACCTGATTAAAAACACAGAAAGAGTGCCCAGTGTAAAAACTGTGGGGAAGCTGTGGTTGATTGGAAACAAAGAGCATTAGATTTGTTACAATTCTGTGGAAGTGTTCGAGGCCAAGTTGGAGCAATCTGGTCTAGTGGAAGGTGTCCCCGGTCACTTCCAATCCAAACTGTTGTGTGATTGCATTCCTGTCAGCAGGAAGAAACAAAAAGGAACAAGAGAAGGAGCCCTGAGCCCTGTTTGAGGTCTTGCTCTCTCCTCACTGCTTGGGACCTCAGGGACAAACAGCAGCTCCTGGAATCCCAGAGCATTCCTGGACTCCAGTTCTACAGAGACATGGCCATAAGTCAGGAGTAGGTGGAAACTGATGGCCTTGGAACTATAGAATCAGAATATCTGAGCTGAAAGAGACCCACAAGGATCAGAGTCCAACCCCTGGCCCTGCACAGACACCCCAAAAATCCCAGCCTGTCCAAATGCTCCTGGAGCTCTGACAGCCTCAGGGCTGGGACCATTCCCTGGGGAGCCTGGGCAGTGCCCAGCACCCTCTGAGGAAGAACCTTTCCTGATCTCCAACCTAAACCCCCTGGCCCAGCCCCAGCTGCTTCCTCAGATCCTGCCCTGCTCACAAAGAGCAGAGATGGGAGCTGCCCCTCAGGAGAAGCTGCAGTCCCCAGGGAGATCTGCCCTCAGCCTCCTCTGTCCAGCTAAACCCAGGGAAAGTCATTCTTACCCAGTGAAGATCCTTACAGCAACCACATCACAAACTCCTCAGCACAGGATTACAAATAATCCATTTCACTGTCCCTGTGCAGATGTGGGAGTAAATCAAGTGCAAAGTATAAGAGAATTAAGAAAGACACTGACTTAGAATCCTGGAATCCCAGACTGGTTTGGTGTTGGAAGGGACCTTAAAGCTCATCCCATTTCACCTCCTGCCATGGGCAGGGACACCTTCCACTGTCCCAGGTTACTCCAACCCCATCCAACCTAGCCTTGGATGCTTGCAGGGATGGGGCAGCCACAACTGCTCTGGACAACTGTGCCAGGGGCTCACCACCCACACAGCCAGGAATTCCTTCCCAATATCCAACCCAGACATATTCTGTCAGTTTGAAACCATTCCCCCTTGTCCTGGCATTCCAGACTCTTGCAAACACTCTCACTCCATCCTTCTTGTAGCTCCTTCAAGTATTTCAGATCCAAGACTCCACAGTGGCCTCAAAAACAGGAAGAACAATTTCCATTACAGAAATATCCCAACAATATTCCTTTCCCATGGCTTGCAGGCAGCCAGAGCCAGGGAGCAGGAGGTACCTGGAGCCCACCAACTGTGCTGTGGGATTCCAGCTGCCGGGCTGCCTCTTGCAGCTTTCCCAGCAGCGCCGCCCGCTCCACCAGGAAATACGCGACCTGTTCACTGGCAGTACTGCAGGAGATCTGGGACAAACCCTCCTGCTCCAGCATCTCCTCCACCTCCTTCAGCTGCGTTTCTGCAAGGCAAAGCAAGGCTTGTGTCAGCAGAGGAGAAATAAAGGGCAGGGTTTCCTGGAGATCTGCCCCAGCCCCTCTAAACATTCCTCACTGCAACAGCCCCATTTCTCCTGGAGCCCAAGGGCTCCTCAAGTCTCTCCTGCTTCCCACTTCCCTCACTGCCTCCCATTCCCTGCTATCCATCATCTCAGCCCTATTCCCTCTCTCCCAAGGTTTCCCTTCCCTGCCTGCCAAGCATGTGATAGGACTTGCTCCCCCCAGGCAGAGTTCTCCCAACCTGGTTTATCCTCAGCCCCTTCAACCCCAAGTACAGCTTGGTGGAAACTAAACACCAGATTAAACAGATACTGAGAGAACCAGAGACTCATTAAAGTTGAAAAGACCTCCAAGATAAACAGTTCTGACCCTCAGATCATCAAGTCCAACTTTGGAGAGAAGGCAAACAGATGAACTGGAGTCACAGATGTTTTCTCTGGCAGGAGACACACAAAATACCAGATCACTCCTAGAGAGCATCACTATTTTCCCAAGGAATGTCTAGGAAGGAGGCAGATCCAAAAACCTTTAAGAATTAAACTGCCAGTGCTTCAACATTTATCCAAAACTTATAGTCAGGAAGACTCTGTACTGGGAAAAACTTCCAGTCTCAAGGGTCTCTAAGGCAGAAATACAACAATAAGACTTGCAGTTAAGGCTGGGCACTGTCGGGTTTGTGCAACCAACAGTTGTTAAATGACCCCCTGGTTGGTGTGGTGGGAATTTACCTGCCAGGAGAAAATGAGGAACCTTTGGTGTCTGGCATGATGAGAGTAGCAACTCCTGCATGGGATCCAGCAACTTGTGGAGCCAGGGGAGTGCTTTTCAAACACTCCCTGTGTAATTTGTATTAAAACCAAAACCAATAGACCAAAGTTCTAGCCCAAACCAGATTATAAAGACTTCCAAGTGTTGTAAGAAGGGAAGTGCAGGGAGTTGTACAGAGGTAGGAGGGATATTCACACTCTTTCCCTGCTCAGGGATCTAGAGCTGGACAGCAGAGCAAAAATTCCTCAGCCACAGGACACCCAGAGCCCTGGCCAAGGCTGTCCCTCGCTCCCTGCACTGATGTAACTAACACAGGATCCAGCACAGGCACATCCCGAGGCTCCGGTCGATCCCATGTTTCCACTCCGCGCTCGGCAGCCGCTGCATCGGCTCCTGTGGATGGAAAACACCCTGCGGTTCCCCAGGGGGGACAAAGCCCAGCCCGCTCAATACAGGGTCAAACAGGGCTCCCCAGCAGCTTCCTGCTCAGCACAGCAGACAGGGCAGCTTGCAGGATCAAACCTGCTCCGTGTGCCTCGGGAAGAGCCTGTGGATCACACCAAATTGAGCCCCAACCTGCCTGGCAGCTTCCTCCCACGGTTTTGCCAAATCCCAGCTGAAATCAAGAGAAGCTGCTCTGGTTTATGCCCAGGATGGGACCCCCTTGTGCCCTGAACCACCTTCACCTGCCAGTGCTCCCCTTGTGCCCAGCCTGCAATGCAGGATGAAGTGGTATCATTTTAGATCCCAGATGTATTCCAGAGGCTGGAGAGGAAAAAGGATTTGTGAGGATGAGGGGGGTCTGCCCACACAGCACAGGTTACCTGTGAGTAAACCCCACCGTAAATCCTTACAGACCCCTTCCCTCCCCCATCCAGGGTCTGGGAAAAGCCAATCCCTGCCCTAGGCCCTCTCACAAAACAGCTCCACTGGCATCTCCCACCTCTGTCCATGCTTGTTTGGAAGCAAATGTTATATTAATATTTGTATTTTCCTACCCCGGGAATACTCTGAGAAACAGCAGCCACCTCACCCCACCACAGCCCGACACCCTCCAGCCCTGCTGAGTGTGTTTAACCAGCCCAGCTGTTACAACAAATAAGCTCAGACCATGACTGTGTTTTGTTTTTATTCCCCTTTTTAAACAAATCCAGGCAGCTCCCCCAGCTCTGTGTTTCACTGCCGTCTCAGTTGTTTTTCAGGAAGGTTTTGGGAGAGCATCGATCTGCCCTCCAACACCACCCAGCACATTCAGCGAGAGCATCACAAACGGATCAGGAACTGCCTGGAGGGAAGGGAAAATGTCACTCTGGGCAGAGGTATCAGATGAGGTGACACTCAGCTCAATGGCCCAGCATCAACCAGCCTTGGCTGCTCCCTGCAGGAACCTGGGAGCCCACGACAGGCAGGAAGCAAATGTGTGAGCAGAGATTTACTTTTTATCTTCAGAAACTGCTCAGTGTCAGTCATCAGCACTAACTGTCCTCAAGGAGGGCTGGGAGAGACTCTGGCCATGGGCCTGGAGTGCCAGGACACGGGGGAATGGCTTCCCACGGACATAGGGCAGGGTTAGATGGGATACTGGGAAAGAATTCTTGGCTGTGAGGGTGGGCAGGCCCTGGCACAGGTGCCCAGAGAAGCTGTGGCTGCCCCTGGATCCCTGGAAGTGTCCAAGGTCAGGATGGATGGGGCTTGGAGCAGCCTGGGATAGTGGAAGGTGTCCCTGCCCGTGGCAGGGGGTGGAATGGGATGAGCTTAAGATCCCTTCCAACCCAACTCATCCCATAATTTCATGATTTTATGAAACAGATTTTAGCAGATCAAGTTGCTCTAAGTGATCCCAGACCAAGCAGAGTTTCTGATTTGTTTTCCTGCTGTTGGAAGAGGGAGTGTGCTCAGACCTGAGAGCCCACACAGGGGCCCCAGGCTCCCCTCCCCAGCTCTCAGCTCAGGGGTATCAGCACAGATCCTGTCCTCCACCCTGTATCATTCACAGCTCAGCCCCTTCCACCTTGAACCAGCCACTGTCCCCAGCTGCCCCTTCCCATTCTCCTTTCAGTGCTTCCAAAAGCTCCCAACCACCATCCTGTCCTCTTGCCTTGCCCACATTTTTAACAATCCCAGCAGACCATGGTCTGTCTGTCCACAAGCTCCTTCTCCAGCCCAAGCCACTGGATCATCCAATGCCTGCTGAGACACCCGGGTGTCCTGCAAAAATAACAGGGGGAGCAAGACCTGGAGCACAAACCCTACGGGGAGCAGCTGAGGGAGCTGGGAAAGGGGCTCAGCCTGGAGCAAAGGAGGCTCAGGGGGAACTTCTGGCTCTGCACAATTCCTGACAGGAGGGGACAGCCAGGAGGGTCGGGCTCTGCTCCCAGGGAACAGGAACAGAACAAGAGGAAATGGCCTCAGGATGTGCCAGGCAAGGTTCAGGTTGGATATTCATTGAAAGGCTGCTCAGGCACTGGCACAGCTGCCCAGAGAAGCAGCAGAGTTTCCCTTCCTGGCATTGTTCAAAAAACCTGTGGATGTGCCACTTGGGGAGGACCTGACAGTACTGGAGCAAGGGCTGGATCTGATGACCCTAGAGGGATTTTCCAACCTAAACATTCCCACAATTCCAGGAACTCTGATGAGAAGCAGAGGCCTGGGGAACAGACACAGGGATGCAGCACAGAACCCTGCACCAGGGACACATTAGAGACCTGGAGCAGCCCAGCAGGGGCCTCTGGAATTGTGCAGCATCTCCAGCACAAGCACACCCAGCCACACCACACTAGAGATGGCCAGGGGGATCTTCTTATGAAGAGGCTGACCTAGAAGCATGGAAGCACAGAATATCCTGAGCTGAAAGGGACCCACAGGGATCATCCAGTCCAATCCCTGGCCCTCCACAGACACCCCAACAATCCCAGCCTGTTCAAATGCTCCTGGAGCTCTGGCAGCCTCAGGGCTGGGACCATTCCCTGGGGAGCCTGGGCAGTGCCAGCACCCTCGGGGGGGAAGAACCTTTCCTGATCTCCAACCTAAACATCCCCTGGCACAGCTCCAGCCATTCCCTCATGTCCTTTCCCTGGTCCCAGAGAGCAGGGATAAAATCCTCCTCCAGAGGAGCTGCAGCCTGGGATGAGCTCTGCCCTCAGCTCTCCCTCAGCCTCCTCTGCTCCAGCTGAACAAACCCGGAGAAAAGGACCAGTCACTCAATAAAGTGCCCTACAAGGACCCAAAACCTCTCCCTGCAGGTGACAGCCCAGAGGGAGCAGGGCTTATAGATTTTTAAATTATCCACACACATCCCAGGACAGCAGCCAATGCCAGCAGTGAGTCAACGACAAGTCCTGAACTCCAAAATCTGAGTGATATCCCAAAAAAAAACCAAAATCCCTCCAGAAACACTCTACAGCACCAAAGCCACACAATCCCCTCAGGGACAACACGCTGGGAACAACTGGATGGCCAGCAGCAATCCCTCCTGGATACACCGAGATCCATGGACAAGGAGCTCAGCTTCCATTCCAGGGCTACTCACTGCTCAACAGCCTCAGGAACCCTTAAAAAATGAAGAAAGTTCAGAGGAGCAGAGCCACCAGGAGGAAATTGCTGCATTCCAGCTTTGGGGACATTGTGTCTCTCCCCTGCCACCTTGTGGAATGGAGAGAACCAGGAACGGATTTTTCTGCCACAGGGAGACTCCGAAGAGCTCGTTATTCATTTCAACCTTTGCAAGCAGCCTTTTCACCACAAACCACGGCTTTAAGTGCCCAGAGACATCCAGGTTTTAGGTAAATCCATCTTTGGAAAGTCACAGCACCAGATGTTCTCCCTGAAAACCCAACTGATGCTCAAAGTTTCCCCCAAATTCCTGTATTTGCTGTCCCAAAGCCTGAATCACAAAGAAACTCTAAATTGTGCCATCATCCCCAGTTTTATCCTAGGACCAGGACAATGCAGCTCACTAAAGGAGTTAATGGTGACATGGGCTATGAGCACCATGGAAAGTGCAACAGAAAACTGAAGAAAATCAAGAATTAAACCTAGCAAAAGTGACCCCAGAGTTTGAAAATAAATTATTTCAAGTTAAATAATTTGTTTAAACCAAATTACTGAAGCTCTGAGGGACCCTGAACAACTTGGTCTAGTGGAAGGTCTCCCTGCCCATGGCTGGGGGTGGAATTGGATGAGCTTTAAGGTCTCTTCCAATCAAAACCACCCTGGAATTCCGTGACAATGAGCACACAAGTTTTGAATGGCCAGAACACACAATTCCTGTCCTTCACATTGTTTTAAAACATGTGGAGTTTGTGTAAACCAAAGCCAAGAGCAAATTCACTGTCTTGGTGGGAGCAACAGGTAATTCAGAGCTGGAAACCAAAGAGCACTATCACCTCTGGTCTTCAAACAGCCTCTGGAAGATGCTTCCTACAACAACAGAGCTACATGGAGAGCCTGCCAAACTCCCTGAATAAAGGCAGTAAAAGCAGGCAAGACCCTCTAAATCAGCTATAAACCTGTTTGAACAGCTCATTAACAGTTTAGAAACCCCTCAAACAACCACTGAGAGCTCCCTGAGGACTCCCTGAGAACGCTGCTCAGCTCTCCAAGAAGCTTTCCAGACCCAAACACCTGCAGATGCATTCCCAGGGCCCACACTCCAGGGGGAAGGGATTACCCTGCTGCAGCTGCAGCTGTGCCAGCTCCAGCCTGAGCTGCTCGTTCTCCTTCTCATACTCGGAGGCGATGGCATCCCGCTCTTCCGTCAGGCTCCGGACGTGGCCCACGTAGCTTTCCACCTGGAATAAAGAAAGCCCAGGTATTCCCACGTCTGCCAGCGCCCCCAGTGAGCCAGCAGCACAAGTTCTGCACCCCATCACGTTTACAGGATAATCTCAAATATCTGCAGGATAATATGGTTTATGCTGTTGGAACACCTGGGAATGGAAAAATCTGGACTGGGAGGTCGGGAGGTCATGCAGCTATGGGGGTGCTGGGGTGTGGGGAGCTCTGTAGGAGCTGCTGGGCTCACCACGTGCTTTTTGATGCCCAGTGTGAGGAATGGGGACATAAACCCCAAGTTCCTGAGGGCAGCAGTGTGGCAATGACACACCTGAACCTGCTGCTGCACAGAGGGAGGGGGAATCAGGGGGCACAGGCCTGGCTGGGTTAACCCCGGGGGTATTCCCGAACCACTGAGGCTGGAAAAGACTCTCAAGTGTCCAACCTGTGACAAAACTCTCTCCTGTCACCAGACCAGAGCACTGAGTGCCACATCCAGTCGTTCTTTGGACACCTCCAGAGATGGGGACTCCATCGCTGCCCTGGTCAGCCCCATCAATGCCTGACAACTTTTTCAGTGAAGGATTTCTCATGTCCAACCTGAATCTCCCTGGGCACAACTTGAGGCCGTTCCCTCTCCTCCTGTCCCTGTTCCCTGGGAGCAGAGCCTGACCCCCCCGGCTGTCCCCTCCTGTCAGGAGTTGTGCAGAGCCACAAGGGCCCCCCTGAGCCTCCTTTTCTCCAGGCTGAGCCCGTTCCCAGCTCCCTCAGCCGCTCCAGACCCTTCCTTCCCCAGCTCCGTTCCCTCCCCAGGACAGGCCCCAGCCGGCCCCGCTCTCCGGCCCTTACGTCTCTCATGTCCTGGGCCCGCCGCCGCTCCAGCTCGCCCAGCCGGGTCTCCGCTCGCCGCAGAAGTCGCCAGGCCAGACCCAGCTGCTCCTCGGCCGGGGCGGCGGGGTCGGCGCCCTCCGCCCGCAGCCAGCGCTGGATGGTGTCCGCCGGCACCGGGGGCTCGGCCTGCGGGGCAGCCAGAGGAGCCGTGAGAGCCAGGGCGGGCCGCGGGTACCCCGATCCCCTCGGGCCGACCCTGGGGGTACCACCGACCCGACCCCCCGAAATGCCCCGCGGGCTGGCCGGCGCCACAGCCAATACCCCGAGCCCCGCGCTGTGCTGTTCCCGGGGGTCCGACCGACCCCCGGCGGCCCCGGNCGGGCCGGTCCCGGACATCCACCGGGGCGGCGGGGGCCGCGTCCATGCGGCGGGACGGACCGCCGGCGCCATGGCAACAGGCCACGCCCCCTCTGCGGCCGCGCCCCCAGCAGCAATGCCGTGAATGGGCCCGCGAGGCCACGCCCTCACACGGCCTGTATGGTTGGGAGGCCGCGCCCCCGCCACGCCCCTTCCCCGCTCCGTGGCGCCCCCTGGCGGCCCACAGCGGGCGCAGCGCCGCTCCCCCGGAGGTCACTCCCGGGTCACCAAAAGTTCTCCTGACTTCCCTCTACACCCCAAGTGAACCTGCTGGAGCTGAAGGGGAACAGCGCAAGTGCATGGCGCCAAGCCTAGAGAAGAGAAGGCTTTAGGGAGACCTTAGAGACGATGCCAGTTCCTATAAGGGACTCCAAGAGAGCTGGAGATGGACTTTGAACAGGGACGTGGAGTGACAGGACAAGATGGGACGGCTTCCCACTGCCAGAGGGCAGGGTCAGATGGGATACTGGGAAGAAATTCTTCCCTGTGAGGGGGAAGGCCCTGGCATGGGCTACCCAGAGAAGCTAGGCTACCCCATCCCTCGAAATGTTCCAGTACAGGTTGGACAGGGCTTGGAGCAATCTCAGCTAGTGGAAGGTGGAATGAGATGAGCTTTAAAGCCCCTCGAAACCCAAAGATGACTCCATGAGATTGAAGAACTGCAGAGCTAAGTAGGTCCCTCCCACAGGAGCAACTCAGTAGCTGAGGACACTGCACAAGGGGATGATGGGGAAAGGAGAAGACCAGGACCTGGAGAAGAGGGACACAGTCCAGTGAGGACCTTCCACTGAGCCCTCTGAGATCCTCAGAAAGCAACGGACAGATCCTGGACTTGCAGGAGCCACTTCCAACTTAGGTACCACAGCCAGCATTCCCAGAGTGCTGGTGCCCAAGCACTGCCAGGGTGGGAGCACCCAGGGCTTGGCTGAACCTCCCACGTGGAACAGGTGCACCCTGATGTGGGATGGGGATGGCGGTGGCTCAGTCTGAGCCTAGAGAATGTCCCCAGCCAGCACTTCACAAACAGGGCCAGACACAACGCTGGGAGCCCACAGTGTGTTCCCAAGTCCAACGAAACCCCAAGGTTCTCTGGGCCCACTGCCCCAGTCTGCTCCTCAAAAAGCTCAGATTATTCCTCTCTTTCCCAACCACTTCCGAGGAATTCCAGGACACTCTGAAGTGTTAGTAGCATTTCTCCCAACCCTTGTCCCAACCCTCTTGCAAGGGCATGTTCAACTTAAACAAGCTTTTATATCCTCATCCCTGCTGGCCCATCCACGCTGTCCACAGAGGCTCCAAACTAACACAAGGGAAATCCAGACTCTGCATTCCCATCAATTACATACTGGGAGATGGAGACAGGCAATTCTTGGAGCTTATTCACCTTCTTTATCAGTCCTGGCCACGGGTAAGTTGTGAGTTCCTTCTCCTGGCTCAGTTACCAGCTGGATCTCTCCCCTCCTGACCAACCTGGACTTCTCCCATCGCTGATGGCATCCACCACTCCCATCCTCGTGCTCTTCTCTTGCTCTTCTGGCTTTATTTTCCTTGTTTGCTGAGCACCCCTCCCTTTCAGAGGACTGGTGTTATTACAAAATCACTGCTGCCTCATCAACACTCCATGGTTTTACCCAGAGCACAGTCTTGCCTCTGGAAATGTTTCCAGCATTCCCATGTGCTGTTGTCCTTCTTTCCAGGATGAATTTGAGGACAGCCCATGAGCAGACACAGTGGACAGCAGGATAGCTGCTGTTAAGTTTCTTGCAGGCATGAGGAACACACACTGAAGTTGGTAACTGCTCAAAGAGGGTTAAGATAAAAACAGGAACATTGAACATTCCAGTTCTAAATCCACACAGCCAAGAGGAAGCTTCCCCTTCCAGGGTCAGTCACTGCCACCCCTTCTGCTGTCAGAGAATCATGGAATCACTAAGCCTGGAAAAGCCCTCCAAGATCATTGAGTCCAACCACTCCCCCAGCACTGCCAGGTTTACCCCAAACCCTCTCCCCAGGACCACACTCACACTTGTTTTTGAACACTTCAAGGGATGGTGACTCCACCACTGCCCTGGGCAGCCTGCACCAATACTTCAACACCTTTCCATGAACAATTTTCCCAGTATCCAACCCTGAACCTCCCCTGGCACAGCCCGAGGCTGTTTCCTCATCCTCTCCCTTGTTCCCTGAGAGCAAACCCCCAGCCCAGCTGTCCCCTCTTGTCAGGAGCTGTGCAGAGCCACAAGGTCCCCCCGAGCCTCCTTTTCTCCAGGCTGAGTCCCTTTCCCAGCTCCCTCAGCCATTCCTGGTACTCCAGCCCCTTCTTTCCCCAGCTCGGTTCCCTTCCCAGGAGACCATACCCCTCAGTGCCCACTCCCCTTCTCCAAACTTGGACCCATCCTCTGTGGTTTGTGCCAAATGTGGCCTTGCCTTCGTTTAAAGAGCTCTGCAGTAACATTTGAACCTTGTTTGGTGAGAGCTGCCCAAACACTGCCTTGAAAAACTTACTGGTGTAAATACAATATGAAGCAAAGCAACCTTCCAACACCTGGGATGGAAGGAATACCTTTGCAACAGATGCTTTAGGGATGCTGCTGCAGCACCTGAAATGCAGGAACATGGGATCTCGCCCAGGATCTCTCCTGGCACAAGAGCTGCTCCCACAAAGTTGCTGTCACCTCATTTTCCTTCTTGCTACCCTGGTTTCACCATCCACTCTCAACACCAGAGATTCCCCACTCCAGTCATAAAACCAGCACATCTTTCCTGTGAAGCCCCATCCCTTCCTCCAGCCATTCTAAAAGAAAATTCAAAGAGGGAGATTCAAGAAATCCTTTATATACAGACACCTTCACAATTTCTCATCCTCCCAGTTCTCCCAGCCCACGGGACAGAAACAAGCTTCTTTCCTCCTTTAGACACCAGGACAAATATCCTTTGGAATGCTTCCACTTCCATGTATTTCTCTTTTACAAAGCCACGAGAGCCGTGGCCCAGCTGTATAAAAGTGCCAGTGTTGGACGGGCTCCTCAGTGCTCCCTGGGGATGGTTTATTCACCCGGACAGGCAATCCCTCCTGTCTCATTCCCTCTGCAGCACCATTCCCTTATCTCCCCCGAGCTGCTCCTCAGCCTTTCCTCTCTATAAAGGCCGTGTGCTGGCCCTGGAGGTAACTCACAATCTTCTCCTCTATTTCCATGCCCTGTGCTACCTCCTCGTCGGACAGGGATAAGGGAGTCTGTGAGTCCCTGGTGACAATGATGACAGAGGTTCTGCGGGACTCCAGGACGTTGGCCACCACCGCCTGGTGCCGGTATTTCTCCAGAGCCTGCCGAGATTTAGCCAGGAGGATCTGGGGATCTGTCTCCAGTTTGAAGGAAATCACAAAGGCCTCAGGGGCCCAGTCTTTGACCAAGGGTGACAGCATTTTTGGCACCATCTTCATTGTGATCTGCAGTGGGGAAAGATAAAAAGAAAAAAAAATCAGTAAAAACATTACAGGGAGTTTTAATAAGAGATGGGATGGGAAAGAGGGAAATTCCAGCTTTTTTGCATATTACATTTACACCAGGAAGTTGTTCAAGGCAGTGTTTGGGCAGCTCTCACCAAACAAGGTTCAAATGACACTAAATTTGAATTAAATGATCCGTTCACAGTCAGGGGGTTCTGAGGCCAGACCACAGGAACTCTGCATTCCCAGAGCTAACCACACTGGGGGAATATAAACATGAGGAGAGAAAACAAAAAAAAGCACTACAACTGCATAAATCTGAGTTTTCAACTCTCCAGAATTCAGTGAGTTTATCCCATCTTCACCTTTCCTTCTCTCAGCTCCTTAACACACATGAGGCATAAAAGTGCTAAAGCATGGAGAAAACCAGGAGACTTTGTTCTCCAGCTTCCCAGCCTCTGGATCCATCACTGGGAACCAGGCCAGGTCTCATCTTTACCGATGCTAACAATAAAGAATGAAGCCCAGCAACTTCTCAGAAAGTAATTCATTAAATAAATTTGGTATTTGTTATACAAAGAATTCCAGAGCCACCTGCTCCCACTGCTGAGAGAGACCTCGGTGCTGCAGTGTTGGGCTGTCATTCGTACAAGCAAGATGGAGCCCAGAGCCATGAAATGGTTTGGGATTGGGAGGGACCTTAAATCCTATCCCATCCCACCCCCTGCCACGGGCAGGGACACCTTCCACCACCCCAGGCTGCTCCAAGCCCTGTCCAGCCTGGCCTTGGGCACTGCCAGGGATCCAGGGGCAGCCACAGCTGCTCTGAGCACCCTGTGCCAGGGCCTCCCACCCTCATAGGGAAGAATTCCTTCCCAATACCCAACCTAAATCTATTCCGTCAGTTTGAAACCATACCCCCTTGTTCAAGCACTCCAGGCCCTTCTCCAAAGCCTCTCTCCAGACAAAAGGCAGCAACTCAAGTACTCTATTTTATTCTATTCTTGGAGCACTTCAGCTCTCTGAGACCCACCCTCTCCTCATCTCCACGGAAGCACAAAGGACAAAGCCACAAGAGCAGGAGGCACCTTAGGGGGCCCTCTTCATGTGCCACACCACACCTGCAGATGTGTTGAAGTGCTCCATATCAGACAGGGCAGCACCGACCTCCCTGCAGATAACCCAGGGCACCACTCACCCCTTCATGCCATCCCAAAAATAAACCTGGATCAAAGGAGAGCAGGGCTGATCCTGCCCTGCCCTCTTATCTGTGCCCCTCAGTGGAAGATAAGAATAAAACAATGCAACTTCAGGATTCCCACAGTTCTGTCCCTGTGGGAACTCACCCTCCCCTTCCCTCTGACAACAACAGGAGCTGCAGCTTTGCAGCTTTCCCGGGTTTTACCCACAGCCAGCTCTCAGGAGGAGCACCCAGCAGGCAAGGAGGGAATGGCTGAGGGGGGTGGCACAGGGGGCCATGCCCAGGGGGGCCTCACCTGCAGGGGCCCCTCGGAGGACTGGATCTTGTGCTCAGGCATCTCAGAGACCGGGATGTAGAAATCCGACACGGCGGCTGCCAGGTAGAACATGACCCTGGAGCCTGTGGGAAGGAACACCACTGCTGTCCCCCACTGCCACGGCCTGCTCCTGTCCCCCACTGCCATGGCCTGCTCCTGTCCCCCACTGCCACGGCCTGCTCTGCTGTCACCCACTGCCACGGCCTGCTCCTGTCACCCACTGCCACGGCCTGCTCCTGTCCCCCCAGAGCCAGCCGAGCTGCCCCCCCTCACACCCAACAGGGCAGAGCAGGGCCCCCTCAGGGATGCCCCAGCACAATCCTGAGCAGGGCAGCACTGACCCCACCCCGGGGTCCCCCCAGACACACTGTTCTCCACTGGGGTCTGTCTTGTCCACTCCTCCCAAGCCCCAACAGCTTCCAGGGACAGCCCAGACCCTCATGCCAGGGTGAGGAGCCCTCCAAGGAAGGGGGCCCCCCTGTCCCCTCATGCCAGAGCCCCACAGTCCCTGAGATCACCTCACACCTGGGCCCACCACGAGGGGGTTCTACCATCTACCCCATGCTGGACACTCCTCGACCTTTCTCCCACAACCATCACATCCCCTCGTTCCTGGTGCACAGGAGGAGCAGGAACTGGAGACCCCCAGGAGAGCCTCACCCTTTCTCATCCTAAACCTTTGCACAGGACCACCCTGTTCCCTCACACTGGAAACCCCCCAAGAGCTTCATCCTCTCTTGCCTGGCGCCCTACGAACCCTGTCCCTCAGTCCTGGGTCTCCCCGGTCCCCCCGTCCCTCACTCCTGGGTTCCCCTCGTCCCTCACTCCTGGGTGCCCTCGGTCCCTCAGGTCCCCTCACGCCCGGGCTCCCCCCGTACCGAGGGGCGCCAGGGCTCGGGCAGAGGCGCGCAGCAGCGCCAGGTACTCCACGAGCCCGGTGAACTCGATGGCGAGCAGCGTGCCCGCCTCGGTGGCGCGCTGGTACTCGCGGAGCGCGGGCAGCAGCGCGGGCAGCGCGGCGGGAGCGGCGGCCACGCCGGGCGGCGGCCCCGGGGTGAGGCGGAGCGCGTCGAGCAGCGCGGGCCCGTGCGGCGGCAGGGCGCGGGCCCAGGGGAACACGGAGCGGGCGCGGTGCAGGAAGCACACGGCGTAGCCGGCCCGCACCAGCCGCTCGGCCGAGGCGGCCCCGCGGCGGCCGCTGCTGAAGTTCTCCAGGAAGCGCACGGCGCGCGCCTCCAGCGGCACCTGCGTCCCGCCCGACGTCACCAGCGCCACGCGCCGCCCGCGGGCCGCCTGCGCCGCCGCCCAAGCCCGCACCCGGCCCTCGGCCGCCGCCACATCCACGTTGTTGTCCTCGTCCTCGTCCTTGTCCTTCGCCTCCTTCGCCGCCGCCGCCGCCATGACCGACCCGCGCGGCCCGCCGGAAATCACGTGTCACCTTTCCCGTGCCGGAAGTGTTGCGCGGCAACGGAACGCCAGCGCCGCCGTTGGCGTCCACCGGAAGTGACGATTCGCCTCAGCGGAAGTGTCACCCCGGCAACCGGGGACGCGTCGTGGGTTCAGGCCGGACATGGCGGGGCCCCCGCGCTGCGAACTGTGCGGCGCCCGAACGGCCCCGCTGCGCTGCCCCGGCTGCCGCCTCACCTACTACTGGTGAGAGAGCCCGGGGAGAGCCCGGGGGCAGCATGAGGCCTGGGGCACGGGGACAGGGCAGGAGGCAGGGATCAGCTCCAGGCGCAGGCAGAAAGTTTGGGACAAGGCTTGGGATATTCAGGATGAGGCCCAGGAAGGAGGAGGCAGGAACAGACTTGGGACAGGGCGAGAGGCAGGGCTGGTCCCACAGAAAGGCTTGGGACAGGAGGCCTAGGACAAGGCACAGGGTGAGGCCCAGAAAGCAGGAACCGGCCACGGGAGGCGGCTTAGGACACGTGGAGAGGCAGGAGCAGGCCCAGAACAAGGAGAGCGAGACAGGGACGGAGCCGGGGATGTGGTCTGGGACACAAGCAAGGGGCAGGGATTGTCCCTGGGGTGAGGCTCAGCACATACAGAGAAGCCTCACAAAGCCCAGGGCGCAGGGATGAGAGCTGGGACAGAGCTCGGCAGGCAGGGCTGGGCTCAGGGGGCAGGGACCAGAGCCAGGAGGGAGCCTGGGAGCCTGGAGAGGGCCCGGGCGGGAAGTGGAGCAGGCACACTCACCTGGAATGCTCCTGCTGCCTCCCAGCAGCTCCTGCATCAGGCAGGGAGCAGAGCCAGGAGCTCTGGAGTGTCACACAAACATCCCTCACACAGTTCCAGAGCATCCCCTGTTCCCACAGTGAGCTGGGGCAGGTTGGTTTGTGGGTTTTGTTTTTCCAGTGTTGGGATTTGTTCAAATTTAGCTGTATCAGGAGTTCAGGGGGTGATTTAAATAAGGATTTTAACACAGAGAGCTGTGGGGATGTGGCAGGCTAGTTCTGTGAAATGGAAACATTTGGAAATATCATATATGGAGTACTCTGTAGGCAGCTCAGGGGCTCTGAGTGATTGTTGTGGAGAAATCCTGAAAGGCAGCAGGGAATAATCTTCCCTAACATGGTATCCCAGCAAACTCCAGCATCCTTCTCCCCTCCTTTTGCCAGTGATGTGTCCCACCAGAAAAGCGACTGGAACAGCATCCACAGCCGTATCTGCCACCTGCTCGTGCCAGTCCTTGGGCCCCAGCCCTGTTTCCACTCTGAAACAGACAGAGAGCATGGCAAGGAGCAGCTGCTGAGGAGGCAGGTGGGTGCAGGAGGAGCAAGCACAGCTTCAAAGTGCTTCCAGGGCAGGAATTCCAGCTCCTCTCCCTGCCCTGGCTGTGCATGGTGGGACACACCAGGAGCAGACGGGGCTCACCTGGAGTTTTCAGCCACACAGGAGTGTCCAAAACAGTCTTGGCTGTCACTGCCCAGTCCCTATAAAACTGAAAGGAATTTCTTGCCTCAAACCAAGCAGGGCTTTTGCCTTCACAGGATCCACCCAACTCCTCACTCTGGATGCTCCCAAGGGGAGGTTGGCACCTCTTTGGCTGATTTGGGACTTGGGTGCAAAGGTTTGGGGCTTGTTTTTTTTAAGCAAAACCTCAAAAATGAGGGGAGTGGGAGCATCCTTTCTGTCATTCCTGAGCCTCTAGCCTTTTCCACAGTGTTTACTTGGTGTCCTGAGCTTCCTCAGGCAGCAGCAATCCTGGATTTCCCACCTTGCTGGGGGGTTGGTCCATCACCCTGGTTAGTCTGGCATCCAGCTGGGATTTGCTTCTTCCAGGCTGTTTGATGGGAGGGTATCAAAGGGGCAAAGAAGCCAAGTCCCCTCCCTTTGTTTTCCTAGCCAGATTTTCCTAGCCCTTTCCCACTGAGTGCAGCCTTTTTTCTCCATCGGCCCTCAGGGAAATGCAGATGTGCAGCTCCTTTCCAGCCCCAGTGGTTTGCAGCTCCTTCTGTTTCTGTTTGTGGAGTGCCAGGAGCTCTGTTCTACACTAAAATAACCCACCCAGGTGCATCTGCTCCTGAAAATCATCCCTATGGAAATAAATTTTCCCTCTGTAACAACTCCCAGACACAGAATAAAAGAGCAGCACACAGTGGGTTTGGAACAATCCAATGGTGCCACTGAGGAGAACATCCCTCATCTTTTGAATTTTACATGAATTGTTGTTTCTAAGGTGTTTCTGGCCCAGCTCTGGGCTTTGAGGACCAGCTCATTGCTGTCACCTTTCTTGGCACCTTCCAGAAAGATGAAGTCCAAAGGCAAAAGTCCTGCTTGGTGAGAGCTCGTGACAGGCTTTAGGCAGCAGATTCCATTTGGTGTTACAGGAACTGGGTGATGACATCACAGTCTGGTTTGGAAACTCCTGTCTGGCTGAAAATCCCAGGTGAGACTTGAGCAAAGTCCACAGAAGGTGTGTCAGGCCAGTGTGTCCCAAAGGGGAAATGCAAAACTTCCTTAATTCCAGGTTCTGTTTAAGTTCTTTATAAAACCTGCAAGGAAGGTTAAAATGGGTGTCATGGGGGTGTGGCAGGATTTTGCATCCAGAAGTGCTTGAAGCTGTTCCAAGAAACTCCCCTGCTATTGAACACTGATGTTGACACTGATTACATCACTGACTTTATTGCAACTAAAATTATCCCTGTACATTCCAGCAGGCCACGTGGCTGCCAGCTGAGGGAAGTGCTCCTTCATTAGCTGGAAGTTAACCTGCTGATTTAATTAGGTGAAGGGAAAGACAGCAGGAAGATGGGGCTGGTGGAGAGAAAGTCACTCTTGATTGGGGTTCATACTGGGTTAGCAAACAGCAGGCTGCAGCTGGAGCCTGGGCTGGGAATGGCTCCATGGGCAAGGCAGGGAGAGAAGACTCCAGGGGTTTTTTGAAGTGGAGATTTTTATAAGCTCCTTAACATCATCTGTTCTTTGACCTTTGTGTCCAGCCTATTTAAATAAAATAGATTTTGAGAATGGTCTGTGCTGGGACACTTTGCTTTCCTTCTCTCCAAAGAAGAGAGGAAGACAGTGGGAATCCCTCAGTTACCTGCTGGCTGTCCCAGCAAGAGGGAAAGTTCCTTTGTGTCCAGCAGGGTTTGGAGCAGCCAAGTTGGGCCTGGGCTGGCTCAGAGGTGTTGGGAGAGGGGAAGATGATTTAGTGCCTTGTCTCAGTGGCTGCATCATATTCCTATTCCAGATCCAACAAAAGTGCTTAGAAATTCTCCCCTGTGAGGGTGGCAGGCCCTGGCACAGGGTGCCCAGAGAAGCTGTGGCTGCCCCTGGATCCCTGGAAGTGTCCAAGGCCAGGCTGGATGGGGCTTGAAGCAGCCTGGGACAGTGGAAGGTGTCCCTGCCTGTAGCAGGGAGTGGAATGAGATGAGCCTTAGGCTTCTTCCAACGCAAACCAGTCTGGGATTCTATGCAAAAAGCCCTTTGGAGTTGAGGGGAAAGCTCTGCAGTCTCATGATAACCAGAGAAAAAAACCTTCTGCCCAAAGCCTGCCTTGGGTTTGCTGCTTTTTGAACATTTCTGCTGTACTTCACCCACTCCTGCCCTGTGTTTGTTTAGAAAACACAGAGCTC
Organism: Irena cyanogastra; assembly: GCA_013397155.1. NCBI lineage: Eukaryota > Metazoa > Chordata > Aves > Passeriformes > Irenidae > Irena > Irena cyanogastra. Next base: position 236,132 of record VWZV01011125.1, read on the forward strand.
CAGCCTCAGTCAGGACACAGGGAAACCTGGGCACATCCAAATGCCCTGTGGCTCAAGGAGCAGGGAGCTGGGAGCCAGGAGGTTTTATGAGTTTCATTCCTTGTCTGTGCTCCAAAGCTTTGTTGATAGAAATCTGCTTCTGTCAACATAGCCAGGGGGTTGCCTGCAGACAGCACCTCCAAACTGACAGAACTCCAAGTTTCTGTTTGGAGAAGAGCCTCACCTGCCTGCCTGATGTCAGCTCCCCACAGCTCCTGGGCATGGGAAAAGATCCAGCCCAGCCAGCCCCAGCACTGCCCTGGCTGCAGGTTCAGCTCTAGCTCCCTGGAGCCTTCCCTCTTCCTGAAATCCTCTTTTCTTCAGACACACCAAAGATTTTGGTGCCTGAAAGTGAATAAAGGGCGTGGCACTGAGCCCTGAGTGTGTTCCCAACCCCCTGCTCCCACCTGGAGCAGAGCTGGGGTCCTCAGCCCCCTCAAACCCCAAAATCTGTGTGGGGGCATCTTCAGAGAAACCTCAAATTGCAACACACATGAAAAGAGCCCAGAGTGACAGGGCCAGGGGCGAGGGGAAAACCAGGGCAGGGCCACAGGGATCCATTCTCCCATGGCTCTTCAGGGCCAAAGGGAACCATCCTGCAAGGCTTGGAACTGTGGTTAGAAATATTCACTGCTCCAGGGCTCCTCTTGCCTCCTGCCCTTCCTCCTCCTCCTGGAAGCTGTGCCAGAGTCCAACCCCCAGCTTTGTCCTCGCTGCAGATGTTTCAGGCCATGGGAAGCAGCGATGATACCATTGACAAGGAGTAAAAAAAGAATGATCCCAATCTCCAGCAGCTCCCAGATGCCAATCTGGGCCATGCCCACGCACCAGGGCCTGCACTGGTTGCACCAGACTGGCACAGACAGAAAAAGCAGCCTGAGAAATACCAGCTTTTCCTGCTGCTGCCCCAAGCATGTGCTGGTTTTCTCCTGGGCACCACCTGCTCCCTGGACACAGTTTGTGTTTCACAGAATCCCAAACTGGTTTGGCGTGGAAAAGACCTTGAAGTCCACTTCATTCCACCCCTTGCCAAGGGCAGGGACACCTTCCACATCCCAGGTTGCTCCAAGCCCCATCCAGCCTGGCCTTGGACACTGCCAGGGATGCCACAGCTTCTGTGGGCAAGCTGCCTTTCCCTTCTCCATGTTCTGGTAGCTCAGGAATGGGCACTGTGTTTTCTGGCTCTTGGCTCTCCTCACTGGAGCAGGAGCTGTTGCTCTGGGCTGTGTTCTTTGGTGATCTCATTTATCCAAAAAGGTGTCTCTTTACCTCAGCCAAGATCTCCAGGAAACACTCGCAGGCTGTCCTGGAGCTCTCTGTCCCAGAGCTGCTCCTTCACCCATGGCACAGCTCTGCCTCACTCCGAGCAGTTCCAGCTCAGCAGAATGCCAAAGCCTGGCCTCCAGGAGCTCTGAGATTGGTGTCTCTGCCCAGCTCAGCTCCAGCTGGAAGCAGAGGGTGATAAAGGGGTGAACTGGTGTTTTCTCAGTGTCCCACTGCTGTGCTCTCCAGCAGCACCACTGATTCCCAGGCAGCTTTCCTGCTGCACCACTGCTAGGAAAAGCTGATGGAGAAGTGTTAGCTGGCTGGACAGGGCTCTGAGCAACCTGGTCTAGTGGAACGTGTCCCTTCCCATGACAGGGGGTGGAAAAGATGAGCTTTAAGGTGCCTCTCAACCCAAACCTTTTTGGAATTCTGTCATTCTACAAGGATCCTGGCACTTTTTCCTTGGCATTCCTCTAAGGGCACGGTATGCACAGATCCTGGCAGGGAGCAGGAGTTGGGATGGAGCTCTGTTTGTGGAGCTGGGGATTGCATCAGCTGCTGCTAACGTTGGAGAGGTCAAACAGTGTGGACTGGTAGGAGCAGCAAAAGGCAGGGAGCAGCTATATATGGGTAAGTACAGGATAGGTTATGGATTCTGACAAACCCCAACACTGCAGAAGCTGCTGCACCACCAACCCCAGCTGGGGATGGATTTGCTGAGTGTAATACATTCTGATTTTTACCAGTTTTCAGAGTCTGCACACAAAATCCCAGTCCAGGAGCAGCCAGGAGGGGGTGGGATGAAGCTGCAGTTCCCTGTGAGGAGCTCTCTCCTCACTCCCTGGCCATGTCTCCAGCAGCTGGAGCTGTGCCATGCTGGCACCACGGGGCTTGGCTGGCTCTGAGTCACGCCGGAGCCCCTGGCTCTAATCTCCTTTCTGGTCTTGTGATGATCATTTTCTGTGCTTCACAGCTTTTATTTCTGCAGCCTTATGAGACCTTGTCAGGAGGCGTAAAGGATTCTTCGTCCGAGCAGACACCACATGACCTGTGAGGATGTCCAAAGCTGTTCCTGCTCGAAGCAGGAATGCAGCCAGACTCTAATACGCTCTAATATGACAGCTTTAATGTCTGGCTATTAATTACAGCCACAAACTGCATTACAATTGCTGCTGTATGGTTTGAAAACTCGATTTTAAAAAGAGGCTGTGCATCTGTAACCACCTGCTCTAGTTAAAGGTGTCCCATGGCAGGGGATGTGATGAGATGGGCTTTAAGGTGCCTCCAAACCAAACTGTTGTGGGGTTCTGTGATTTCCGTTCTCCCTGTCTTTCCTCACTCTGCTCCTGCTCTGTTTCCCTGCAGGAATCCCTCATTACAGTGGCGTTGAGCACAGCCCAGGGGTTTGTGTGGGCAGAGAAGCCCCTGGAAGCAATTCCTGCAGCGCTGCAGGCGCTGCGCTTCAGCTCCCGAGAGTTCGGCTCTGGCTCCCTGCAGCTCGTGCCCATTTATCTGCTCCTGGCTGAGGCCTCCACGGGTGAGCATTGTCAACATGGGAATGCTGGCAAGGGCAAGGCCTCCCGGGTCAGGTTTCTGGTTTCCTTTTGCCATTTATCTGGAAAGGAGCAGCCCTAGACCCTGCTCTGCCTCAAGGGCATTGCAGAGATTTGAGCCGTCCCTCACATGCACATCCCCCCTACACCCCTTTTCTATGGCTCTGGGGAAAAGAATCACTCAGGAGATCAATGAAATCAAATGAAATGTTTTCTCCCTCTCCACCAATTCCCACAGGAGAAGCTGTATGAAAGTCTGTTCTTTGCCTCGGATGACTCTCCAAAGCATTAAATTCCAGAGGGTGGTTATTTGTGCTCTTATCTCAGGGAACCAGCAAACATTTCAGAGCCCACTGCACCCAAAGAACTCCCTGGTTCATTCACAAATCTTCCTCTGCCTGAGCAGAGCTTTTTCTCATTGTGTGCTTTGGAAGACATGGCAAATGAGGGCATGGGAGCTGCTCTCCCTGCAAGAGAGCTCCCTGTAAATCACTGCCATTCCAGGAGCGCACACAATGCTCCGCTGGCACCACGGCGCTGGCTCAGGGGCTGTCGTAAATGGTGTGGTGAGAGCAGGGAGAAAAAATACTGTGAGTAATTCCAGCGTGATAAGGTGAGACACATCAGTGCCTGCCTGTTCAGGCCACGTGTTTCAGAGAGGTTGTGTGCAATGTGTCCTCTGCCATGGAGCCAGGCTGGGAGAGCTGGGGGTGCTCACCTGGACAAGAGTCGGCTCCAGGGAGAGCTCAGAGCCCCTGCCAGGGCATAAAGGGACTCCAGGAGAGCTGGAGAGGGACTGGGCACAAGGGGTGGAATGCCAGGACACAGGGAATGGCTTCCCACTGCCAGAGGGCAGGGTCAGATGGGATATTGGAAGGAAATCCTTCCCTGTGAGGGTGGGCAGGTCCTGGCACAGGGTGGCCAGAGAAGCTGTGGCTGCCCCTGGATCCCTGGAAGTGTCCAAAGCCAGGCTGGGGTAGAGGAAGGTGTCCCTGCCCATGGCAGAGGGTGGAACTAGATGAGCTTGAAGGTCCCCTCCAATCCAAATGGAATTCTGTGGGTTCTGGCTCGTTTTGGAGCTCTCTATACATTCACCTGTCTGTAAGTGAGTCTTTAGACACCTGGGCAACTCAGAAGCACTTGGGAAAGAAGTGCAAACTGCATCTCCATATCAAGTTACCCCAAAGGGACAGCCAGCAGTATTCTCTGACTTCCCAGATTAAAACTGCTCCTCTTTATTTCCCTGATTTTCCCTACATGTCATTCCAGGTGCTGGCCATCTCCGACAGGCAGCCAAGTATCTGTCCCAAGCCCAGTGGATCATCCTCCAAACCCCAGACTGCAGTGCTGCTCTTCAGTCTAAGTTACACCGTGGGCTAGGGCTTTTCTCTATTGCTGAAGGAAACCTGGACCGGGCTTTGTATCACCTGGCCAATGACGTAAGTCCCTTGGAATACGAGAACAGGGAATATTTCCATTTCAGTTCCTTCTCTCCTCCCAGATCAATATGGAAATGCCAACAGGCAGATTTGGGATCTTGAGAGGGTTCACATCACAGACACCCAAACTGGATAGATCTGAGACACCTGTGGATCCATGTGTGAGCTGAAGATGTGTTTTGCCCGTTATCCCTGTTCCTGTGAAGTGACAGAGAGTCATGGAATCACTAAGGCTGGAAAAGCCCTCCATGATCATCAAGCCCAACCATTCCCCCAGCACTGACAGGTCCACCACTGACCCATGTCTTCAAGTGCCACATCCACACGCTTTTTGAACACCTCCAGGGATGGTGATTCCACCACTGCTCTGAGCAGCCTGTTCCAATACCTGAACACCCTTCCCATGAAGAATGTTTCCCAATATCTTACTTTGAACCTCCCCTGGCACAACTTGAGGCCATTCTCTCTCCTCCTGTCCCTGTTCCCTGGGAGCAGAGCCTGACCCCCCTGGCTGCCCCCTTCTGTCAGGAGCTGTGCAGAGCCAGAAGTTCCCCCCTGAGACTCATTTTCTCCAGGCTGAGCCTCCCTCAGCCACTCCTCATATGTTCCTCACATTCCTTGTCTTTATGGCTTCTCCCTATAAATTTCTCCATCAGTTTCATTTCAGTGCTGAGATGCCCAGACATTCCTGCCCCAAACTGATAGGGTTGCCTTTATCCCACAGATAATTTACATTTTGGCTGTTATTTCCCTCAGTACTTTCCCAGCTCTGTCACCCACCTATTATTTAATTAATGCCTTATTTCCCTAGTTCAGTGTCTGGTTCAATGATGTTTTCTCCAATTCCACCTCTTTAGCCATGAAAAGAGTTGGTTACATTGGAAGTGGTCATTGCCACCTGTGCTCCTGTGGATGCTTTGCCTGTCATTTGATCCTCCAAACCCAGATGAACTTCTTCACATCCTATTTCTGTCCCATGTAGGCTAAATTTATCCAGTGCTGAGTGATGTATACCCACTCCTGTGGAATTTGATAGTGGCTTTGTGTGGGTGTAAATGATGGCATAAAGGGAGAAGAGTTAGACCCTTTCTGTTATAACACACAACTGTGTCTCTGCTCAGCCTAGAAACCCTTTGGGCATTTGAGAACCCCACAAAGGAATCTCCCAAAAGACTTTGGAGATTCCCAAAATCCCCCCTCTTTTTTTTTTTTTTTTTTTTAATGTAAGATTCCCTAAATGTGGTGCCTGGAAGAGCACCAGGTAAGAAGTTTTTAACTCTTAGCAAGTTCAGGACCTGCCTGGACCTTGGCTGTGTGTCTGGGATCTGCTGAGAGTCACACACCAGCTCAGAATAGCTGGAATGCTCCACTGCCTTCCCACTGCAGCTCTGGGGGAAGAGCAGGCTTGTCTGGGGGCTGGGAAAGCAGCAGGATGGGCTTTGGAGGGCTGGGCTGGATGGGTGGCACAGGGAGAGGTGGGAAACCTGCCCTGGGCTTCAGAGAATGAACCAAGCAGGTGCCTCTGCCCCAGCCAGGGGGGATTTAGGGTGTTGCATTCCCATGGGTCAGCCCCAAAATACAGATTTGTGGTACGTTCCTATGGATAAACTCTGAGAACTAGGTATATTCCTATGCATCCTATGGATAACCCCCAAAACACAATTCTTTAGTACTTCATTCTCATAGATAAACACAAAATATAGAGGTTTTTATACCTTATTCCTTCACATAACCCCTAAAATACAGTGTAATACCTCATTCTTATGCATAACCCCCAAACAGAGTTTTTAGTACATCATTCCTTTGCATAACCCCCAAAAAACAGCTTTTAAGCACCATATTTTCCAATCACTGCAAGGCATAATTTACACATAACCCCCCCCCAGCATTTGTAATATTAATCCACAATGAAAAGCTCCCCAGGTTTGACATGAACATGTACCTTCTGGGGCTTATTTTTTTGTTTAATATTGATTTCAGGTTTACCTGGCGACTGCTGAGTTTGGACTAAATTCTATTGAGGTCTCTGGAGGGTACTTCCACATGGCCAACATTTTCTTCAACCAGAATAAAATGGATGCAGCAAACTCACTCTATACTGAGGTTGGTAGAACCAAAAATCATCCTCTGAGTTTTTCTCAGCTTTTTTTTTGATGCTCTTTCCAAAGTTTTTTCCATTTCCTTTCAATGGGATGATGACCATATCAAGTGTCAGTGTTGCCTTTTAGGATCAGTCCCAGAAACCCTTTTTGTACATAAATAATTCTCTGAGTTAAAACCATGAGCTATTAATCCTGTAATCAGTTCAAAATTCTTAATAAACTGTCTTCAGTTTGGGCAGCCAAACCTTTTTAAAAAACAGCTTTGCTACCAAATTTCCTGTGCCAGGAGTTAGAGTCTCACCACTACAGAGGGTCTCTGAGGAGTTCCTAAATCCAGGGAAGAGTGGGATACAAACAAGCCTCCTAAAATTTACACTGGCAGTCAGTAAAAAGTCACACTGATAAAAAGATTTTCAGAATGGATTGATCAAGCAAGGAAAGTAATAATTATCTAATTGATTTAATAACTGAAAAAAAATGAACTTTTATTTGTTTAAATCAATTTTTGTGGAAATAAGGTGCCAGGAGCTGCAAAATCCACCACCATTCCAGTCCCAAACTTCAACTTAACTAACTTTTGGTGAACATTTTGGTGAGATTTGTTCAAGTTAGGTAAAAACCCCTAACCAGCTGGAGAAGTGAGTGGTTCCAGCTGGGGCTGTGTGGGAGAGGAGTGCTGTGATCCCTCTGGGAACATCCAGCCTGCCTCAGTGACCCGCAGGCACGCGGAGGGGACGGGCAGGGCCCTACAGGGACATTGTTTGGAGAACAAGTGAATACCAGGGATCCACGGGAGTGAAATAATTCCTATGCTTCCTGCCAGGTGAGCAGGCTCTGGCATGGCTGGCTGCTGAGCTGCCTCCACGGGCACCAGAGAATGCTCCAGGCCCAGGCAGAGGCGTCGCCCTACTCCGAGGAGGAGGAAGGCATCGAGGAAGGGATGAGTAAGAGCTGCTATTGCCCCAAAACCTTTGGGAAGTGGGGGGTTAAAGAGTCCCTGTGCCCTACAGATTGTGTTGGCACGGTGTTTCCAGAGGCTGAATTTGGTGGCAATGCCAGGTGTTGTTGATGGCAGTGCTCGGCAGATTGCCACCGGCCGCTTCAGCAGTGAGGGTGTTCATGGAAACCCAGCTTTGACCTTGCTGTCTGCATTCTCCATTTCACAGCTCCCTTGGCACTGACTGGAGCAAAGCAAGGTTTGATTCATGGGCTCATGGAATCATTCCTATTATTCAAGCCCAGCCATTCCTCCAGCACTGTCCTGTTCACCACTAACCCACATCCCAAACATCCACGTGCTTTCTGAGCACTTCCAGGCGTGGTGACTCCACCATCTCCCTAGGCAGCCTTTCCAATGCTTTACATGCCTTTCCATGAAAAAATTTCTTCCTAATACTCCAAGTAAACCTCCCCTGGTGCAATTTGATACTTGAACATTCTCGTTTCTCTGCAGCTCCTTCGTCTCCCTTTAATAATGGATGTGACATTTCAGCTCACTTAGGCAGGGGTACAGCTCCCTTCTGGAGCTGCAGAACATGATGGAATAGCCTGCACAGATAATTGGATGTATTAATCAGGAGGCACTCTTGGGAGAAAGGCTGGGGAGTGTCTCACTGGCACATAAAGGTGCAGAAAGCATCAGTGTGCCCCTGGTACTACCTCAGGCTTCTCTGAAACCAGACCAGACTCTGGTTCTTGGCTCCTTTCTGCCATCTGTGCTAATAAGGACATTGTCAGGAAAGGGAATAAAAATTTCTCTCCGTGGAATGTTCAAGGTCAGGTTGGACAGGGCTTGGAGCAACCTAGTCTAGTGGAAGGTGTCCCTGCCCATGGCCCAGGATTGGAATGAGATGGTCTTTAAGATCCCTTCCAAGCCAAAGCAGTCTGGGATTCTGTGATAGAAACATTTCTGTAAATCCCATTTCCTGGCACTACCTCCATCAGGAGTTCCCAGAGTAGGAAGAGCACTAAGGCAGGGCTACAGGAGACCATCTTTAGTGTGACAGTATTAGAAAAATAGCTCTTTTCCTGCAGCTGTTGTGATTCCACATCCTCTCTGAAGGCTGATCAACACAAGCACTGACTGGATGAAAGGAGTCCTGTTCATGGGCATGGAATTTGCACAAAGCTGGGATCACAGACACCCAGACTGGTATGGATGGGAAGGACCTTGAAGTTCACCTAATTCCACCCCCTGCCATGGCAAGGACACCTCCCACCATCCCAGGCTGCTCCCAGCCCCATCCAGCCTGGCCTTGGGCACTGCCAAGGATCCAGGGGCTGCCACAGCTGCTGTGGGCACCCTGTGCCAGGGGCTGCCCACCCTCAGATCCTCAGATGTTTGTAGTAGAAATGCTTTGCTGTCTAGAAGAGCCAGCTGGGCAGTGTTGCATGTATTCTCTTGCACAAGCCCATGCAGCAGGCCCCTTTCTCTGCCCGTGCAGCCGAAGCCCAGCGCGAGGAGGGCACGCGGGTGCTGGGGGCGGTGCTGAAGCTGCGGGAGCAGGGAGCGCTGCAGCACCCTGGGGAAACTGCCCGAGCCCTGCACGCCCTGGCCATCATCCACTACCTGGGCCAGCAGCTAGCCGAGGTAGGTGTCTCGCTTTGAACAGACAGATGGCTGCTAAGGAAGGCAGCAGCCTCCCCTGGAATGGGAAATGTAAACCCGCTCCTTCCAAATTGTTATAATTTTTAAGTTGAGGGGTTCTCAGGCAAAGATATGGGAGCAGGTTCTTTATTAGGGAATAATAATAATAATAATAATAATAAATAATAAAATAAAAATGCAAAACAACACTGACAGAGTCAGAATACGACCTGACCCCCTGTTGGTGGCAGTCCAATTGAAGTGGTGGCTCAGCCCTCCTGCAGTGACAGATGTAGTTCTGTTGGAGCAGGGATCCTGGAGAAGGGTGGAGTTTTCCTCTGGGAATGCAGTGGGAAAGGGCTGCTCCTCTGAGAAACCAGTGGAGAAGGCTGCCCTGGTGTCCCAAAATCTCAGATTATATCCAGGTAGGATAAGGTTCCTCCCCCAGAGTGGAGTATCTCACAATGGGATTTTAATTTAAATCCCATTAATTTTATCAGTCATGCAGTGACACTCACTGGCCCATTAACAGAAGATAATTAATAATTAATGGCCCATTAACAAATAAATTTCCCAGAGAGAGTATTGGTTGTGGAAGAGATAAAGGAAACTGCTCAATTAACAGAAGATAACTGTCACACCTCTGACAGATGGCAAATAAAACACACACCTTTCAGTCCAGGACGGTAGGTTGTGTGTGAAAGGGTTCAGGAGAATTGGCCAACTGCTCTGGGGATCATCCTATCTCCTGGTCCACTTGTTCCCCAGCATCTCCCCTGAGCCCACAGCACTGGTGACCAAGAACAAAGTGCCTCATAGCTCTCAAACCAAGAGCTTAGGTGTGATACTGGGAGGAAATCCTTCCTGTAAGAGTGGGCAGGCCCTGGCTCAGGTTGCCCAGAGCAGCTGTGGCTGCCCCATCCCTGGAAGTGTCCAAGGCCAGGTTGGACAGGGCTTGGAGCACCCTGGTCTTGCAGAGGATGTCCATGCCGTGGGAGATCAGCTTTAAAGTCCCTTGCAAGCCAAACTATTCCATGATTCTGTGACCTGCACCCTGTAAAGGCTGACAGTCCTTGTGGATGTGTTTTGGTCTCTGCCAGGCCAGTGAATCCTGCAGTTTTCCGCATTTTCTGGGTTCTTCCTTTATCTGGGTTATCTTGGCAGTGTAGCTGCCTTTAGACCTGAGCTCAGGGGTTACACAGAGCAAGACCTGGGGCTCACAGACCTGTCCTTGAGCCAGACTCCCCTGAGTTCAAGGTTCAGTCTACTGAAGTCAGTAATTCCAGTTTGGAATCTGCATTCCTGTGTCTTTATGGCTTAAAAATTCAGGTGACTAGTACCTTCTGTGCTTTACCAAGTATTGATTTTGAGGAAGTGCTGAGCAGATTCCATCTGTAAATCAGGCCCCTCTTGGAATCAGAGCTCAAAACCCTGAGTTTCTTCAGCCTGGGTTTTGAGGAGTGAAAATAGAGGTGAAAAATTCTGTGTTGAATTTCCTATTTTATTATAGGAAGCCACAACTTGGGAGTGTTTGGGAGACACAAACAAATTTGAATTTGTTTGAAAAAGAAAAAAGACAAAGCTTTGTAGTTGTGAGAGCTACCAAGGGAAATTATTTATTTCCTTATCAGGAGAAATGAAGGATTTAGTCCAGAGTCAGTACAGCTGTTTTTTTTCCCTGGCATGGCTTTGGGGTTGTTCAGAGGAGCTGTGTTAGACAGGAGGTGATGTCCAGCACGGGGTGCTGGGGTCAGTAATCTCCTGTCTGCACCACTGGATCCTAAATATGGGATCTGCTGGCAGCTTTAGGCTCTCCTGTAAAGCAGCTTGTACAGGTCACCTCGGAAAGAGAGCCTGGATCTGCTCCAGGCTGCTCCTGCACTGAGCCCCAGCAGGTATTTAACTATCCCGTGAGAAAAGCCAGATTCCTGACAATTCCTGGGTGTTTCTCCTGTCCCATTCCAGGCCCAGGAGCTGGGGATGAAAGCCTTTGACCTGGCCAAGCAGCTGCCCCAGCAAGACTCTCTAGAAACCATCAGTCACCTGCTGGAGTTGATTAATGCCCAGTTTTCCCAGACCACATAAAAACTGGCTCTGCCAGAGCCAGGTGTTTGGCCAGGTTCTCTCTTATCCAGGTTCCTGGACACCACGAGCGTCTCCAGCCCTTGGTCCTTCCTGTTGCTGCCTCTTTCCAGCTGCATCCGTGGCTGTCCCAAGCTGTTTGGAAAATAAATGTTTTGGTCTGAGTTGGTTTTCATGTGCTGCTCCACCTCTGTAACCTCTCAGAGAGTAACAGCACCAGGGTGAGAAACAAAAGCACCACGAACACACTGAATAAATCATTTATTGGTCAGGTTGGAAACAAGCAAACAGCCTCTCACAGCCTCGTGGTGCTTGTCCAGGAGCCAAGATGAACTCAGGTGTGTTTCATACTGGTTTACTGGCTTTGCTTGCCAGTTTGGTGAGGGAGATCCCATGGAGGGGTAGGAGAGGAACACAGGGAGGGGCTGAGGTGGTGGACACCTGGTTGGGCTTGACAAGGCGTTGCAGCTCCCTGAAGAGCCCCTCCATCTCCAAACCAATTTCCAGAAAATCCCAGCCTGGTTTAGAGCTCATCCCACTTCATCCCCTGCCATGGGCAGGGACACCTTCCACTCTGGCAGGTGCTCAGAATTTTCTCTTTCTGCAGAGCTTCTCATAGCTCTGGGCACTGAGGGACTCATTTGTTCCACGGGTAAAAGTTCCACAGGAAGAACTTCCATCCAGGAGGGACCACAGGAGGCATGAGGGACTCTAAGCAGTCTTGAGGGAAAGAATAAAAAGGCTCCAACTGGGGGTTCTAACCTCAAGGAGATGTAGTTTCCTCCTGGCAGGGAGCTGACATCCCCTTGGATCTGCCACCACCCTCGGGAGGAGGTGCCACCCCAAAGCCATTCCCAGCTGGCTCCTACCCCAGGGAACAGCACCCCTCGGGACAGAGTGACCCTGCTGGGGAGGGACAGGGACACCAGAGCAGGTCCAGGCTCCAGAAGGCTCCAGAGGCCGTGGGGAGTGTGGGAAGCACGGTGCAGCCGCCGAGTTTCACGATCCCTCACGGCTGGGAAAGGGGAGAAGGGAATCTCGGGCTGAGCCCTGAGCTCCGATTAAGGCTCATTTAGTGCAGGAGGATTTATGAGGGTGTTTAATTGCCTCCCTCCCCGAGCTGGGCTGGAGTCAAGTGCGCTTTGTAAACGCTTCGTCAAGCTGGGGCCTGAGCAATTAGCAGGGATTGCTGCTGCTGGGGAAGGGAAAACCGCGGGTTCAGCCACGTTCCATTCCGGGGGTGGGATAGGGCTGGGACAGCACAGGCCTGGGGAGGGCTAGGAGACCTCCCAACGCTCCTCTGGGAGATGCTGGTGGTCTCTTCACCTCATCAGATGTGGAATAACCACCTTATTGGGGTGGGAGATGCTGGAACAATCATCTCCGTGGGGTGGGGGATGCTGGAATGATCACCTCCGTGGGATGGGGGGATACTGGAAGGGGCTGGAACAATCACCTCCGTGGGATGGGGGATACTGGAAGGGGCTGGAACAATCACCTCCGTGGGATGGGGGATACTGGAAGGGGCTGGAACAATCACCTCCATGGGATGGGGGATGCTGGAAGGGGCTGGAACAATCACCTCCATGGGGTGGGGGATGCTGGAAGGGGCTGGAACAATCACCTCCATGGGATGGGGGATGCTGGAAGGGGCTGGAACAATCACCTCCGTGGGATGGGGGATACTGGAAGGGGCTGGAACAATCACCTCCATGGGATGGGGGATGCTGGAAGGGGCTGGAACAATCACCTCCGTGGGGTGGGGGATGCTGGGGAACTCTGCCTGCTGGCACAGTGCCCCAGGGCACAAGGATTTGGGTCACCAGGGATTTGGAGCTTGGTCGTGGCTGTAATCCTTCCAGTGCTCCCAGGCTGAGCCTGTGGGGGCTGTGTGGCCGCTCGGGATGTTCAACAAAACAAACCCAGCCTGGAAATGAAGGTTGTGCAGGGCCCAGCATCTCCTGGAGCCAGGAACAAAACAGCAGAGTGAGGAGAGGAGCCCTGGGCAGAGAAAGAACATTCTGGGGAGCTCTTAAAGAGTGATTTCCTACAAGAGCCGTGCCCACTGTGTGCCCTGCAGGGCAAAGAGCTGCTTCAATAAATAGAAAAAAGCCTGAAGTGACCAAGATCAGCATTTCTTTGCCTGAAAGTGTTCAGACTTGCAGTTCTTGGCACCTTCTCAGCTGGAGGGGAAAAAAACCAAATCCACAGAGCAGCAGCAACCTCCTCCCTCCCCTCCCTTGCTCAGGTGCTCATGGCATGACCAAGGCTCCGTCCCAGGCAAGGGGAGCAGGTTTGGGATCCACAGGGCAGGACAGCTCCAGCCAGGTCCCCCCGTGATCCCAGCCCAGGCTGCTGCAGGCAATTAAAACCTGGTTGTGCACCCAGAGCAGGTATTTTGCAACCAGGTGAGTCGTTCCCGTGGTGGAAAAGCTTTGCAGGGACACGCACTCCCAGACACCCCCCCAGCCCTGGCAGGGCAGGGAAAGTTTGGCTCTGAGAAATAAAGGCACAGGACACCGGGGCTGGGTGGCTGCTCACATTCTCCTTTATTGTTCACACCACACACCTTCCCCTTGGCACTTCACTGCAGGGCTTCACTTAAAAAAAAAAAAAACACACACACACCCCTACACAGCTTGGTAAGGCTGTGCCACAACCAGCTGAGAACAGGCATTTTTAAAGAGATTTATTTTACTCCCCCCCACCATTTTCTTTCATGTGTGGTCAAGTGTCATCACTTCCAAACCAATACATTTTAAAAAAGATACTATTAAAATAAAATAAAATAAAAAAAAAACACAACAAACAAAAAAACAACACAAACCAAAAGAAACAACCCTGCCTGTGGCTTTGGGAATGTGCCAGGAGCTCCCACACCAGCTGCACTCAGGGAAATGCTTTTTTTTTTTGTGTGTGTTTTCAGTTTTGTTTGAAAAGGACAGTATTTCTCATGTGTATTTTTTTTTAATATACTACAGCCTGAAATTCAGTGCAATAGATACAACTACAGTGCAGAACTATACAAAAGTCATCCTAACCATGTACAAGCTTTTTTTCCTTAGTTGCTATAGAAACTATAACCTTTTTCTGTACCTTTTGTATGCATTATACAGTGTGAATATACTCCAAGAATATTTACAGTACTTGGCTTGTCAAATCAGAAACGCTATAACTTAAACGTCTACTATTAACAACCATTGAACAAAAATATATATAATATAAATATCTTCCAGTCTATACACAGAGCAGGAAACGGCTGTATCCATGCGGAGCTGGATTTTGGTGAGTCCCGGCATGGGGGTGGTGGTGGAGGGGGGATGCTGTCGTGTGCGGCTGCCGCTGGCGCTTCACTGTCGGGCAAATATTGCCGAGATTAATCCCAAAATTCAACAAGAGCACGTTCCACCCCCCTCCCCACCTCTCTCCCATTCTCCCCTCCCAGCTGGAATTGAGGCGGAAGGAGAGGAGCCTGCGACCAACAACGGAGTGAACCTTTCCGACCGATGCGTCCGGACGGCTCCGTCCTCCGCGCTGCCCCGGGCGGGAGGTCCCCGTCCGCGACCCCACCGCGGGGCTTCAAATCAAGGAGGCTTTAAAAAAAAAAGGACTCATTTTCTTGGTAGTTGTTTTTTTTTTTTTTTTTAAAAAAAAATATTAGATTTAGTCAATTTATGTGATTTTTTTTTTGTTTTTCCTCTACGATTAGAACGTTAAAAAATAAGTTTCCAGCTTTTTAAAAATTTCCTCTACGTGATTTTCCATTAAATAACTATCGCGCCGTTAATAAAAAACAGGGAATTGCCCTCCTGCTGGTGTGGGCTGCTTTAAAACACCTATCGGCTTTGAAATCTTGGACGCGAAACCGGCTAAAAAATTAAATAAAATAAAATTCGTTCCTAGCAGAAAAAAAAAATAATAATAATAATAAAATAGGTCAGTCTGTTCCCAGTAAACCACTGGGGGAGGCTGGAGAAGGGGCGTCGGAGCCAGATCCCCCCCACTCCCTCCTGCCTGGGGTCTGTACAAAGTGTTTTTAAAAGTCCCCCCGGGTCGGGGGGCGGTGGCGCCGGGGGTCCAGGTTACACCTGCGAGTCGGCGCCCAGGCTGTGGAACTCGTCCGGGGTCTTGTCGCTCTGGCCGCCCCCGCCCTGCCGGAAGCCCGAGGCGATCTCGTCGAAGGTCCGGCCTTTGGTCTCCGGCACCTTGAAGTAGGTGAAGACGAAGAAGAGCACGAGCAGCACCGTGAAGATGATGAAGACGTAGGAGCCGCAGAGTTGCTGGGATTGAAGGGAAAGGGGGAGGTGAGCACATGGATGGAGGTCACGGAATTGTGGAGGTGTTGAGGTTGGAAAAGCCCGCTGAGATTGAGTCCAACCACCAACCCAGCACTGCCGAATCCACTCTAAACCCATGGCCCCAAGTGCCACATCTACATGTTTTTGAGCACTTCCAGGGATGGTGACTCCACCACCTCCCTGACTACCCTTTCCACAAAGAAATTTTCTCAATATCCCATCTAAACCTCCCCTGGCACAGCTTGGGGCTGGGCCCTCTCATCCTGTTCCAGGGGCTGTCCCTGTTCCCTGGGAGCAGAGCCCAACTCCCACCCCCAGCTGCTCCCTCCTCTCAGGAAGTTGTGCAGAGCCAGAAGGTCCCCCCTGAGCCTCCTCTTCTCTGGGCTGTGCACCCCCCAGCAGCTCCTGGTGCTCCAGACCCTGCCCCAGCTCCGTTCCCATCTCTGGACACACAGTGAAGGGTCATGGCTGAAGGACCAGCTGGTACCACCCTGCCCACACCTCACCACGGCCATCCAAAACCCAGGTCCTCCTTTCAAGGAACACCTCAAGTTCCATAAGGAACACACAGTCAAGTTCCTGCTCGAGCCACAAGTCCTTCTTCCCAAGAGATCTTAACCCAACCAAACCACCTCAGCCTAGGTTTAGGGCTCAAGAATGTGGCCCTAGAATTCAACACTGGATCCAGCAGCACGATTTGGCACCAAGATCTGACACCAAGACTCCACACCAAAATCTGGCAATGAGATCCAGCACCAAGAACCAGCTATCAGACCTGGGATTTGGATTTGGCAGGAGGATCCAGCAATGGGATCCTGCACTGGAGTCTGGCACAGGGATCCAGCTGGACACTGCTTCCATCCCTGATTCAGAACTGGGATCTGGGTCCACCCTGAACCAACACAGTCTGGGAGGCTGGGATGGAGACTCCCCCAGACTGCTGGGATCCCAGGGGACTCCCAGATCCCTGTGTCCCCAGCCACGTGCCCCAGCCCCCCAGCACTCCAGCCCTCATTACCGCAATGTACTGGAAGCCCATTCCCACGATGAAGTTGGAGGTCCAGTTGGAGAGCCCAGCCACGGCGAAAGCAGCGGGACGGGGGCCTTGGCTGAACAGCTCCGCCACGATGAACCACGGGATGGGGCCTGGGCCGATCTCAAAGAAGGCCACAAACCCAAAGATGGCCACAATGCTGAGGTAGGACATCCAGGGCATTTGGTCCTAGGCCAAGGGAGAGGGAGAAGGTTGGTGACATGAAGGGGACGTGGCACCTGGACTCCCCAGCTGGTGCTGGCACAGGAGCCATGAGCTGGAAACTAGAATTCTAGGGGCTCAGGAGAGATGTGACAATGGGGACTGAGTGCTCAGCCATCACCTCAAGGAGGAATAAATCCTTCCTCCTCCCCAACCACCCCTCAACCTCCTTCTCCTCTTCCTTCCAGCCTCCCCAGCACTCACCAGCAGTGTGAGGGCGATGGTCATGAGAATGGCACACCCAGCCATCCCTGCCAGCCCAATGAGGTGCAGGGTCCTGCGTCCGGCTCTCTCCACCACAAAGAGCTGTGGGATGGACACGATTTGTCAGCACCTCCCCAGCTGAGGAAAGGCTCCTCCTCCCACCCTCCCTGGAGGGACCCTGGGGGGGCCAAAACTCACTGAGACCACTGTGAAGGCCGTGTTCACCACGCCAGAGCCAATGGTGGCATAGACAGGCTGCTCCACCCCTGACTTCTCAAAGATGC
This sequence comes from Irena cyanogastra, assembly GCA_013397155.1. Taxonomy (NCBI): domain Eukaryota; kingdom Metazoa; phylum Chordata; class Aves; order Passeriformes; family Irenidae; genus Irena; species Irena cyanogastra. Next base: position 253,241 of record VWZV01011125.1, read on the forward strand.
TGGTGGAGTAGTAGAAGACCTAGAAAGGGCAGGGAGGTGCCACAAGTCAGGTCTTGGAGCTCTGGGTGAACCAAGCTGACCCCTGGCATTCAAACCCCGCCCAGACTCACGGCGTTGATCCCTGAGAGCTGCTGGGAGAGCTGCAGGACGATGGCGATGAGGATGGGCTGGCGGTACATGGGCGAGCGGAACAGCTCCATGATGGTGACCTTCTTCTCCCTCATCATCTGCCGGCTCTCCTCCTTCATCTCCTGCAGGTCGCTGCTCACGTCCGTCGTGCCTCGCAGCTTCTTGAGGACTGAGAGGGAGAGGTGGGGTCAGGAGATGTCGAGAACCCTCCGGAGCAGCAGGATGGGCCCTGCAGGGGGGTCACTCACCGCTCTTGGCTTTGTTCTCCTCGTTGCGGTTGATGAGCAGGAACCGGGGGCTCTCGGGGGCGAAGGGCAGGATGATGCACTGCAGCAGGGCAGGGACGAAGATGAAGCCCAGCAGCAGCGGCCAGAGGGTGTCGTTTCCCATGATCAGGTCCAAACCAAACACCTGGGGAGGAATAGAGGGATTGAGCCACCCATCTCAGCTGGAAAAGTCCTGGTTGGACACAACTCTGCAGCTCATGGTGTGCTCCAAACTGGAACAGCCATTGGAGGGACCCCTGTGCTGCTTCCAGGTGGCCAACAGACGTTAATACCCTGGTGCTTCCCATCCCAAACCTTCAGATTCCACAGCATCCCTGCTCTGCTGAGCTCCAGCTTCACCCCCCCCACCCCAGCTCCACCTGAAGGGTTGTGCAGATCCACAGCACCTCATCCTTGCAGGCCCTGATTAATGTCAGGATCAAAAAGAGGAGGAAACCCCCCAAAACATTCTGCAGTGCTCACCTGTGCAATGAGGATGCCCAGGACGATGCCAAGCTGGTGGAAGGTCCCCAAGGCCCCCCTCAGGGCAGTAGGGGACACCTCGCCCACGTACATGGGCACGAAACCCGTGGTGAGGCCAGAGTAGAGGCCGATGATGAAGCGGCCGAGGATGAGCATCTCAAAGGAGAAAGCCATCTTGGAGAAGCCCATGAGGACAGCTGACACGAAGGCGAGGATGTTGGACATCAGCATGGAATTGCGTCTGGAGAGGGACGGAGGAGAGAGGTGAGGAACGCCGGGAGAGCCCCAGCGTCAGCCCTGGAACACCAGGGCGGGGTGAGGCAGCACAGCCTCCCCACCGGGGGATCCCCCAGGCCCAGAGCTCACCTTCCAAAGCGATTGACAAAGAGCCCCACGGAGAAGGAGCCGATCATGCCCCCGACAGAGAAGATGGCAACGGACAGGGACCAGAGCGTGGTGAGGGTGGCGGGGCTGATGGGCTCCTCGTATCGGTACAGCCACGTGCGGTTGTAGAAGTCCTCGATCACCTGGAAAACAGGGAGAGAAACCAAACCGCGCGTGGAACCCGCCCCGCTGCCGCAGCCGCGGCGCCACCGGAGGGACGAGTCCCGTGGCCACCGTGGCTCACAAGACGATGCGTCACCGAGCCCCGGCCGAGCTGGGCTCCAGCCCGGGGCAGGGAGCCGGCTGGGAGAGGCGGGGAAATGCGGCCGGACGGGTTCTGGGCTTGCCCTGCCCGCGCACACATGGCGCTGCCAAAACTCGCCGGGCAGGCACGGGGAGGTCACGCTGCTCCCCAGGGCAGGGCAGGAGCCAGAGATGCCCCGCGGAGGAACACAGGGCAGCTTCCATCCCCTTGGATACTCCTGGAGTTGGGTTTCCAGGTTTTTGCCCCCAAGAATTCCGTAACGCACGTGTTTCTGCAGGAGATGCCAACGCCCAGCACGGGCCTTGGTTTGAAACACCAAGAACAGCCTGGCTTGTGAATTTTAGGTGGTGTTACTTAAATTTTGTATCTTTTTATACACAAAATGTACATTCATATACAAAAACATATACATTTTGTATTCTTTTAATGTACTTTTAAAGCTAGCCCATCACTGGAATTTTAGGTGGTGTTACATAAATTTTGTATCTTTGTATACACAAAATGTATACTCTTTTATACAAAAATATATACATTTTGTATTCTTTTAAAGTGTTTTTAAAGCTAGCCCATCAGTGGTAGCTTCGCCAAGTTCCGGTCCCTGCCCATGGCTGGGAAAATGGCCTAAATTACTCTCTGAAGGTTCCTTCCAACCCAAATCCTTTATAATACCATGATTTAAGGGTCACTCATCCACAAACCACCACAGCAAAGGGGTCCATAACACCCCACCAAGCCCAGCTGGAAGGAGCAGAAATTCCAGAGATTCCCTGCTTTGCTAGGCCTCAGGTGGCTCCAAGATTTCACTCCCAACTCACTATTTACACCATTGTGCTTCACTTTCCACTTTTCCCATCAATCCAAGCCCAAACAGGAGCCCTGGCAGAAATACACACTGGGCTGGGTACAAGTCCCAATAGTATCATTATTTTGCCAAGCTGTTCTTCTTCCAGAGCACATAAACCATTAGAATTTCCACATTTAAGTGATTTTGTTCCCTTCCGTTTCACCCAGGGGTTTGGACGTTTTTCCCCCTTTTCCCAGTATTCCCAAAATAAATAATTGATTGGATTATTGGAGAAGTCTGGGCTGGCTCAGGCTCAGTAGGCCCAGGGGGTATCTGAAAATAACACCTCCATTCCTGAAAAAAGGGAAGATGCTTTGAAGAACCCAATGTTTATTGGGGAGAGGAAGACGTGAAAGATGGGTTTAAAGGGAGAAGGGTGAAGAAAAAAATTGTTTTCCCCCAAACTGAGGCTTTTCCCCCACTTTTTCAGCTGAGTTGTGATGCATCCCCACCCTGCAGCTCCATGAACCCCAATACCAGGGCATCTCAAACCTGGGCCCTGGTGCATCTCAGTGCATCCCCATCCCAGCTCTGCCCCTCTGTGCACCTGCACCCTCATCCTGACCCTCCACTCCAGTTTATCCCAGTGCATCCCCATCCCAGCTCTGCCTCTCTGTGCACTCTCATCCTGATCCTTCACTCCAGTTTCCTCTGTGCACCTGCACCCTCATCCTGATCCTTCACTCCAGTTTATCCCAGTGCATCCCCATCCCAGCTCTGCCTCTCTGTGCACCCTCATCCTGATCCTTCACTCCAGTTTATCCCAGTGCATCCCCATCCCAGCTCTGCCCCTCTGTGCACTCTCATCCTGACCCTTCACTCCAGTTTATCCCAGTGCATCCCCATCCTGTGCCTCAATGCACCCCGAGGCATTCCTGTCCCATGCACCCCCATCCTGCCTTCCAGCTCTGCCCCAGTTTATCCCAAAGCATTCCAGTCCTGCACAGTGATGTGTCCCCATCCCTAAAGCTGGGATGACCCCCCCTGTGTCCAGCACATCCTGCTGCCCAGGACAACCCTCATCCCACCTCCCCTCGAGCTCCCACACAGCATCCCAAATCCTTCCCCTCAACACTGGTGACCATGTGACAACTGCTGGCCTGAGCCCAAGGGATTCATCCCCAAATCATGAGGAAAACTGTGGCAGCACCCATCATGAGGGCCTGGCCTTGCTGGGGGCTGCAGGGAGCTCAGTCCCAGGGGACGCTCACAGCTGATCCCTGATCCTGTCACCCAGAGCATCAGCTGGGAGAGGATGGACAGAAATCCTTCAGCCCAGGGAAACCAAGCTCCTCCTGGGATGTGGCTCTGACCAGGGGGGTGATCACAGCATTTCTCCTTCTTCCCACAGTGCCAGAGCTCAGGAGAATGAGGGCAGATGCTGGGGAGCAGCTCCTCAGGGCAATCCCAGGGATTTCCCAGCTCCAGCAGCTCACAGGCTGCCCCACTGCCCATCTCCCAGGCAGTGTGCTCAGGGCCATCCCAGAATGGACATCCCTGATGTCAGACCAGGGCACCTGCAGGCAAGGAAGGAATTGGGATTCCTGCAGGTTCTGGGTGGGAGCTGCAGCCTTCAGCCACAGGGACTGAGTCCCAGGACTCAATACTGTGTAATGCACCACCTTGAACAAATCCCTGGCTTTTTTCCTCTTCCCATACTGGTGGGGCCTGGGGAGTGTTCTCAATGCTTGTGGTGACATTCCAGAAGCACTCACTGGGATGGGATTTAGCTCTGGCAGCTGGATCCTGCCCCAGTAGGTTGAACTCTTGGGGTGATGACACTTGGGGACAGCTTTGCTCCCACCAGAGCCCAGGCTGTGCCTCCACACCTTATCCCAGCACAGGAGCTGTGCCCAGGGAACACCACAAACACCACATGGGAATCCTGAGCTAATTTTCCAAGTGTTTAACACCTCAAACAGCCACCAAATCTGAGAAAAATCATCTTTTCCACGGACCACAGGTATCTACCAGCACAGGAGGATCCTGGCAGTACATGAGGGGAAGGAACCAACACCTCCTGCACTCCATCCCCAGCCAGCCCTCTCTCCTCCAGACACTGTGCTGGGATGCAAAACTCACAGCTCTGGGTCAGAGCAGCCACTGGAGGGGGGAAGATGACTCAAACCTTAATTAACTCCCAGACCTTCACTAAGAGCCGAGGTTAAAAGTTCCACCGGCCACACCCAGAGAGCATCCTGCAGGCACTGCTGGGATTTCTCCCAACAAAAACGCCAAGCAAGGAGGAAACAAATTCTCCTGGGAAGGCTGGAGCTAAATAACTCCCTCTCAAATCCCATTACGGCCCTAAGCTGGATGTACTATTTTAGCCAGGCTGGCAGCAGAGGCCGGTTTGTTTTCGGACATGGGGTGGTGGGGCTGGAATTTTTGGCGACGGTGGGGCTGGAATTTTTGGCGACGGTGGGGCTGGAATTTTTGGCGACGGTGGGGCTGGAATTTTTGGCGACAGAGGGGCTGGAATCTCCCCGTGCAGGGTTCTGGGGCACTCACCTTCTGCGGGGCGTTGATGACGCCGGTGTTGTATCCGAACTGGAGCGAGCCCAGCACCGCTCCTCCCACAGCCAGCATCAGGCGAGCCGTCATCTGCCAGAAAATGGGAAAAAATTGTTAAATCTGGGATCCCCACTGCTCTGTCTGCCCCGCTGGAGCCACACCAGGGTGCTGCACGGGATGCCGGGGAGGCGGCGAGTACAAATATTCAGAATAAAAGAGAAAACTCGCTATTTTTGGGTGCTAAGCGGGGGAAATAATTACAAAAATGTCATTTTGGGGTTTAAAAAAAAAAAAACAGGTTTGGGGGATTGCTGGAATTTTGGCCCTGAAGTGGGCTGGAGGAGTTATCAGGGCTCTGAGGGTCCCCTCGGAGGGTCCCCATGGCCACCAGGCTCCGGGCCAGCGCTGGCCACTCCCGGGGCACTGCAGAGCCTCCCCTGCTCCCGAGGATGCTCCGGGAAGGTTTTCCATGGGATCTCATTAAGAGTCGCTGAGCAAAATCCCGGTTAGCTGGCAAAGCCTTCCCAGGCCTCCTCTTCCTCCTGCCTGAGCAGGAGCAACAATCGGAGCCTTGTTTGGGAGCGGGGTCAGGGCAGGCCAGCGCCTGGGCCACCTTCGTTAGTGGCCCAATTATCCCAGGCAGGAGATTTTCCCGGCACTGGAACCAGGATCCGACATTCCCGCTTAATCAGCTTTGGGATGAGCCACGTGAAATTTATAAACTCCTTAATTTGAGGTGGGGAGGGGGGGGTTCCTCCCTAAGCACCAACACGTCACCCCAAGGATGCTCCCAGAGCGTCTTGGATTAATATTCCCAAGGGATTGATGCCTCAGATGCCGTCTAAACGAGGAGAGGTGACTCCAACTGCCCCCGCAAAAAAAGGATATTTTCATATTTAAGGATAATTCTCCTGTTTCTTTTAAGAAATAATGGATTTACTGCTGCTCCCTGACCTTTCCACTCCGGCCAGCACCTCCCTCCGCGTGAAAGTTCCCAGGGGAAAAGCAGAGGGAATGAAGCCAGGCCTGTTAATGAAGCTCATTAATTAGGCTTGGCCCCAGCACAACTAATCACGGAGGTTTTGGCACTTGGGTCTGGTTGGTGCCTCGGAGTAAATCCCACCGAGGAGAAAACACCTCCCCCGTGTTTGGGAGGGCACAAACAGGCTGGGAAGTTGCTGGGGTCCCAAAAAAAGCCCACAGAAAAAGCCCCAAAACCCCACAGCTCTAAGCATGGATGGAAAATTCTCATCTATCCCCAAAAACCCAGGATGGGAATGCTGCAAGCACCTGCTGCTTGGGGAAACATTATTTTAAAAATTAATTATTTTAGGGATTTGAGTGGGTTTGGGAGGAATCAGGAGGTTTGGGGTGATTTTCCTTTGTTTTTAGGGGATCACCCTGATTTGTTTGTGTCCTGATTTTGCCTTTTCCTGGCTAAAGGGCAGCCGGGAGCTGCCAGGCGCTCCCCTAGGTAGGGCAAGCACAGGTGAGTCATGGCTCCAGGGATGGGGATGCAGCAGCCAGATGAACTTTGCTCCAGGAAGGTGAGAGGTAACAACAGCTTGATGCACCCACACCAGCCACTACCCCAAAAAAAAAAAAAAAAA
>VWZV01011125.1:263489-274758 GCA_013397155.1 Irena cyanogastra
GAGAGTGTGTGTGTCTGTGTGTGTCTGTGTGTGTGAGAATGTGAGAGAGTGTGAGTGTGAGAGTATGTGTGTGTGTGAGTGTGTGTGAGCGTGAGTGTGAGAGAGACAGTGTGAGTGTGTGTGTGCACATGAGAGAGTGGGAGAGAATGTGTGAGAGAGTGTGAGTGTCCTTGTGTGTGTGTGAGAGTGTGTCTGTGTGTGTGAGAGTGCATGAGAGTGTGAGAGCGTGAGAGTATGTGTGCGCACGTGAGAGTGTGAAAGAGTGTGAGTGTGTGTCTGTGTGTGAGTGAGAGAGAGTGTGAGAGTGTCCTTGTGTGTGTGAGAGAGAGAATATGTATGTGTCTGTGTGTGTGAGAGTGTGAGTCTTTGTGTCTGTGTGTGAGTGTATGTCTGTGTGTCTGTCTGTGTGTGTGTCCCTGTGTGTCCTTGTGTCTCTGTGTGGGTTTGTGTGTGTCTGTGTCTCTGTGTGTGAGACTGTGCATCCTGGTGTCTGTGTGTGTGTCTGTGTGAGTGTGTCCGTGTGTCTGTGTGTGTCACTGAGAGCACGAGCATGTGTGTGTGTCAGTGTCAGTGCAGGGGAGGAGGAGTGTGTGCAGGTGTGTGTGTGTGTGTGTAACACAGTCCCACGAGTGCGTGCGGCTGCACACATGGCAGGTGTGTGTGTGAGTGTCACTGTGTGTGTGTTTGTGTGTCACTGTGCGTGTGTAACTATGAGTGCAGGGGCTGTGTGTCTGCACAGACCTGTGTGTGTCAATGCTCGTGTGTGACTGTGTGTGCACAGACCTGTGTGTGTGACTGTGTGCCAATGTTCCTGTGTGTGTGACTGTGTGTGTCAATGTTCCTGTGTGTGTGACTGTGTGTGTCAGTGTTCCTGTGTGTGCAGTGTGTGACTGTGTGTCAATGTTCCTGTGTGTGTGACTGTGTGTGTCAATGTTCCTGTGTGTGACTGTGTGTCAATGTTCCTGTGTGTGCACAGCGTGTGTGTGACTGTTTGTGTGTGCACACCTGAGTGTGCAAGGGCTGCCGTGCCTCTGTAGGTGTTGCAAGGGCTTGCACACCTGTGTGAGTGTGCAAGGGGTGTACAATGTGTGTGCAAGGGGTGTACAATGTGTGTGCAAGGGGTGTACAATGTGTGTACGTGAGTGCACACCCACATGTGCCCGGCTCTGCCACCCCTACCCAAAACTCCCCTTTTTACCCCAAATCTGCGTTAAAAAATCCTTAAAAATCACTAAAAAATCCTAAAAAGTGAGTGGAAAATGCAAATCCCCTAGTGCATGTAAAAAAAAGAAAAAAAGTATTGCAAAAATGTTGGGGAAAGTGACCAAAAAATGAAAAAAGGTCTCCAAAATGAAAAAAGGCACAAAAAGTGCACAAATATTGAGAAAAACACTGAAAAAGCTCTAGAATTTGTCATGCAATAACTGCACCACAAAAAGGTGAAAAGGGAAGGGAAATGGTGAAAAATGGGGAAAAAAGTTAACTAAAAAGTGAACAAAAATTGAAGAAAAAGCGAAAAAACTAAAAAACAGAACAAAAAAGGAAGGAAAAATAAAGCACAGAAATGTACAAAAAAAAATTTTTTAAAAAGGGATGGTGGGGGGGAATGCAAAGAAAATACACTAAAAAAAAACCTAACATAAATATTAATTTTCTTTTCTAAAGCTGCCGAATTTTGCCCCAAATTTGGCCATTCCAGGCAATTCCTCACCTGCGAACTCCCCTAACCACCCTTTTTGCCCATCCCTTTCCCCTTTTTGCCCATCCCGAGGGATCCGGGGGGGTTTTGCCGACTCGGCGCTGCCGCGGGACCCTCCCGGCGCCGCGGGAATGCTGATGGAGGGAAACGGCCGGAGCGGGCTAATCCCGGCGGGGCCGAGGGGCCGGAGGGGATTTAGGGGGATTTGCTCCCGAGAAAAGGGTTAAAATAACACCGGGGGGGCAGCGGGGGGAGGCCGGGGGACACCGGGATGGGCTCAGCACCGAGAGAGAGGAGCCGGGTTCTGCTGGGGCGAGGCCACGAGGGTGGGGACAGGGCCGTCACCTGTGCCCGGGATGGGATCGGCTCCGTGGGGATGGTGGGGACCCGAGGTGACAGAGATGGGGACAGGGGGGTCACCTGTGCCCGGGATGAGATTGGCTCCATAGGGATGGTGGGGACCCGAGGTGACAGGGATGGGGACAGGGGGGTCACCTGTGCCCGGGATGAGATTGGCTCCATAGGGATGGTGGGGACCCGAGGTGACAGGGATGGGGACAGGGGGGTCACCTGTGCCCGGGATGAGATTGGCTCCATAGGGATGGTGGGGACCCGAGGTGACAGGGATGGGGACAGGGGGGTCACCTGTGCCCGGGATGAGATTGGCTCCATAGGGATGGTGGGGACCCGAGGTGACAGGGATGGGGACAGGGGGGTCACCTGTGCCCGGGATGAGATTGGCTCCATAGGGATGGTGGGGACCCGAGGTGACAGGGATGGGGACAGGGGGGTCACCTGTGCCCGGGATGGGATTGGCTCCATGGGGCTGTCCTGAGGTGACATAGATGGGGACAGGGCGGTCACCTGTGGTCCCAGGGATGGGATCAGCTCCATAGGGATGGTGGGGACCTGAGGTGACAGGGATGGGGTCAGGGAGGTCACCTGTGCCCAGGACAGGTCCCCGGGCTGGGATCAGCTCCATGGGGCTGGTGGGGACCCGAGGTGACAGGGATGGACTCAGGGGGTCTGGTGGTGCTGGGGGACAGGGACTAAGGGATGGGCTCAGCCTTTCCAGGGCAATGTGGAGGACAAGGGATCGTAGGGACGGGATCCGTTTTTCCATGGATCCAGGTTGTGTGGAGAGCAGGGATAAAGGGATGGGACCAACCTTTCCGAGGCGTCGGGATTCTGTTGAGGGCAGGGAAAAGGGGGTGGGATCAGCCTTTCTGAGGGATTGGGGGTGTGTTGAGGATGAGGGATCACAAGGATGGGCCCAGCCTTTCTGGGGTTCTGTTGAGGACAGGGACAAAGGAATGGGCTCAGCCTTTCCGAGGGGCTGGAGTTTTGCTGAGGACAATGGATTGTAGGGATGGGATCAGCTTCTCCATGGATCCGGGTTGTGTGGAGAGCAGGGATAAAGGGATGGGATTAGCCTTTCCAGGGTTCTGTTTAGGACAGGGACAAGGGGATTGGGATCAGCCTTTCCAGGGTAATGTTGAGGTTTAGGGATCGTAGGGACGGGCTCAGCCTTTCCAGGGTTCTGTTTAGGACAGGGACAAGGGGATTGGGATCAGCCTTTCCAGGGTAATTTTGAGGATTAGAGACCATAGGGATGGGCTCAGCTTTTCCACGGATCCAGGCTGTGTGGAGAGCAGGGACAAAGGCATGAGCTCAGCTCTGCATCCTCGCCTCCTTCCCCAGCACAGATTCCGGCTCTGACCGAAACCCAGAAACCCTAAAGCAGCCTAGAACAGCCCCGAACCCCTAAACCAGCGCGGGGACGCGTGCCCTGAGCTCCTGCTCCCAGCAGAGGAGGAAATCCGGGCTCCCATCCCTGCCAGCCCCTCCTCGCCCGCATCACTCCTGACGAGTCCTTATCTCACGGCCTCTCCCTCCCCGACCCAGTGCCACCCTCAGGAGCGTCGGGGACACGCAAGTCCCGGTGACACACGGCGTCTGGGAGGGCATTTGGATGCAGCTCCCGTTTTTTCAGCCGGGAATCGCCTTTCCAGGGATGTTTTTTGGGGGAATAAAACCGGCCCCACAGGATGGATGGTGGGAGAGAATTTGGCTTTGCTGGGACTTGGTGTTGTAAGCCAGAAGTCCTGGATTAGCCCTTAAAATGTAGGGAAACCAAAGAATTTGTCCCCCAACACTGAATGTCCTTGGGATGGAGTTAATCCGCTCCGGGAGTGAATTTATTTCAATATTCCCAGTGTCCTCCAACGTGTTTGACCCTCAAGAAGCTTTAAAACATTTCCCTGAGCAAAAAAATCGGGGTTTATCCTTTTAAAGTCTAGCCAAAAATCCCCCCATAAACGGGATTTCTGGACCTCCACCACCCCAAATCCTCCAAATCCCAAGAAAAAAAGTCAGACAGAATATCAGGAGTGGGTGATTCCGGGACAAGAACCGCAGCCCCCAACAGCTGGACCAGCTGCCAACATCTGCCTGGTGATCCAGCCAGCGCTCCATGAGCTGGGTGCTTTTCCTGGCGTGAGGCTCTTGGAAGGGGTGGGTTGAGCCAGGGCTGGGTGACCTGGAAAGCCTCAGCCCGGGTGATCAAACTGGGGATAAAGTCCAGCCGGAAACAGGATTCGTCATAAAATTGGGTTGGGTTGGACACGGCTTCCACAGGGATTTCAGCCCGGCTTAGAGCGCCCTGATTTGGCTTTTCCAGTGGGATTCCGAGCTGCTTCCATGAGATTTTTGGCTCCTCATCTCAGGGATGCTCCTGGAGCCTCCTGGTCCAGCTCTAGGGATGCGACAGAGCTCCTGGATATCCTTAATATTTCGATTTAACCGCTGGCACTCCTTTGGTTTCACTTTTTATCCTTAAACCTGGATTGGTTAAATGCAAGGATTAGTAAAACTCGGATTAAAGTGGATTAAACCCTCCAGCCTGTGGGTTAGAGTGGAATGGAGAAAAGTTCCACGTCCGAAAAAGCAGGAACGCCGATCCAAATAAAACCAATTATTATAATTTAATGTATTCCAATCAATAAATAAAAAGTTTTCCAGCCCAGGCAGCGACTTCCTTGTCCTAAACTGACCTGGTTTTGTTGGCTTTTCACTCAATAAACGCAGCAAATATGGGAAAACAAAGGGAATTTCTGGTTTATCCGTGAAAAGGGCAAAGTTACCCCCCAGTTCCGAAGGTGGGTTTTCCATTTCATCCCTTGTTTTGCATTTTTTGGGCATGGATGAAAACATGGGGAGAAAAGAGGTCGGGGCTAAAAATAACCGGGTGAGTCACCACACGAGGAGCGTTGTAGTGATGGAGCCAGAGCTGGAACCCATGGGAAGAGGAGAGGAAAAAATCCATTTTCCCCTCGGCTTCACACGTTCATGCACGAGGATTCCTCGTCCTTCTTCAAGAAGAAAGAAAAAGGGGGGTTAAATATATTTTTATATATTTTTATATATTTAATCCTGCTTTTCCCATTCTGTAACACTGCCTTGGATTTCCCAAAGAACACCTAAAACTGCCAAAACAGCAGAAAAAGTGGATTTTTCCCCTTCTCTTCCGTGATGTTATGATGAATTAATTCGGGTTTGCCTATGATTTTCCCCTTGGGAAGCTATTTCTGAAGTCAGAGGCTGTTAAAGACAATAATTAATCATTAATGATAATAAGAGGATAATGGCCACTCCCGTGGCTTCATTTGCAGGGATGTTCCTTTTATTATTTTTTTTTTCATTTTGGATTAATTCTTTGATTTTATTTCATCCCACAGCTGTGATGTAGAGGATGCCATGGGGGAATTTTCTTTTTGTAGTAGAGTTGCTGAGGTTTTGGGATCCAGTCAGGTATTTTCCTCACTTGGGGAGGAAAAGGGTGGAACAGGGAGGAAAAAAAAAAAAAAGGTGGAATGGAGAGAAAAAATAGATGGATTACAAAGAAAAAGGGTGGAATAGGGAAAAAATTGGTGGAATAGGGAGAAAAGCAGGAAGAATGGGGAGAAAAAAGGTGAAGTACTGAGGAAAAAAAGTGGGACAGGGACAAAAAAAGGTGGAATAGGGAGAAGAGGTGGAACACAAACTTAGAAAAAGGTGGAATGGAAGGAAAGTAAGACTGGAGCGAAGAAAATGAGCGGAATAGGGAGAACAAAGTGGAAAAGGGAGAAAATGGGTGGAACAGTGAAAAAAAGGGTGCAATGGGGAGAAAAACGGGAGGATTAGAGACAAAAAAAAGGTGGAACAGAGAGGGGGGGAAAAAGGGTGGGACTGAGAACAAAGGTTGGATCGGAGAGAATAAAGGTGGAATGAGGAGGGAAAAAAAAGGTGTAATAGGGAGAAAGTGGGTGTAACACGGTGAAAATAGGTTGGAAGAGAAAGAAAAAGGGTGGGAAACGGGATAAAAATAGTGGATTAGAGAAAAAAAAGGCGGAATAAGGCCGTTCTCCCCTGTTCCTGCCACTCCCAGCACATTCCCAAGGTGCCAGCCCAGGAACCCTCGGGGCTGGGGGAATCCTGCGAGTGGGGGTAGGGTGGGTCAGAAGCCCCAGCACCCCAAAGAGCATCCTCAGCACCCCAAAGAGCATCTTCAGCACCCAAAAGAGCATCTTCAGTACCCCAAGGAGCATCTTCAGCACCCCAAAGAATATCCTTAGCACCCCAAAGAGCATCTTCAGCACCCCAAAGAACATCTTCAGTACCCCAAAGAGCATCCTCAGCACCCCAAACAGCATCTTCCCTACCCCAAACAGCATCTTCCCTGCCTCGGCACCGCCATCCCGCTGGGAATCCCCCCCATCTGCTGGGATTTAGGAATTTTTCAGCTTTGGGGGAGATTTTCCAGCAGCCGCTCAGAGCATCCCACAGGGGATTTGCTCCCGGGATGATGGATTTCTGTACGGGCAGATTTTGATTTTCCCAGCCTGTATTCCCTGCCAGGCTTGAAAAAACCCAAAATCCTGATTTTTTTTTTCACTCCGAAGAGCCCAATTTGCCGAACGTAAGGCACCGTGACAGTCCTGGGGGGATCCTCCCTCCGCTTTGTGGCATCCCTGGAATGCCCGATCATTGACGAGGAGCCTGGGAAAGGCTGCAGGGCGACTTTGGGGATGAATTTCAGGGGATTTGGAATCCGAGGGTGCAGAAATGTTGGGTTTGAGGGCAGGCAGGCTGTGGGGCTGTGAGCCGAGTGAAGGAGAGCCCACCTTTCGGGGCGCTCCGTTTCCAGTGAATTAATTTAATAACGATTTCCCTTTTCCTCCACGAGCCACATTTCACCCCTGAGCCCACCAAAAGCGTGTGGGCGCAGGTGGCTTTGGCATCCCAAGCTGGGAAAAACGCTAGGAAGGGAAAGAAAAGCTCTAAAAATGCTATTTTCTTCCATTAAAAGTCCCCGGGGCCCCAGACAAGACGGGCTTTGCCTCCCCATCCCCTGCGGACCCAGCCGGGCCCGGTCCGAGCGCTGGGAATGGGTCGGAGCAGGCTCCGTGGGCAATTCCCGCCCCGCAGGAAGGAGGATTAATCCCCATTACCTAATTAACCGCCTGAATAATAATGAGTCAGGTATTCGTGTGTCATCAGCCCCGGCTGCAGGGACATGTCCGAGACAGAGAACGCGGCTCAGCAAATCCAGCAGCTAAAAATTCCTCAGATCCTCGTCTTCCAGGGTAGGGGCAGCTCCTGGGGGGACCCAGCATGCTGCAGCTCAGATTTTTGGGGTCGTTATCCTTCCAGGATGGTGCAGTTTTGTTTGGAGGATAGCATAACTCCAGGAAAATGAAATTCAAATTTTTTGGGATGGTCGTTCTCCCATTTTGACACCATTTGATTTTTGGGGGTATCACTCTCCCAGGATTACTGGATTTGATTTTTGTGGGGCCTCCCATCCTCCCAGAACGATCCAACCTGGTTTTAGGAGGAACATTGCCCCCCCAGTGTGATGTAATTTAAATTTGTGGGGACAATACGAATTTTTGGGGAGTGTTATTCTCCCAGCACCAGGAATTTGAATTTTGAGCTGGTTATAACCCACCCAGGACAACACAATTCGAAATTTGGGAGGGATAACACCCAGCCAGGCTTATGGAATTCAATTTCAGAGGGGGTCATTATCCTCCCAGGATAATGCAATTCTGTTTTGGGGAGCATCACCCATCCAGGATCATGGAATTCGAATTTTGGGGGATTATCATCATTCCAGGACCATGCAAATTAATGGGGGGGAGGGAAGGGGACAGCATTCGCCTCCCAGGGGGATGAACTTTGATTTTTGCAGGGATTTAGCCCAGCCAGGACAATCCAATGGGCTTTCTGAGGGGGTTATCACCCTCTCACGAGGGTGAAAATCGATTTTTGGGGGGCCTGGTGGATTCCCAGGACAGTGTAATTCACTTTTGTGGGGACCATTATCCTCCCAGGATGATACAAATGGACTTTTTTGAGGGTACCATCCTCCCAGGATGATGCAATTGGATATTTTGGGGATCACCACTCTCCCAGGACAGCACAATTGAATTTGGTGGCAGAGATTTGTCGGGGTTCCGGGATAATGAAATGGGATTTTTTGGGATAGTACCCACCCAAGACAAGGCAGCTGGATTTTTGTGAGGTTCTCCCAGCACCCCTCTGCCTTCCACAGCCTCACCCGCCCTCTCCATAACCCCATTCCCCAAACCCATGATTCAGCAGCTCCCAAAACACCCGGGGGGCAGATTGCAAACTCCTTTCCAAGTGGGAGAAGAAGGAAAGCCACGTCAACAGCTTGCTTCCAAAAAATCACCAAACCTCCCCAAATGCACCTTATAAATAATCTGGAACAAAAGGTTGGATCAACACTATTATTATTATTATTATTATTATTATTATTATTATTATTATTATTATTATTATTAATTTCTGCTGGTTTTGTTGTTGCTGTCACTGCTGTTGTCAGCATCCACGGGAGTGACAGCACAGCTCTTACAGCCCTCTCCTTGTGGATTTGGGGGTGTTCTCCCTGGTTTTGGGGCTGATATGAAGCTGTTAGATGAAAGTGACGGAAAATATTCCCAAACCTTCTGCCCTGGGTGGATTTTCTGGCGGCGCTGGGTCACCATCCCCCTGCTTCTCCCAATTAAAAGAATTACGGGAAGGAAATTGGAAATGCGGCCCCTGCTGCCCCTCGTCGGGAGCAATTAAATCCCGTGGGTTAATGAGCAGGGTTTAATTAGGAAAAGGGAAAGGCTCCACTCATTAGGTGGAAGTGGAGACAACAGAGTGGGGGGCTCAGACCCCCCAGAAATGGGGCATGAGGGGGAGGGTCTGGCTGTGGAAAGGGGGGATCGCTGCTGTTTGCCATGAAATTCTCACATTTGGGGGTTTTCCCAGCTGGGTTTGGCCAAGGAGATGCCAAGAGACTTTTTGTGCCATACCCAGGCCTTCTGCAGGTTTAAAGGATTTTAAACTCAAATTTGAGGCTCAGATGGGTCTGGAATTCACCGGTGGCCAAACTGGCTTCTGGTATCTCTCCAGGTGGATTTTCCTTCCCCATTCCTAGGGCTGTAAATGGGGTGGGGGCAGGTAAAATCCCTGAGGGTGTGCCCAAGGGTGGCCAGCAGTGCCTGGCTCCATCCCAAATATCCCCCTGCACCCTGACCCCACACTGGCCAGCCCAACATGCCCCCGGGGCAGCATCTCCTGCCCCGCTCCCAGCTCCTCCTCCCACACCACCCCGTGCTATCCCACGGAATTCCACGCAATCCCAGCGGAATCTAACGCAATCCCACGCAGTCCCGTGGAGTCACCTGATGAAACGCCATGCAATCCCATGGATAATCCCACTCAGTCATCCCAAGGAATCCCATGCCATCGCCCCGTGGAATCCCGTGCCGTCCCATGCCATCACCCCATGGAATTACATTAAACACCAGGCAGCCATCCCATGGAATTCCCATACAAGGGTATCCCATCAAACACCATGCAACCAACTCCTGGAATTCCCATACAAGGGTATCCCACTAAACACCAGGCAACCATTCCATGGAATTCCCATACAAGGGTATCCCACTAAACACCAGGCAACCATCCCATGGAATTCCCATACAAGGGTATCCCACTAAACACCAGGCAACCATCCCATGGAATTCCCATACAAGGATATCCCATTAAACAACTTGCAACCATCCCATGGAATTCCCATACAAGGGTATCCCTTCAAACACCATGCAACCATCCCATGGAATTCCCATACAAGGGTATCCCACTAAACACCATGCAACCATCCCATGGAATTCCTATACAAGGGTATCCCATTAAACAACTTGCAACCATCCCATGCAATTATCCCCTACAATTCCCACATAATACACACAATCCCCACATGCAGGATGATGAAACTGCATGCAATCATCCCATGAAATCCCACGTTATTCCTGTGCAGTTCCCGTGCAGCCCCAAAACCCAGCCCCCAGGGGCAGGAGCTCTGCAGGAAGGCTGGGATGGAGCCGGGGCAAAGCCCCCAGCGCTGCTTTTCAGCCCCGAATTCTTTGCATAAGAAGGAGATAGGAAAATGCAGGAAAAGTGCTTCCCAGCACGTCCCGGCACGCCGGGGAACCGGCCCGGCCGCAACCGTCCCAGCGGGATTGGGGGATGCCCAGAACATCCCAGAAAGTCTGGGACACCCCCATCGGGGCTCCTCGGGTGCTGCAAGCCAGGATTTTGGGAGCGAGGGGGTTCAGCAGTGCACGCCGGGACAGTGAGCAGCGACAGCGGGACGGATCCAGGTTTTTGGGAATGTCAAAGCGAGGTCACCCCGGTCCTGCCGGGGCTTGCCCGTTCCCACGCAGCCACTTTGATCCCCTCCGCACGTCTCAGTCTCTGAAATTCCTGTGGCTTTTGAATTTCACTCACTGCTCCCCTACCTGGGATCTCAGATGGATTTTTCCCCTCTTTTCCACATTTCCTGGTGCATTGAGTCCCCCCAGCATTTTTAGGGCTTCACCTCCGTTTCCCACGGGCCTCCCAAAAACGTGGGTCAGCAAAAAAAACCTTTCCCTTCCCACATCCAAGGTCAAACCCTGGCAACACCCTCCCAAAACTGCTCCAGCCCAGAGCTGCCGGGACCTGCCCTGCTTGGCCACCAGAGCCCCAAATTTTGGGGGATGAGGTCAGGTCAGGGCTTGTTGCCTCCTGCTGCAGGAGTCAAGGCTGGCTTAGGAAGCGTGGCTCTGGATCCATGGGAAGACTGAGCCCAGGGAAGATCAGGACATGGATAGGCACCATGGGAATGGGGGATAAAGGAGATTGCAGGGTGAGGGACAGCCCTGAGGTGAAGGACACATGTGGAATGGAGGAGATCTCTGGGGTGAAAAACATCCAGGGGGGATGAAGGCATTCGTGGGGTGAAAAACATCCATGGAGTGTGGGATATCTGTGGGATCTGCAGAGTGAAGGACACCCATGGGGTGTGGGATATCTGTGGGATCTGCAGAGTGAAGGACATCCATGGAGTGTGGGATATCTGTGGGATCTGCAGAGTGAAGGACATCCATGGGGTGTGGGATATCTGTGGGATTTACAGAGTGAAGGACACCCATGGGGTGTGGGATATCTGTGGGATTTACAGAGTGAAGGACA
>VWZV01011126.1:0-13340 GCA_013397155.1 Irena cyanogastra
AACCTGCCGGGGCTCAGCGCTGTCCCCCCGGACCCACTGGGGCTCGGTGCTGTCCCCTGGACCCGCCGGGGCTCCTTGCTGTCCCCAGGCCCTGCCGGGGCTCGGTGCTGTCCCCCCGGACCCGCCGGGGCTCGGTGCTGTCCCCCTGGACCGCACCGTAACTCCTCCTCCTCTCCCGCAGCCTTTGGGAACGCCAAGACTGTCCGGAATGACAACTCCTCCCGATTCGTGAGTGACCTGGGGAGGGGGCTCGGACCCTGCTGGGGCCGTGTGGGCCCCGGTGGGGCTGGGAGCACAGAGGGGATGTGGGGAGTGGGCAGTGGAGCTGCTGGTGCCACCAGGACCCCCTTCCCTGACCCGGGCCCCGGTGGGGCTGGGAGCACAGAGGGGATGTGGGGAGTGGGCAGTGGAGCTGCTGGTGCCACCAGGACCCCCTTCCCTGACCCAGCCCCCTCCTCCAGGGCAAGTACATGGACATTGAGTTCGACTTCAAGGGCGAGCCCCTGGGAGGGGTCATCAGCAACTGTGAGTACCCAACACCCGCCCCGGGGGGGATTCCACCCCACACGGCCCAGGGACACTGATCTTGTGGGAAATAGATCTGGAGAAAATTCTCAAAACCTGACCGAAGGTTCACACAGTGTGCATCTGTATACAAACCTTCAGATAAAAAATACTGGCTTAGAAATGCCATAGAATAAGACAGACGTTGTTGAGAGAGAAATAGAACTGAAAACAAATTTCAGAAGATAGCCTCGCAAAAAAGACTTCATGAAGCTTTGCAAAATTCAAAGAATTTGCGGAATACATTATTAAATTATTCAAGTGTTTATTCTACTCGTTATTCAAGTCACAACATGAATTAATCCAACGTGACCCCTCCCCTCAGACCTGCTGGAGAAATCCCGCATCGTCCGGCACGTGAAGGGCGAGAGGAACTTCCACATCTTCTACCAGCTCCTGGCTGGGGCTTCACCACAGCTGCTCCGTAGGTCCAGACCCACAGTGTGGGGGATTTGGAGGTGGAAAAAGAGCTGGGGGGGATCGTGGCTGAGCTGCCACCTCCTCTCCCCTCCACCAGAGCAGCTGAAGCTCCGCCAGGACTGTGGGCAATATGGATACCTGAACAGGGAGGGCTCCAGCCTGCCCGGCGTGGACGATGCAGCCAACTTCCACACCATGCAGGTACCCACGGGAAGACAGGACCCCGCCCCAAAAATCCTGGAGCCCACCCCACCCCCTGAGCTGTTGTGTCCATCCCCAGGATGCCATGAGGGTCATCGGCTTCTCACCCGCTGAGGTGACACAGCTGCTGGAGGTGACGGCCGTGGTGCTCAAACTGGGCAATGTGCAGCTGAGCAGCAGCTTCCAGGCCAGCGGGATGGAGGCCTGCAGCATCACCGAGCCCCAGGGTAGGGATGGGGATGGGAATGGGGGGTGGGAGCACCCCCTCAGCCCCTCCCGGGCTCTGGCACCGCTGTCTCCCCACGCAGAGCTGCGCGAGATCTGCGAGCTGATCGGGCTGGACCCCAGCACGCTGGAGCAGGCGCTGTGCTCCCGCACGGTGAAGGCGCGGGATGAGACGGTGCTCACCACCCTCACTGTCCCTCAGGTGAGCAGGAGCACCCCCAGCCGTGGGGCTGATGCCTGGCAAGTCCCACGCTCCTCGCACTAGCCCCTCTCCCCTCTCCCCAGGGCTACTACGGCCGGGATGCGCTGGCCAAGAACATCTACAGCCGCCTCTTCGACTGGCTGGTGAAACGCATCAACACCAGCATCCAGGTGAGCTCCAGGGGATCCTGGAGCCCCAGCAGGACCCTGGATCCCCACCTTACACAAGGCTCAACACCTCATTATCTCCCCAGGTGAAGTCGGACGAGCAGAGGAAGGTGATGGGCGTCCTGGACATCTACGGCTTTGAGATCTTCCAGGTGAGGAAGCACCCACCAGGCCCCACTCAGGGGTTGGGAACAGCAGTTGAGACGTGGGGCAGGGCTGGGGACTCGGGAAGCAGCTGCCATCCAGGACCCTTCTCTCGCAGGACAACGGCTTTGAGCAGTTCATCATCAACTACTGCAACGAGAAGCTGCAGCAGATCTTCATCCTGCTGACGCTGAAGGAAGAACAGGAGGAATACGTCCGAGAGGTACCTCCAGCCCCTGCCAGAGCACGGCCCCAAGGAGTTTTGGCACCCCTGGGATGGGGAAGTGCCGGAGACGGCTCCGCTGCGCGTCCCGCCCTCGCCCCGCTCCCTGCCGAGAGCGGATTCAATGGCAGGAAGGGATTCGGGATCCTTGTCCCCGTGGCCGGACGTCCGGTTCCTGCCCCACATCAGCCGGGGACGTCCATGGGGCAGGGTCTGGGTTATCCGTGTGTCTCACCCACATCTACTCTCAGGGCATCCGGTGGACCCCAGTGGAGTTTTTCGACAACAGCATCATCTGCAACTTGATTGAGAACGTGAGTTGCCCACCCAGTGCTGGGATCTTGAGGTTCCAGTTCCCCCCGCAGCCCAAACTGGGATTTGCTGTGGCCGGTTTGGGGTGACACCATCCATTGTGGCA
The DNA here is from genome assembly GCA_013397155.1 of Irena cyanogastra. Taxonomy (NCBI): domain Eukaryota; kingdom Metazoa; phylum Chordata; class Aves; order Passeriformes; family Irenidae; genus Irena; species Irena cyanogastra. The sequence continues at coordinate 2,565 of VWZV01011126.1, forward strand.
CAGAGCACCAGCGGGATCCTGGCCATGCTGGATGAGGAGTGCCTGCGGCCCGGCGTGGTCAACGAGGACACCTTCCTCACCAAACTCAACCAGCTCTTGGCCACGCACAAGCACTACGAGAGCAAGGAGACGCAGAACGCCCGGCACGTCACCGACGCCAGCCTGCCCCCGCGCTGCTTCCGCATCCACCACTACGCCGGCAAGGTCCGGCAGCGCCTGCTCCTCTTCCCCGAACCCTGCTCCTCTTCCCTGTGCCACGCTCCTCTTCCCAGAACCCTGCTCCTCTTCCCAGCATCCTGATCCTCTTCCCCACGCCACACTCCTCTTCCTAGAATCCTGCTCCTCTTTCCCATGCCAAGCTCCTCTTCCCCATGCCACACTTCTCTTCCTAGAGCCCTGCTCCTCTTCCCCGTGCCACACTCCTCTTCCCCATCCTGGTCGTCTTCCCTGTGCCCTGGCCCTCTTCCCAGAACCCTGCTCCTCTTCCCAGAGCCACGCTCCTCTCCCCAGCATCCTGATCCTCTTCCCCGTGCCACGCTCCTCTTCCCAGAGCCACACTCCTCTTCCTCGTGCCACACTCCTCTTCCCAGAACCCTGAACCTCTTCCCCGTGCCACACTCCTCTTTCCAGCATCCTGATCCTCTTCCCCATGCCATGCTCCTCTTCCCAGAACCTTGCTCCTCTTCCCAGCACCCTGCTCCTCTTTCCCATGCCCCAATCCTTTTCATAGCAGCCTGGTTCTCTTTCCAGCACCCTGGTTCTCTTCACAATGCCCCAGTTCTCCTGCCAGCACCCCAGTCCTCTTCCCAGTGCCCTGGTCTTTTTCCCAGCACTCTGCTTCTCTTACCAGTACTCCAGTCCTCTTCCCAGCACTTTGGTTCTTTTCCCATCACCCCAGATCTCTTTTCAGCACCCTGGTCCTCTTCCCAGCACCCCAGGCTTCTTCCCTGCATCTCAGACCTCCTCCTAGCTCTCTGGACTTCTTCACACCATCCTGGTTCTCTTCCCAGAGCCTCAGTTCTCTTCTCAGTGCCCTGGTCCTCTTCCCAGCACCCCAGCCCTTTTCTCAGTGCCCCAATCCTCTTCCCAGCACCCCAGCCCTTTTCTCAGCACCCCAATCCTCTTCCCAGCACCCCAGTCTTTTTTTCAGCACCCCAGTTCTCTTCCCAGCATCCTGGTCCTCTTCCCAGAGCCTCAGTTCTCTCCCCAGTGCCCCACTCCCCTTCCCAGCTTTGCATAGGAGACGTGGGGCTGGATTGGCAACAGGCTGGAGATGCTGAACTGTGCCCCACTCCCCGCCTGGGTGCTGACCCCATTGTCCCCTCAGGTGACCTACAACGTGACGGGCTTCATCGAGAAGAACAACGACCTGCTCTTCCGCGACCTCTCGCAGGCCATGTGGGCGGCCCGGCACGCGCTGCTGCGCTCGCTCTTCCCCGAGGGAGACCCCCAGAAAGTCTCCCTCAAGCTGCCCCCCACCGCAGGCTTCCAGTTCAAGTCATCCGTGGCAATGCTGATGAAGAACCTCTACTCCAAGAACCCCAACTACATCAGGTACCAGCCCCGGCAGGGACTCTCGGGGTGGCTCTGTCACCCCAAACCCCCCCAAACCCCCCCAAACCACCACTGTGCTCTGCAGGTGCATCAAACCCAACGACACCAAGTCAGCAATGGTGTTCACGCCGGAGCTGGTGCTGGCACAGGCCCGGTACCTGGGGCTGATGGAGAACGTGCGGGTGCGGCGGGCGGGCTACGCCTTCCGCCAGCTCTACAGCCCCTTCCTGCAGCGCTACAAGATGCTCAACCCCCGCACGTGGCCCCGCTGGGACGGTGGGGACAGGTACGAGGCTGGCACGCACCGTGAGGGGGTCAGGGGGCTGCCGGGGGGGCTCTGACCGGCCTCGTCTCTGCTGCGGTGCAGGGAGGGGACCGAGGTGCTGCTGGCAGGTCTGGCGTTCCCTGCCGAGGAGCTGGCGTTCGGCCACACCAAGGTCTTCATCCGCTCGCCACGCACCGTGAGTCTGGGAACGGGGGGGTCCGGGGGGATCCAAACTTCTCCTGGGAGCTCTTGGGTGGTGCCACAGCCCCTGGGGCTGCTCGGTGAGCTGGCGCTTGGTGTGTTTGTCCCCAGCTCTTCGACCTGGAGCGGCAGCGCCAGGAGCGCGTGGCCGAGCTCGCCACCCTCATCCAGAAGATGTTTCGGGGCTGGCGGTGCCGGACCCAGTACCAGCTGATGCGCAAAAGCCAGATCCTCATCTCTGCCTGGTTCCGTGGCCACGCGGTGAGGACGGGGCAGGTCCTGGCCATGCTTGCCCTGCCCATCCCTCTCTCCCTGGCTCTCCAAGCCCGTCCCACTCACCCCCTTGTTCCCTCACAGCAAAAGAACCGGTACAAGCAGATGAAGCGGTCAGCACTGATCCTGCAGGCTTATGCACGGGGCTGGAAGGTGAGGGCTGGGCAGCCCCAGGGCCACCAGTGGGACTGGCCTGGTGTGGGAGAGCAGGATGGGTGGGGACAGGGGCTCTGCGTGCCCCACAGTGGGACCAGGAGCTCCGTGTGTCCCGCGGTGGGACCAGATTCACCCTCATCTCCTCTCCCCGTCTTTTCTCCTTCTGTCCTGCCTCTCTCCTGCCTCTCCTCTCACTCCATGTCTCTGTTGGTGTCTCCCCCTCGGGCTCCCTGGGGTCTCACCCCCGCAGTCTCGCCGGCTCCTCCGGGAGCTGAAGGCCCAGTGCCAACGCCACGCGGCCGCCACCACCATCGCCGCTCACTGGAGAGGGTACCAGGTAACGGGGCCACGCACCCTCAGGCCACCTCTGTCCTGCTGTCCGTGTCCGGGCTGTCTGTCTGTCTGCCCGCCCCACTCCTGCCCACCCTGTCGGGCTGGAGCCTCTGTCCTCTCCACTGGGGCCAAACAGGAACAGGGGGACGTGGGGGATGGGACACCCTTGTCCTTCGTGGGGCTGGCGGTGACGTCCGGTGTCCTCATGGCTGGCGCTGTCCCCGCAGGCGCGCAGGACCTACAGGAGATATTTCCGTTCCAGCGCCAGCACCTGCCTGGCCAACTTCATCTACCGGCGGCTGGTGAGTGGGGCTGGGGGAGAGGGGGCCACGCTGCCCTCCTGGCACAGACACCCCTGTCCTGTCCTGACCCCCTGCCGCGTTGTCACCCCCAGGTGCAGAGGTACCTGGTGGGGCTGGCCAAGAACCTCCCGCCGGTGTCGGTGACGGACCGGAGCTGGCCCCCGGCGCCCTACAGGTTCCTGGATGATGCCAACCAGGAGCTGAAGAACATCTTCTACCGCTGGAAGGTGGGAGCGGGGGGAGGTGGGGGAATTCCAGTTGGGATCTTGGTGCGCCAGCTCAGCTGAGATGTCTTTGGTGGCACCAAATCCCCCCTCCCTCGGCAGTGCAAGAAGTACCGGGACCAGCTGGAGCCGTCGCGCCGGGCCCAGCTGCAGGCCAAGCTCTGCGCCAGCGAGCTCTTCAAGGACAAGAAGACCCTCTACCCCAAAAGGTGCCAGGGCAGGGGGCTGGGGGTGCAGGGGAGCTCAGGGCAGCAGTGGCTGATGGCCTCGCCCCCAGCCTGCAGCAGCCCTTCCGCGGAGAGTACCTGGGGCTGAAGCAGAACCCCAAGTACCAGAAGCTCCACGCCGTGGCCAAGGACAAGCTGGTGATGGCCGACACTGTGAGGAAGGTGAACAGGGCCAGTGGAAAGGTGAGATCCTGCCTTGGCCCCGTGCTCTGGGCAGTGGGAGGGCACACAGGGCCACTGTGACCCCTGGTTCTCGGTGACGCCCTGCCCACGCTGACCCCCTGCCCATGCTGACCCCCTGCCCACGCTGCCCACATGCCCTCACTGACCCCCTGCCAACGCTGACCACCTGCCAATGCTGACCACCTGCCCATGCTGCCCACGTGCCCTCAGTGACCCCCTGCCCATGCTGACCCTCTGCCCTCACTGACCTCCTGCCCACGCTGACCCCCTGCCCCCGCTGACCCCCTGCCCACGCTGACCCCCTGCCCACGCTGACCCCCTGCCCACGCTGACTCCCTGCCCACGCTGATCCCCTGCCCACACTGCCTACCTGCTCTCACTGACCCCCTGCCCACACTGACCGTCTGCCCACATTGACCCCCACCCACAGACAGTCCCACGCCTGCTGCTCCTCACCACCGAGCACCTGGTCCTGGCTGACCCCAAGGCTGCCCAGCCCAAGACCGTGCTCAGCCTCGGTGACATCCGTGGTGTCTCGGTCACCCACTTCTCCGACGGCTTCCTGGCCTTGCACCTCAAGGAGGTACCCGGGGAGGGGGTCCCTGGGGGCTCAGGAGGTCCCCAGCAGGGCTGACCCCCCTGTTTGCCCCACAGGTGTCCACAGTGGGGGCCAAGGGCGACTTCCTGCTGGTCAGTGACCACCTCATCGAGCTGGTCACTCGCCTGTACCAGACCTTCGAGGCCACCACCGGGCAGGCGCTGCCCCTGCACATCACTGACAGGTGTGGGCGGGGCTTTGGTGGGCGTGGTCACCGTGGGTGTGGTTACGGTGGGTGGAGTCTGAAGGGCAGGACTGCAATGGGTGGGGCAGAACAGGGCTGGGGCAAAGAGGGCGTGGCTTCTGTGGGTGGGGCTACCTTGGGTGGGGGCCAGGAGGGTGAGGCTGATGTGGGTGTGGCTACAGTGGGTGTGGCTACAGTGGGTGGGGTTATTGTGGGTGGGACAGGGCGGTGCCCAGGGCGGGATTGAGGTGGGGGTGGAGCCTCCAAGGGTGGGGCACCATGTGAGTGACCTGATTGGCTGCAGCAGGAAGCCGCTGAGGAGTAATGCGTAACCAAGGCAGCTCATTAGGCAGTGAGGGCACGGGCATGGGCGTGTCCCCCTCCCACCTCTCCATCCTGACCCCTCCCCATCCGAACCCCTCCCCTCCATCCTCCCACCCCAGGTTCTCCACCCGCTTCCCGAAAGGCGACGTGTCCATCACCGTGGTGGAGTCACCCAAGGCCAGCACCGACGGCCCTGTCTGCAAGAAAAAGGGCAGCAACAAGATGGAGGTCCTGGTGCACTGAGGGGTCCCTCGCCCCTCACCAGGACCCCCACCCTCACACTGGCAGCCCCAACCGCACCTTGTGTCATCCCCCACCCCTGTGGGTGCTGGCAGTGCCCAGGCACCGCTCCAACTCCATTAAAAGGATGCTGAGGTGTCAGAACTGGGGCGGTGTCACCCTGTTACAGGTGGGGTGGGACCTCAGGACAAATGGCCAAGCTGCGGGGCACAGCCCAGCCCAGTGATGTAGCCCCTCATCCTGGCCTGCTGCTTTTCCTGACTTTTCCTGATGCCTGATTGCAGCCAGCACTCAGCTGGTCGTGATTGGAAAGGCTCCAAATTGTGGCCACTTTTCCCATCAAGTGGCTCACAGCTCGTGCTGCTTCAGAGGCAATTTCTTGGCAGCTGTGGGTGGCCACATGTGAGGTCCCTGTCATCCTCCTGCCTGCACTGGATGTCCTTGTCCCCCTGCCCAGGGTCCCCCCACCCTGCTGCAGGACACTCACGCAGGGGCTCCTTGCCCGGGCTGGTGCTGGAGCTGCACTTGGGGACCAGGGACACGGAGAATGGGATAGAGAGAGGTCACTGCACAGCCCCAGTGATGCTGCAGCCCAGGACCCGTGGGACCTCCATCAGCCTCGCACCTCCCAGGTGCCTCAGGACCCCCATCAGCCCTGCACTCCCTAGGTGCCTCAGGACCCCTGTCAGTCCTGCAGTGCCCAGGACTCTCTGGACCCCCACCAGTCCTGCAGCTCTCAGGATCTGTGGGACCCTGCCAGTCCTCCAGCCCCGAGAATCCTCAGGACCCCCATCAGCCCCCAGATCCTTCAGGAACTCCATCAGTCCTTCAACCCCCCAGGATCCATGGGACCCCTGCAGAACCCCTTCCAGTCCCCCAGAACCCTCCAGACCCCCATCACTCCTCCAGCCCCCTGAACCCTCAGGACTCCCACCAGTCCTGCAGCCCCCAGGACCTCACATCCCCCATGACAGGATCTCCCCCCTTTTGCTGCCTTTTCCCCCCTGCACTCATCAAGCTCTTGAAGAGGGTTTTTTATCCTGTCCCCACACATCACCCGCGTTACCTTCGGGAGCTGCCAACTCGCCGTCACGTCACCATCAGCACCAGCTCCCAGGTGGGCCCTGGAGCGCAGTTTGTTGTGCAGGGGGAGCGTGCAGCTCCCGCACGTGGGGGGGCACGCGTGTGTTCATGGTGGCACTTTGGTGGCCTGGCCACGTCCCAGCACCGAGGGCTCCCCGCTCTCCGCCGCGGGCTCCGTCACGTCCCAGCACAGGGACCTTCCTCCGGCGAGGGGCGAGAGCCGTAAACAAGCCCGGGGCACCGCGGCTCTTCACAGCTGCGTCGCACTTGGCATCGCACAAGTAGGTGTTATTAATTAATTAGACCGTCTCTGGCCAGGCTCCGATTTAATTAACGTTCCCGGCACTGCAGATGCTGCCCTGCCCCGGGCTGTGTTGCCACGTGAGCCGCCGCTGCCGGCCGCCTTCCCGGGGGGCTGCCGCAGCCACTGGAGCAGTCGCCACTGCCTGTTGCTTGGGATGGAGTCCTTGGCTCTCATTTGTTGGACCAGTCCTTCCCTCTTTCCTTGTATCCCTCTGCTTTCCCCCAAATTTTCCTCCCCATTTTCCACCTTGGCACACCTGGCACCACAGCGGTCAGGCCGGGAGCGCTTCAACGGGGCAAGGTGTGAGGCACGTGTGAGTGTGTGCGTGTGGGCACACCTGTGCTTGTGCGTGCATCCCGTGTGCACGGTGGGAGCCTGCGAGACCCCCAAAATCCCTCCTGTGAGACCCCCAAATCCTGGCTGCAGAGCCCAGCATCCAGCCAGGACCGTTCCTCCGTGCGCGTCCCCACCCGTGCCAACAGACACATCGTGACATCCCCACAATGAGGGGCCGGGGTGGGCGCGGTGCCCGTGCGCTGAACCCCCACCCCGGGGTGCCCGCGTGGGCACGCGTGTGCCGCTGTGCGACTCCGCGTGTGCCACGAGTGCTCTCGGTGTCACGGTGCCTGCGTGGGCGTGAAGCTGCGGGGTGGGGGGTGCCACCCCCNGTCACCGTGGGTGTGGTTACGGTGGGTGGAGTCTGAAGGGCAGGACTGCAATGGGTGGGGCAGAACAGGGCTGGGGCAAAGAGGGCGTGGCTTCTGTGGGTGGGGCTACCTTGGGTGGGGGCCAGGAGGGTGAGGCTGATGTGGGTGTGGCTACAGTGGGTGTGGCTACAGTGGGTGGGGTTATTGTGGGTGGGACAGGGCGGTGCCCAGGGCGGGATTGAGGTGGGGGTGGAGCCTCCAAGGGTGGGGCACCATGTGAGTGACCTGATTGGCTGCAGCAGGAAGCCGCTGAGGAGTAATGCGTAACCAAGGCAGCTCATTAGGCAGTGAGGGCACGGGCATGGGCGTGTCCCCCTCCCACCTCTCCATCCTGACCCCTCCCCATCCGAACCCCTCCCCTCCATCCTCCCACCCCAGGTTCTCCACCCGCTTCCCGAAAGGCGACGTGTCCATCACCGTGGTGGAGTCACCCAAGGCCAGCACCGACGGCCCTGTCTGCAAGAAAAAGGGCAGCAACAAGATGGAGGTCCTGGTGCACTGAGGGGTCCCTCGCCCCTCACCAGGACCCCCACCCTCACACTGGCAGCCCCAACCGCACCTTGTGTCATCCCCCACCCCTGTGGGTGCTGGCAGTGCCCAGGCACCGCTCCAACTCCATTAAAAGGATGCTGAGGTGTCAGAACTGGGGCGGTGTCACCCTGTTACAGGTGGGGTGGGACCTCAGGACAAATGGCCAAGCTGCGGGGCACAGCCCAGCCCAGTGATGTAGCCCCTCATCCTGGCCTGCTGCTTTTCCTGACTTTTCCTGATGCCTGATTGCAGCCAGCACTCAGCTGGTCGTGATTGGAAAGGCTCCAAATTGTGGCCACTTTTCCCATCAAGTGGCTCACAGCTCGTGCTGCTTCAGAGGCAATTTCTTGGCAGCTGTGGGTGGCCACATGTGAGGTCCCTGTCATCCTCCTGCCTGCACTGGATGTCCTTGTCCCCCTGCCCAGGGTCCCCCCACCCTGCTGCAGGACACTCACGCAGGGGCTCCTTGCCCGGGCTGGTGCTGGAGCTGCACTTGGGGACCAGGGACACGGAGAATGGGATAGAGAGAGGTCACTGCACAGCCCCAGTGATGCTGCAGCCCAGGACCCGTGGGACCTCCATCAGCCTCGCACCTCCCAGGTGCCTCAGGACCCCCATCAGCCCTGCACTCCCTAGGTGCCTCAGGACCCCTGTCAGTCCTGCAGTGCCCAGGACTCTCTGGACCCCCACCAGTCCTGCAGCTCTCAGGATCTGTGGGACCCTGCCAGTCCTCCAGCCCCGAGAATCCTCAGGACCCCCATCAGCCCCCAGATCCTTCAGGAACTCCATCAGTCCTTCAACCCCCCAGGATCCATGGGACCCCTGCAGAACCCCTTCCAGTCCCCCAGAACCCTCCAGACCCCCATCACTCCTCCAGCCCCCTGAACCCTCAGGACTCCCACCAGTCCTGCAGCCCCCAGGACCTCACATCCCCCATGACAGGATCTCCCCCCTTTTGCTGCCTTTTCCCCCCTGCACTCATCAAGCTCTTGAAGAAGGTTTTTTATCCTGTCCCCACACATCACCCGCGTTACCTTCGGGAGCTGCCAACTCGCCGTCACGTCACCATCAGCACCAGCTCCCAGGTGGGCCCTGGAGCGCAGTTTGTCGTGCAGGGGGAGCGTGCAGCTCCCGCACGTGGGGGGGCACGCGTGTGTTCATGGTGGCACTTTGGTGGCCTGGCCACGTCCCAGCACCGAGGGCTCCCCGCTCTCCGCCGCGGGCTCCGTCACGTCCCAGCACAGGGACCTTCCCCCGGCGAGGGGCGAGAGCCGTAAACAAGCCCGGGGCACCGCGGCTCTTCACAGCTGCGTCGCACTTGGCATCGCACAAGTAGGTGTTATTAATTAATTAGACCGTCTCTGGCCAGGCTCCGATTTAATTAACGTTCCCGGCACTGCAGATGCTGCCCTGCCCCGGGCTGTGTTGCCACGTGAGCCGCCGCTGCCGGCCGCCTTCCCGGGGGGCTGCCGCAGCCACTGGAGCAGTCGCCACTGCCTGTTGCTTGGGATGGAGTCCTTGGCTCTCATTTGTTGGACCAGTCCTTCCCTCTTTCCTTGTATCCCTCTGCTTTCCCCCAAATTTTCCTCCCCATTTTCCACCTTGGCACACCTGGCACCACAGCGGTCAGGCCGGGAGCGCTTCAACGGGGCAAGGTGTGAGGCACGTGTGAGTGTGTGCGTGTGGGCACACCTGTGCTTGTGCGTGCATCCCGTGTGCACGGTGGGAGCCTGCGAGACCCCCAAAATCCCTCCTGTGAGACCCCCAAATCCTGGCTGCAGAGCCCAGCATCCAGCCAGGACCGTTCCTCCGTGCGCGTCCCCACCCGTGCCAACAGACACATCGTGACATCCCCACAATGAGGGGCCGGGGTGGGCGCGGTGCCCGTGCGCTGAACCCCCACCCCGGGGTGCCCGCGTGGGCACGCGTGTGCCGCTGTGCGACTCCGCGTGTGCCACGAGTGCTCTCGGTGTCACGGTGCCTGCGTGGGCGTGAAGCTGCGGGGTGGGGGGTGCCACCCCCCCGGCCCCCATTGGCAGCTCTCCTCTCGCCCACCCACGCCGTGCCATGGGCAGAGCCCCTTATTTAGCGCCGCGCAGCAGCCGCTGCCCCGGTACTTCGCCTCCCGGCTGAGCCCGGGCCGGGGGAGCTGCCCATCACCGCTGCCCTCTGTTGCTGCCCACCACCGCTGCTGCCCACCACCGCTGCCGTCCATCACCGCTGCCCACCACGCCTCGAGGAGTCCCTGCTCCTCAGCCTTCGACTCCGCCGGAGGGCTCGGCAGGTCTGTGTCCCTGTGTCCCACGGCCCTGGGGGACTCACCAGGGTCCCGGGGAGCTGCTGTGCCTTGTCCTCACCCCGCTGGGGTTAAGGGAAGGCAGAAGGAGGAAGCGGAGGTTGGGACAGCGCTGGGGAGGGCACGGGCAGGAGGAGAGATGGGGTGAAGGTGCCGCTTGAATTTGGGGAGGGTTTGGTGGGGGGCTCTGGAAGCAAGTCCGGCTGTGGGCAAGCACATGCGTGCCAGGGAGTGTGCCTGGGGATGCCAGTGTGCCAGGGAGTGTGTCAGGGGACACGGGTGTGCTGAGACGTGAACGTGCAGGACGGAGCCCGAGCCGTGTCCGCGCCCCACACTCGTGTTTGCACGGCTCGTGTGTGAGTGCACAACCGCGGGCACGAGCGGGGACACGGCCCCTCCGCGGGGGTGTCCCCCTGAATGCCCCATAACGATCCCCCCCACCCCACCCCCCCCCCGGGCTGCATCCAAGGGGCCCCGGGCAGGCCGGGAAGCGGCGCGGTCCCTCCTCCGCACACCCGAGACGGGGTCCCGCCGCCTCCGGTCCCCCCGTCTCCCGTCTCTCTGCTTTCCGTCCCCAGAGCCCGCCTCGGTCCCAGACTCATCTCGGGCCGCCCCTTCGAGGGATCGCCGGCTCCGGACAGCCCCGGGCTCCGTCGCTGATCGCTGCCCGCATCTCCCCTCGAGGATGAAGAACCGACCGGCGCTGGCGGTGCTGCTCTTCCTGGCGCTGCCGCTCGCCCTCGCCCGCCGCGCCCCCGCCGCCCCGCCGGGCCCCGCGCTGGTACGGCCGT
>VWZV01011126.1:16009-34327 GCA_013397155.1 Irena cyanogastra
CCCCCCTTCCCGCTGCCCCCCGGCCCCCCATCCTCTGCCCCGCTCTTCCCCTCCTGCCCCATCCCTTCCGCAGGGATCCCCACGCCGCAGGAATTGCCCAGGTGCTCCCCAGGGCTGGGGAACGTTTGCCTTCCAGAGCCTTCCCCGCGGTGTCTTCATCCTCCTCCTCGCCCTCCCCAGCTGGCAGTGGTGTTTTCCCCATCCCTCTGCATCCCGGGGGAGAACAGCCCGTCCTGGGGCCCTTTGGTTTTCCCTGGAGCTGCGGCAGGGGCAGCTCCAGCCCCCTCCAAACTCCCGCTCTTTGCTGCCTTCTGGGCTCGCTGTTCCCTGTCTCAGAGAGGGGAAGGCAGGGAATTAGAATAGGGGAATTAAGGATAGAACTCCCCGGGTAAGTTTGTGAAATCCCAAGAGTTGTTGGGGTGTCCATGAGCAGGACAGAGGGACAAGGGCAGTGGGACAAGCTGGGAGGACACTGGAGGGAATGGCCGGTGCTGTGGGACAGGTGTGGCGGCAGCTGGGGAATCTGAGATGTGCCCCAAGAAATCCCAGGGGAATCCATCCCATGGGAATCCATCCCAGGGGAACCCACAAGGCTGGAATGCAGAGGATCCCACCTGGGAGCCTGAAGTCTCCCTGTGGGTGCAGGTGGAATCTGAAGTGAAGGAATGAAGTGGCTGCTGCTGGAGGAGACCTAGAGGCGAATTTCCAGCCTGAGTGACATCTCTTTGGAGAGGAGCCTCATCCCCAGCTCGGGAGATGTCTGGAACAGGCTCCAGTTGGGTCTCAGGGTCAGCAGGATCTCTGTCCCTGCCTCTGTAGCAGTGGGACCTTCAGGCTGCCTCTGAGAGTCACTGTCTTCTTGTTTTGACTTTGCTGCTTTGCACATCCACCCTTTTACTTCCCAAAAGTCGGTCTGTGAGGTGACGAGACAGGTTCAGTCCATCTCCAGCTGAGCAGCTGCTCTGTGGCTCCTCAGAAAGGTGGGAAATTGGAGGTGTGACCAGAATGGCGTTGCTTTGGTTGTTAAATAACATTTTTTTGCGTTTCCCCTCTGCAGAGCCCCTTGCCCTGCCAGTTCCTGCTCCCGCCGTGGATGAAAGCGTGAAGGCCGAGCTGACCAGGGGAAGGGACTCTTGAGCAGCTGCTAAGATGGGCATGAGGATCAAGCTGCACAGCACCAACCACCCCAACAACCTGCTGAAGGAACTCAACAAGTGCCGGCTCTCCGAGACCATGTGCGACGTCACCATCCTAGTGGGCTCCCGCTCCTTCGCCGCACACAAGGCCGTGCTGGCTTGCGCCGCCGGCTACTTCCAGAACCTCTTCCTCAACACGGGGCTGGACGCTGCCAGGACCTACGTGGTGGATTTCATCACGCCGGCCAACTTCGAGAAGATCCTGAGCTTTGTGTACACCTCGGAGCTCTTCACCGACCTCATCAACGTGGGCGTCATCTACGAGGTGGCCGAGCGGCTGGGCATGGAGGATCTGCTGCAGGCTTGTCACTCCACCTTCCCCGACCTGGAGAGCTCGGCCATCACCAAGCAGCCCGCCCTGTCTGTGGGGGAAGGCCGGGCCGGGCCGCTGAGCAGCACCTCCTCGGAGCAGAGCCACTCTTTGGGGGACATCCGGAGCGGCGCGGAGCACTTCGGCCCCGAGCGAAATTACCTCCTGCACGGGGACGTGGTGGGCAGCTACAAAGAGGATGACAGGAATGCCGTGGGCGAGGCCAGCCAGGCTCTTCCCCTGATGCACCCCCAGCAGCCTCCCAAGACAGAGCAGGAGTCGGATCCGGGGCAGTTCGCTCCGGTCGCGGGTCTGGGGGCCCAGCCCGGCGGGAATGTCGTGGCACAGACCACCGGCAGCTCCTGCCCTCAGTACAAGGCCCAGAGCAACGGCGACTATGGCAAGGGCGGCTTCTTCCCCACTGACCCCTCCCTGGACATCTCCACGGGGAGCAATTCCTGCCCCAGCAACAGCGACCACTCCAAAGAGCAGGGATTCGAGCAGATGGATGAGCTCCAGCTGGAGGATTTGGGAGAGGCCGAGCTGCATTTTGAGGATGCTGGAGAAGAGCTGGTCCCGTCTGAGGAAGTGATTGAGCTGAGCGATGACAGCGAGGAGGAACTGGCCTTCGAGAGCGACAGCCGGGACAGCAAGGCCATGCCCTGCCAGGTGTGCAAGAAGGTGCTGGAGCCCAACATCCAGCTGATCCGCCAGCACGCCAGGGACCACGTCGACCTGCTCACGGGGAACTGCAAAGTCTGCGAGACCCACTTCCAGGACCGCAACTCCAGGGTCACTCACGTGCTGTCCCACATCGGCATCTTCCTCTTCTCCTGCGACATGTGCGAGACCAAGTTCTTCACCCAGTGGCAGCTGACGCTGCACCGGCGGGACGGGGTCTTCGACAACAACGTCATTGTCCACCCCAGCGACCCCCTGCCGGGGAAGGTGGCCGTGTTTGGGGGAGGGCCCGGCCCCGAGCTGGCCTGCGCCGCCTGCGGGAAGCCCTTGGCCAAAGATTTCCACACGGTCCGGAACCACCTGCTGGAGCACGTGAACCTGAAGAGCCAGACGTGCGGCGTGTGCGACCAGCGGCACCTGAGCCTCTGCAGCCTGATGTGGCACACCCTGTCCCACCTGGGCATCTCCGTCTTCTCCTGCTCCGTGTGCGCCAGCAGCTTCGTGGACCGGCAGCTCCTGGAGAAGCACCTGGCCGTGCACCAGCACGTGGAGGAGGCTCTTTTCCAGTGCCACTTCTGCAGCCAGAGCTTCAAGCTGGAAGCCGCCTATCGCTACCACGTCAGCCAGCACAAATGCGGGGGCAGCCCGGACATCCGGGCGGGATTCGGGGAGCGCCTGCAGCCGCAGGGGCTGCCCAAGAGGAAGCTGCCCGAGGAGTTCCTGAGCGAAGAGCTGGCGCTGCAGAGCCAGCCGGGCAACAGCAAGTACAGCTGCAAGGTGTGTGGCAAGAGGTTCGCCCACACCAGCGAGTTCAACTACCACCGGCGCATCCACACCGGGGAGAAGCCGTACCAGTGCAAGGTGTGCCACAAGTTCTTCCGCGGGCGCTCCACCATCAAGTGCCACCTGCGGACGCACTCGGGGGCCCTCATGTACCGCTGCACGGTGTGCGGCCACTACAGCTCCACGCTCAACCTGATGAGCAAGCACATAGGGGTGCACAAGGGCAGCCTCCCGCCGGACTTCACCATCGAACAGACTTTCATGTACATCATCCATTCCAAAGAGGCCGAGAAAAACACGGATAGCTGATGGGGGCGCGGCCGGCGGAGGAGCGAGTGTTGAGGAGGGAAGCTGTGGAGGAAGAAAAGGAAAAAAAAAAAGAAATTGTTTTGTTTTATTTAATGGTCAGGCATCATGGATGGAATTCTTTTTTGGTTTTGGTTTGGTTTTGTTTTTTTTTTTTGGGCCTTCCTAGGGCTTTTTAGATTGGTGGCGTTGTACAAATTAACAGCACGTGAGGTACATCACTGTTTCAAGGAGTCTGTCGTGTTTACTTACCTCTGGTCCTGTTAGAGGCCATCGAGTTCTGTGCTTTTAGCATTTCTCACTAGTTTTTGAGTCTAGATTCTATTTTTTTTTGAACCTTTTAGCCCACTTGACCAGGCTAACCCTGAGCTTGTCCACAAACTGATGCTGCTAAGATTTTCACACCTGACCTCAGTGGAGAGGGACAGAGCCAGAGCAGGCGCTGGACTCGAAGGAAAGGAACAAAAGAGAAAGAAAAAAGGAAAGAAAAAGACATTCTGGGCATCCCTGGTGTTCTGCTGCTACTGCCAGGAAACGAGCAAAGTGCTCTGGGATCAGCCATTGCTGGGGAGAGGAGCAGGAAGCACCTGATGTGTAAACAAGGAGGGATCCCAGCAGGGGATTCACAGCTTCCCAGGCCGTGTTTTCTCTGCCATGGCTGGGACTCGCTCGTGCCCTGAGACCCGGAGGAGGAGCTGAAGGAGCCCCACGACCTCCCTGCAGAGCCCAGGTGGAGGTGGCTGCGTGAGCACGGGGATCTGGAGGACTGGAGAGGGAGGGGAAGCGGGTCTGTGCTCCTTGGGGGGTGATTTGTGGTGGCCACAGAGAGCCAGGAGTCTCCTGGCTTTGCTCTGCCCCAGCCTCAGCTGTGCCCTGGGCAGACGAGTCGGGATGAAGCTGTTGCCTTAACTCCCTGGGAGGAGGAGGAAGAGGAGGAGGGACCTTTCTCCTGCCAAAGGGACCCCCCTGCCACGGCCTGGATTGCCACGTCCCAGACGTGTTCCTGTGGCAAACGTGCATGGTCGGAGGGATGTGAGTTTGTTCATGGAGTGGGAGCCACAGCGCTGGTTTGGCCTCTCCAGCTGCATGCTGGGCACTTCTGGGGACTCCCCCGGGTGTGGGGGGCTCTCCTGGGCACAGAGGGGCTCTCCTGGGCATGGAGGGGCTCTCCTTGGCACTGGGAGCTCTCCTGGGCATGGGTGGCTCTCCCCCTCTACGTTTCTGTGCCCCTTGGTGCAGGAGGCTCTCCTGGGCATGGGGAGCTCTCCTGGACATGTATCAGGCTCTCCTTGGCACTGGGAGCTCTCCTGGGCACAGGGGTTTCTCCTGGCCCTGTGTCAGGTCCACCTCAGCATGGGGGGGCTCTCCTGGCCACTCCTGGGGGTCTCTCCTGGCCACCCCAGCGAGGCCAGCTGGTGCCAACACTGTTAACACTGGGAAGGGCCTGGATCAGCTTCTCCCCGTGTTATCCTGCTGTGGGGCAGAGGTGGGGAGGAACAGATATTTCCAAGCTGGGACTGCCCTCGGGTAACTCGTTCTACCTCACAAACAAGGAAGCGCTCGGGGCTCTCCAGCCTCGCTGGTCGTGGATCGGCTCCCGCGCTTCTGTCAAGTTTTGCTGTTACTAAACTAAACTAAAACTGAGCTAAAACTAAACTAAACTAGTGATTTGCAAAGCCTGGAAACTCACCCTGGAAAGAGACATTCAGGAAGGGACACCCAGGAAGGGACACCCGGGAAGGGACATCCTGGAAGGGACACCCGGGAAGGGACATCGTGGAAGGGACACCCAGGAAGGGCCATCCTGCAGTGGGGGCTGGACTCAGAGAGCTCAGAGCACCTGGGGGTCTCTCTTCCGGCTCCACCGTGGCCTTGGGCAAGTCACTTCACCTCTTTGCCTCAGTTTCCTCATCTGTAAAATGAGGGTGGTACCTCCCGTGGTACCGACCTACCTCCGGGAGCGGGGAGGGTGCCTGGAGCCTGGCTTTGCAGCAGGGGAGGCACCAGAGCCAAGCCCAGCTCTGGGCTGGCCTGGCTGCTGCAGCTCTGAGTGCTGAACTCCAGGCTCGTGGTCCTGGCGTCACTGTGGAGCTGCGTTGAGCTGTGGTTTTATGAGAGAAAGGGTGATTTTGGGAATGGCGTGGTGCTCTGGGAGGTGTGGGAGCTGGCGGGCTCCTCGGAGCTGCTCGCTGGGTTCCAGGGTTTCTGTCGTGGGATTGTGGGGTGGGTGAGGCTGGAAGGGACCATCGGGGTCACCCAGTCCCACCCCCTGCTCGTGCAGGGTCCCCTTGAGCGTGGAACTCAGGGCTGTGCCCGGCTGGGGACAGGGACAGGGACAGGGATGGACACGACCTGCACTGCTCTGGAGGTGGCTGTGAAGGGCATGAGGGATAAACAAGGGAAAGCTGTCAGACCCTCCTGGAATGTTCCAGAAGCCGTGGTGAGCTTCAGGGAGGGTCTGCAGCCCTGGATCTCGCCGAGCTGAAAAGCAAAAAGCCTTTTGTGCACGTAAACCAAAAAGAGAAGCTTTTACACCCAAACACCAACGGGCACAGCCAGCCCTCACTCCTGCCTGGGGGGGAAAGCAGGAGCCCCACACTTACTGATCCAGGGAATTTCTGTTTGCCTGGGTTCAGATGGATCATTCCCACGTGGAACACCCCGAAATCAGCACTGGAGAGGCTGCAGGGGTGGGTCTGGACCTGCTGCTGCTGCTGCTGCTGCTGGGGGGAGATTCCCAGAGGGCTCAGGGACCTGAGCGGGGATCCTGGGTGTTCCCGAGCCTTCAGGGATGTCATCCCTGTCCCCAAGTCTGGCCAGCCTGTCTGGGAGCTCCAGTTCAGTGTTGGGAGAGCCAGAGCAGTCGCTCCATGCTGGATTTCGTTCCTTCTCCACCACCACCACGGGCAAACCTTGGCTCTCTCCTGTCCCCACTGCCCTCGGTGACTGTGGGGACACCAACCTACCTCCCCTGGGGCAGCTTGAGGTGTTTGCAAAGTGCTTTGGGATCCTGGGGTAGGAGAAGGAGCTGCAGAGGGGAAATTCTGGCAGGGTCCAGGTCACGGAGCCCAGACAGAGAATCTCCTCTGAGAACCCAGGCTCACTCCCATCCCCAGCACAAAATTAAATTTCCCTGTTCTCAGTGGATCCAGGTCTGTCACCAGAGTCACTGAGCAGAAGAAGAAAGAACAAGAGTTGAACTTGCTGTCTAACCTTTTCGTTAAGTTAATCGTAGGTACTGACCTCCTGCTATTTAAGTGTTTACTATCTATTTGCTGTAAAGTTTTGTATATTTTGTAAACTTCCCCCCCCTCCAAATCGTAGATGTCTAAAATCGTTGTACATCGGGTTCTTTTCTACTCCATTGTTCAGCACAAAGTGTGTTTTTTATTTAGAATAATAAAATGGAAAACATTGCCCTCTTGTAGCTGCTTCTTTATTAAATATGTTCCTCCCAGCAGGTGAGGCCATCCCTCTGTGATGCTCCCACCAGGTTTGTGGTGTGGCTCAGGGGAACAGGTTGGGACATTCCTGTGGGTCACAGGACCAGGAGGGAGCGAGGGGTGCAGCAGCAGGGTGGGAGCAGAGCCCACCCACTGGGGAATCTCGGGGTGTGGGTGCCTGGATGAGCTTTTTGTGCACCGTGTTTGCCAGGAGCTGGAGCTCCACGGGCTGGGAACTGAGTGGAAAATGGTTTTGAGGGGTCTGGAGCAGCTCAGTGATGAGGAGGGACTGGGTTTGAATAGTCTGGAGAAGAGGAGACTGAGAGGGGATTCTATCAATCCATAAAAATACCTCAGATATCCATATAAATATCTCATTTTAGAGGGGATCTTGTCAATCCATAAAAATATCTCGGATATTTCATTTGAGAGGGGATCTCATCAATCCATAAAAATATCTCAGATATTTCATTTGAGAGGGGATCTCATCAATCCATAAAAATATCTCAGATATTTCATTTGAGAGGGGATCCTGTCAGTCCATAAAAATATCTCAGATACTTCATTTGAGATGGGATTCTATCAATCCATAAAAATATCTCAGATATTTCATTTGGGAGGGGATCTCGTCAATCCATAAAAATATCTCAGATATTTCATTTGAGAGGGGATCTCATCAATCCATAAAAATATCTCAGATACTTCATTTGAGAGGGGATCTTGTCAATCCATAAAAATATCTCAGATATTTCATTTGAGAGGGGATCTTGTCAATCCATAAAAATATCTCAGATATCTCATTTGAGAGGAGATCTCATCAATCCATAACAATATCTCAGCTATCCATATAAATACCTCATTTGAGGGGGTGTCTCGTCAGTCCATAACAATACCTCAAAGGTGGCTGCCACGAGGATGGTGCCAAACTTTTCAGTGGTGTGACAGGACAAGGAGCAAGGGCCATAAATGAAACCTCAGGAAGTTCCAGCTGGACACAAGGAAGAACTTCCCATGGAGGTGGCAGAACACGGGAACAGGGTGCCCCAGCCCAGGTCACCGCATGGGTGACAATTTCTTTGAGGCCACTCTGGCCCTAAGGTCTATGGACAAAAGCGCAGAGAAATTAAGACACTTAAAAATTAAGACAGCTAAAAATTAAGTTTATTGGGTGAAATACAAAATTTTACGTGTTTAATTATCTTTAATGTATTTTTGCCCTCGTGAGTGGCTGGTTGTGTGTTTATCAGCCATTTCTTCATTGGAAATGGGGGGGAATTAGCAAAGGGAAGCTCAGGGAGGATTGAGGATCAAAGAATGAAGGTGGTGGGGTCCTGTGGGTGCAGATCTCAGCCCGGGGGTCTCACAGCCCCTGGGGTTCTGCACTCACAGATGTGAGGAACAGAGGAAGGGGAATGGCCTGAGCTGCTGCCTCGAGCAGGGAATTCTGACCAGGGTTTCTGTGTAAGAACTGGATTTGGATTGTTCCCTCAGTGCTCATGTCCTGGGATACAGAGGAACGTCCCTGCAGAAGGAATTTAGGGTTTCACCCCATCGAGGACCCCTGGAAGTGGCAGAGCTTTCCCAGCCAGCCCCGTGATAACCCCATATCCGCCTTAACCCCTGGGCATGGGCTTCTCCTGGGACATCCTGCCCCCACCCCCTGCGCCAGCATCCTGTCCCCAGAACTGCTTATGCTCTGCTTTTTTCACGACCCGTTCCTCGAGCAGCTCAAGGCCTTCAGGAGATTTATGGTCGCTCTGTCACCTTCCCCCAGCGAGGGCTCGACCCGCAGCACGTGACTGAGATCGGGCTCCAGACAAGGATGAACTTTCTCCGGATGCTCCAGTTCCTTGCACGGCACAAGCCCAGCCCGTGCTCCAGCTCCGAGGTTTTCTGCACATGCCCGTGCTCCCACGGGGACTTTGGTGGAAGGGGAAGGGCTGTTGGAGCCTGATGGGGTTGAGAAATCTACCCAGTGGCCATACAAACCCTGCCAGGGGATGCTCCAGAGGAGACTGGAGTTAATGGGATGGGGACCCAAAGTCAGTCTGGAGCAGCCCTGCCTGGCCAAACCCAGTTTAGCCATGGCTAATTTACCACTGGGTTTGTAAAATTGCTCTGAAGGAGTGGCCGATCTCGAATTCAAGTTGTTCCTCCTCTCAAGTCTGTGCCCTGCACAGCCCCTTGGGCTGCTTCACCTTCATCTCTCAAAAATCAGGCTCTGGACATTGCTGGGCACGAAGAGGGGAGGTTTGTGTTCCAAAGGGGTGATTCCTCCTCTCCCACTCGGGTTGGCACTCACCAGGCAGTGCCGTGCCCAGGGCTGGAGGTCTGGGGCAGTTTGGGGATGCAGGAACACCCGTGATGGGACAGATCGTGCACTCCAACCCCACAGCTTGGGGCAGGATGGGGCTCAGATCTTGGGGCTGGGTTGTGTCAGACACTGAGTGGAGTAACAGGCTTTATTATTGCAAGGGTTTCACTTGTCAGACAGGAAATATAATTTTCTTTTATCCTTTCTTTAGGCTGGACACAGCAACACTCCAGAGGCAAGGTGTCCGTAGCAACCAGCTCTCCTCAAACCTGGCACCTCATCCTGCCACGGGAGGTGCCCAGCCAAGAAGGGCTGTGCCCAAGCAGATTGTGTCCTCAGCAACAGGAAAACCGATCCCACTGTCCCCTGGGAGCCACCACGAGGGGGGCTGGCAGGGTCCGACCCCCCTTAGTTGGGAGGGCTGTTGTCCTTCGCGATGACTATGGAGTGCTGCGTGCTGGAGGACGAGTTCCCTGCGCCCCTGTGGTCCTTGGGGATGTACTTGACCACGGCAGAGATGAGTTTGCTGCGGAAGTTCTTGCTGAGGAAGTTGTAGAGGATGGGGTTGACGACGCAGTGCAGCAGCGTGAAGCAGTCGATGACGTCGTAGAAGAAGTAGAGGAAGTGGGCGAAGGTGCAGTGCAGGATGATGTGGTTGCCCTCAAGGGTTAGCAGCGTCAGCACGACGTGGAAGGGCAGCCAGCTGACCAGGAACACCCCGACGTAGGCGTAGATGAGCAGGCAGTGCTTGCGGCTCTCCGGCTTGGTGCGCCGGACGAACCGCGCCGTCAGCACGTTGAACACCGCGATGACGGGGAAGGGGATGAGGAAGCCCACGGTGGTGGTGGCCAAGCTGACCGCCAGCGCCCACTCGTCGTAGGTCTCGAAGGGGGCCATGAAGATGCAGATGGGCTCGCCGGTGTTGACCAGCTGCATGTGAGCCACCTCCAGGACGGGGATGGCGGCGGCCAGGAGCCAGCTGCAGGCGCAGACCGCGCGGCGCGCGCGGTGCTGGTGCCGGTGCCAGAAGGGAGAGGAGCTGGTCAGGGTCACGTAGCGATCCACGCTCAGGCAGGTGAGGAAGAAGATGCTGGCGTACATGTTGGCGAAGTAGAAGTAGTGGGTGAAGCGGCAGAGGAAGCTGCCCCAGAGCCAGGTGTAATCCAGCATCACCTCCAGCATCCAGATGGGCAGCGAGAGCAGCACCCCGAGGTCGGCGATGGCCATGTTGATGATGTACATGTTGAGCAAGCTCTTGTTGCCCCGTGTCTGCCAGTTGACCCAGATGACGAGGAGGTTCTCCACCAAGCCCACCACGAAGATGACCAGGTAGAGGATGAAGAGAATCACTCGCTTGATGTTCTCGTCCAGGCTGAACTCGCAGTAGGTGTAGGTGTGGTTCAGGAGGTAGAACAGCTCGGACAAGTTGTGGTAGTCCCCGTACTCACTCGGGACAGTGTGTGTCTCCGTGGGGACAGTGTGTGTCTCCGTGGGGACAGTGGTCACCTCGGCCATCCTGGTGGCTGCAGGGAAAGGGAGAGCACTGAGCTGGGCAGCCTGAAACAGAGAGCCCTCGTGTGGGGCTCAAAAAGATCCTTCTGGGGGCTTCTAATGCAATTTCTGGGGGCTTCTAATGCAATTTTTACTCCCACGGTGACTCCCTGCATCAACCCTCAGAAGATGCTGTGTCCACCCAGGTGATTCCCTCACATCCCAGGATAAATGCCAGCCACAAACAACTGTCACCACATGCCGTGGCTGTTCCCTGTCCCAGAGCCTGGCCTGGGACACTGACAGGTGTCAGTGACTCTGTCCCAGAGACTCAGCTCCAGCGGGAAAGCCACCGCTCCCACCCGAGCCCTCAGGGCGTGGTCACTTGCCAGGCACCCTCACCCTGTCGGGAGCCGTCGGGACGTCCAAGTAGGTGACAAAATTATAAATTTCGGGGAAATGCAGTTGACCCGAACATCCTTTTATTGCCCCAGGTGAGAGCCCCGATCCCAGCACAGCTGCGTCCGCACAGCGAAGGCGCTGGGGAGCCCGCCCAGCCTGGCGCCGCTGGAAGCGCTCGGGAGTCGCCGGTCCCTTGGGAATGCCTGGGACTGTGCCCTTCCAGTGGGGCCTTCCCGCTTCACCTGGAGCCGGGCAAGCCGGGACCAAGCCGCAGCTGGTGTCCCCCATGAGAGTGACATCCCTGTGACACCCACTGTCCCCAAAACCAGGGGAGGCTGCACCGGAGCTGCCGCCCCCAGGGCTCCTGAACCTCCCGTCCTCTCTGCGCTGCAGCTCCTGAGAAGCCGCTGGGACCGAGGAGAGACAGATGGAAGACGGGACAGATGGACGGGAGAGGGGACATAGGGACAGGAGAAGGGACAGAGAGATGGGCGAGGGGACAGATTGATGGTAAAGGGGACAGACGGACAGGAGAAGGGACAAACAGACAGGACCAGGGACAGACCAGGGAGAAGGAACAGACGGATGGCAGAGGGGACAAATGGATGGTAAAGGGGACAGACGGACAGGAGAAGGGACAAACAGACAGGACCAGGGACAGACCAGGGAGAAGGAACAGACGGATGGCAGAGGGGACAAATGGATGGTAAAGGGGACAGACGGACAGGAGAAGGGACAGACAGGTATAACCAGGGACAGACAAACGGGAGAAGAGACAGACAGATGGGCGAGGGGACAGATGGACAGGAGAAAGGACAGGCAGACAGGACCAGGGACAGACAAACGGGAGAAGGGACAGATGGATGGCAGACGGGACAGGTGGATGGTAAAGGGGACAGACGAACAGGAGAAGGGAGAGGCGGACAGAACCAGGGACAGACAAACGGGAGAAGGGACAGATGGATGGCAGACGGGACAGGTGGATGGTAAAGGGGACAGACGGACAGCAGAAGGGACACGAGGGGGGAGGGACGGCGCTGGCTCACCGGCGGCTGAGCGAGGGCTGCGCAGGGGCTGTCCGGGAGCGGGGGGATCCTCTCGGCTCGGCAGCTCAGGCGCCTCTGGGCACGGAGCTCGGGTGGGCTTGGTGGCCGCTTCTGGGCAGGAAATGACCGTCGTGGTGCAACATCCTGCGACAGCCCAGCGCGGGGGACGCTGGACTGGATTTCCAACCCCGGGACTCGGCTCTCATTTGATTTTGCCGCAGGGTGGGGACGGGCGCGGGGTGGCCCCGGGCAGGTGTCGCTGTGGAAGCCGCAGGTGCCTGGGGATGGACGGGGATCCCCGAGGCTTCCTGAGTGTCCCCTCTGCTGTCACCCTGCCGGGCTAAGAGGCTGGATCCCGCCTGGATCCTCCTGTGGGGAAAATACATCCCAGCTCCTGCCCCGGCACTGGGAATCCTGAGGGGCTGGGGCGTTATAACAAAGGTGCCAAAGCTGGCCCTGATGCCGCCTCGAGATCGGGGTGAGCTCAGGGTTCTTTTCGGGGGGAAAGGGCTGAAAGCTGAACTCTCTGCGCTCCCGCAGAAGCTGGCGGCAGATGGATGTCGCCAGAGAAGCACCTCTGGCCAGGCAGCAATTAATCACAGAGCCGCGCTCGCCCCGCGGTCTGGCACGGGAAGCCCGGGGGCTCAAGCCTTGGCCCGGCGCTGGGGAGGGGGCTGATAGGCAGAAAATTTTGCATCGGGCTGCAAGTCCTGCGAAACAATTGCAGGAAATCTCCTTTTTTCCAGCGCAGCCAAGACTGCGGGATCAACAATCGGCTCGGAAGGAAGGCACGGGGAGCGGGGAAGCACGGGGGCACTGATAAGTCGGGGCTCACAACAACAAGCCCAGCGCTGGTGACCCCGTGTGCAGGTACCAACCCCGGCAGGAGCGGCTTCCAAACAGGATCTCGGCAGCTTCGTGCTGGCCCCGGGCACGTTTTGGCTCAGCTGGGGCCGTGGGGGTGGCGAGGGGCAGCTCTGCCACCGAGGGGCTGGGGGGCTTTGCCCCACCCGAGGGGGGAGCGATGCTCTGCTGGTTCTATGAACAGCTCAGGGAGTTTCCACAGCGAACTCTGGGGCTGGGCAGGATCCGGGAGCCGGCAAGGATTGTGCAGGGGTTGCTGGTCCTGGTGGGAATAGCGAGGTCTGGCGGCCGGGTGTATTTCCAAGCCGGCTGAGCCGCGGGGTGGGGAGGGACAGGCGGCTCAGCCCCTTCTGCCCATCCCTGCCGCAATGCCTGGGGCGCCCCAGGGCTCTCAGCACCCCAAATGTGGGCACAGGTGCCCTACGGCAGGCGGCACAGGTGCCACGGCGGGTACAGCCAAGGCTGCAGCTCCCGGGGGGTTGGCACAGCGCGTCCCGGCCCCTGGAGACACGCAGGTCCCCTACGCGACGTGCGGGGGCTGCCGGGGACGTTGTGCTTTCCAAGCCAAAGAAAACACCTCGGAAAAGCTTCCTGGGCTGGGCGAGCAGCTCGGCGAGCTGAACGCAGCTTGCGCAACGTCCCGGGTCCTCCTCATCCCTCTCGCCCTCCCCGTCGCATCTCGGGGGTCCCGGTGCAGCGTGGGCTCGGCCTTTGCCGGAGCTGGGGGGAGCGGGGCTGCGTTGGCTCCGCTCTGGCCCCGCAGGCAGGTGCACAATCTCAGAGGCCTGCCCCTCAACTACTGATCGCTAATCAGCTCTTAATTAGCTCGATGCGTGACGCAGGGAACACCGCCCACGAGCCCAGGGGATGGATAAATCCCGCGCTGCCTTTCCCAGCCCGTTCCCTGGCAGTTCAGCCGGGATATCCCGGGATACGCCGTGCCCAGGGGATGGATAAACCAGCGCTGTCTTTCCCAGCTCGTTCCCTGCCAGCCGAGCCGGGATATCCCGGGATATGCAGCTGCTCTGGGCACAGGCAGCAGCCCGGGACGGGCCACGGGACCCCCCCAGTGGGACGGGTCACCAGCACCGTGGCCAAGTGGCCATCGGACACCCCCGAGTCCCAGCATCGCACCGCCTTTATTGAGCACGCTCTGGAGGGTGTGAGACACCCGCGGGCGCCCTGTCCGTGTCCCCTCTCTGCCGGCCATCGTCAGGGGGTCCCGCTGGCCGGGATGGACAGGAAGAAGCCAATGATGGTGTCGGACAGCCAGGCCGGGCAGTAGCTGAGGGGCAGGAAGACGAGCCTGGCATCCCAGCCGGCGGCGTAGCGGCTGCGAGGGCAGCGGGAGAGCAGCGCGTGTGCCATGGCATCGGTGGCGTGCGACAGGCGGGAGCTGCTCAGGCGGTGCAGCACGGTGATCATCTTGGCATCTGGGTGGGCATAAGGGGGTCAGCCCGACGGGGGTGGGGTCACCGGGGGTGACGCTGCGGTGTGGGGATGGGCTCACATGTGTCCAGGGAGTGGCGGTCGTAGGCTGCCTGGGTTTCTGCCGGGAGCCGCTCCCAGAGGCGAAGGAAGTCCTTCACCAGCAGTGCGGGGTCGACTATTCCCGTCTGGAAGGCTCCAGGTTCGATGATGGAGACCCGCACCCCGAAGGGACGCAGCTCCCGCCTGCCCGAGGTGGGGGCGTCAGCGGGAGCTGCTGCCCCGGGGAGGGCAGAGACCGGGGGGGAACAAAGGGGAGTTCCTGGCGCACCCCAGGCACAGGGGAACCTCGTCCTTGCTCCAGGGACCCTCTTGGATCCTGAAATATCCCCGGACCTCAGTGCCCCGGGACGCCTCTGGATCAGAGGATCCTGGAATGCCCTGAACCTCAGCGCCTCAGGACCACCCCAGAGCATTCCCAAATCCCGGGACCTCCCCAAATCTCAGCACCCCAGGACTCCCCTGGACTGGAGGACACCCCGGACCCTGGGACACCCCAGGACTGCCCAGACTGGTCTATTTCCCTCTGCCCAAGGATCCCTCTAGAGCTTTGCTCCAGAGCTCCTTGAAACCCTTCCCCTGGTTGCACACCCAGGGCTCCAGCCCTGCCCACGCTCCCGACCCGCTTGTGGTCAGCGTTTCACAAGCTGGGGAAAATGTAACAGGGAGTAAATATGTCCAAAAAACCCTGCCGGAGGACAGCAAGCCCCGGGGGCCGCCACAGGCGTACCTGAGGCTGTCAGAGAAGGCTTCCACGCCATACTTGGAGATGCAGTACCCTCCGCCTAAGAAGGACAAGCGGCCCATCACGCTGGACACGTTGACCACGCGGCCCCGCGCCCGCCGCACCAGCGGCAGGAGGCTCAGCGTCACCTCCACGAGCCCCACCAGGTTGACATTCATCACCTTGACAAAGTCCTCCTTGGTCAGCCACTCGTTCGGCCCGGTGGGGATGGCGATCCCTGCGTTGTTCNTACAGCCACATCCTTGGCAGTGTCACCGCTCAGGGACAGCCCGCGCCAGCCGTGCTCCAGCCGCATTTATAGAGCCAGGATTACAGCAGCGCCTGGGGTGAATTTTGTCCTCCCGATCTGTAATTTTTGTAATTCCCAGTTTTGCCTTGCATCACTCCCTGTGCCTGGGGCTCTGCTGTGCTCTTAGCAGGTGGATCCCAATGCCCCAAGGAGCTGGATTTGGTGGAATCCTCCAGACACCGTCAGCAGCATCAGCCCTGGACCTTTCCCTCTCACCCAGCGTTGGTGGGGGACAGTGTCCCCAAATGTGGTGATGGAGCAGGACAAGCCCCCCCAACCAGCTCTGCAGGAGGAGGAGGAGAAGGGGGAAGCAGAGGAGGAGGATTCTGTAAGAGGCTGCTTGGATCTTTGCCTAGAAAGAAATCTGCTCAGGTTGGAACAGGTCTGAGCTTTACTTGCCTGTGTAAATAGCTGGGGTGCCAGTCTGGGCAAGTCCCCTGGCAACTTGTCAGGGGCTGGATCCTGAACACAGCAAGTGCTCAGGGGAAGAGCCAGAGCCCCCAGGCACAGCCTCAGCACCACAGCTTGAGAATGACACCACGCTCAGCCAGGAGGGGACAGGAGGTCTTTATTTAAACCCATCCGTGAGCAGCGGACAGAGGGTCAGACAGACATACAGTTACAAACTCAGGGACCTCGATGTTGCCTTCCCCGCAGCCAATTCTGGATCCCACCGCCTGTCATCGCATCTCACTCTCATCCTGGCTGCCAGCTGCAACCCCACCTTAGGCTTTCCCAACAGCTTTGGGGTAGAGCCGGGTGAACAAGGCGTCGGTGAGAGCTGAGGGCAGGTAGCTCAAGGGGAGGTAGAGCAGCTTGGCGTCCCAGCCAGGGGAGTAGCGGCTGCGGGGGTGGAGGCTGGTCAGCGCGTGCTCCATGCAGCTGGTGACCAGCGACAGGTTGGAGTTGTAGCCCTTCTGCATCACCTTGAGTAACGCCGCAACTGCAGAGGGAGAAAACGCCACTGAGACCCTGGAGCCGGGCAGAGCCGAGTGGCTCCGTGGGGTTTGGGCCATGGGACCCCCATGGGACCCTCGTGGCCCTGGGGGTGTGCCGTGTGTCAGGAGAGAAAGAGGATCATTCAGCCTCTGGGGGAAGTACTTACACTCCCTCACATAATTCTCCCCATAACTCGCTTTGATTTCCTCTGGAACCTTCTCCCAGATGGAATAAAAATTCTTCTCCAGGCTCTCAACGTTACTGATCATTGTTTTGAAGTAGCCCGGCTCGATCACACAGACCTTCACCCCGAAGCTATGCATCTCAAGCCTGGAAGGGATTGAGTGCCACGGGACGTGGGAGCAGCACCCGAGCGTGTCCGTGCCCATCTCCCACGGGATGCAGCCTCGTGCCAGAGACGTGGAGCGGAGCCCGACCATGCCAGCCTGGCACACGCCAGCCTGGCACATGGCTGAGACAGTAAACATTTGCCACATCTGGATGGGTTGGGAACAAAGCAAAGCTCAGGAGAGCAGGGCCGTGTCCTGCAGGATTTTGGACAGGGCAATGTCCACAAGGGAGGCTCCATGCCAGTACAGGAGCTGTTCACACTTCAGCAGCAGATATGAGATCGACCTGTGCTCAGTCACATTTGCACGAGGATGGGAGTAAACAACTGCGCCTGACAAAGTCCAGAAAAACAAATTGGGAAATCACAGTGGAGCCTGCTGGATCAGACTTACCTGAGGCTGTCAGAGAAGGCTTCCACGCCATACTTGGAGATGCAGTACCCTCCACCAAAGAAGGACAAGCGGCCCATCACGCTGGACACGTTGACCACGCGGCCCCGCGCCCGCCGCACCAGCGGCAGGAGGCTCAGCGTCACCTCCACGAGCCCCACCAGGTTGACATTCATCACCTTGACAAAGTCCTCCTTGGTCAGCCACTCGTTCGGCCCGGTGGGGATGGCGATCCCTGCATTGTTCACCAGGCCCCAGAGCCCTGGAGAGGGGATGGGATGAGCTGGGCTTGTTCCCCAGCCCACAGCCCTGTGCCAGCCTCAGCTGTGCTGAGCGGGCCAGGTGGCAGCAGAGCTGTCGGGGTGACAATAGGGTGACAACAGGGGTGTCAAGCCCGTTCTACCTTGATCGCCCACACGCTCCCGGACCCAGGCGGTGACATCGGCGATGCTCTTGCTGGAGGTGACGTCCAGCAGGACGGTCTGGAGCCGGTTGGAGGTGGCCGCCCGCAGCTGCGCGGCCGCGGCGTCGCTCAGGCAGGCGGCCAGCACCCGCAGCCCGCGCGCGTCCAGCTGCCGCGCCAGCAGGTTCCCGAAGCCGCTGTCACAGCCCGTGATCAGCACGTGCTTCTCCGAGAGCCGCGGCACCGTCTGCCGCTCCCGGTGCCAGCGCCGCAGCAGGAGCAGCCCCAGCAGCGCGGCCACCACGCACAGCCACATTCCTCGGCAGTGGCACCGGCACCGGGATGGGGTCGGGAAAGCGACCGGGAAGCAGCTTGTCCTGACCTTGTCTTCGCCCGCTGTTAATAATTAATTAGCAGATTCCGGGGCAACGATCGCGGAGATTCCGCTAGGCCTCCGAGCACTACCGGGATGCGGGATCGGCCCCGCCCCGTCCTCTTACGGGGCTCGTCCCGCTGCTGCCGCCTGGAGCCCGCCGGGCTGCGGGCAGTGCCCCGGGATGTGCCCCGGGGCTTCGCTCCTGCCGCTCTTGCGGGGAAGAGTTACCGGGAACGGAGCAGCGCCAGAGAGTTCCCGCACCGCTGCGCTGCCCTCCCGGGAAGCCCACGAACGCCGGGACCACGCCGGACCCCGGAACATCCCCGCGCCTCCTCGCCCCGGGAGCCCTCCGGATCATGGGACTACCCCGGGACTCTCCCAGATCCTGGGGCCACCCCGAAAGCCGGGACCCCCCCGGATCTCAGCACTCCAGGGTCTACCGGACCCCGGGACAACCCAGGACCGCCCCTCCTGGGACCCCCTTGGACCCCGGGACACCCAT
>VWZV01011128.1:0-28842 GCA_013397155.1 Irena cyanogastra
AAAATAGAAACCATACAAAGCAACTGAAGTAATCACTACACAATTGTAGATGTGGCTTTTAAAAATGCCTAAGGGAATATACTATCAATTTTCACTGAGTAGTGAGATGCCCGAATTTCACTGACTTCATAATATCTCTTTAACTATTCCATAGTTATGTTTAAATAGGTATGTTTAAATTTACATCTCAGCAGAGAAATCTAGTTCATTGTCTTCTATAAATCTGTAAGCACTAGGGGTAGAGCTGTAAGAATAAAACTTCAGATGCTTAGAGTGGAAAACCAAAGAAGTAGAGACAGCGCCTTCTTTATCCATATCATTATTATTATTAAAATACTAATGCCAGTACTAATGCAGAAATAACAACAGTTGCATCTCATTCTCCAAACAGCTGACATCTCCATGTACAAACCCCTTATTTTCTAATGATTTTTATTATTCAAGACCATTCAAAGTAACTTGTACTATGCCATTATAAGCAAAAGTTAATCTTTCAGCCCATGGAGACAGCCTGCTCCAATGCCTTTAGGAATTCCTCCTTAAATAATGTCCCACCTTCCTGACTTACTTTGTGTATTGCAACAGACAGGAGCAATAGTGATGCTGATATGTAAGAAATGTAAATTTAAATATATCTTTTATCACTGAGAGAGGCTTAAGTCTTCTAGAAACATCTTCGCAAAAAGCCTCAGATAACTGTATCAGTGTAGTTAACACAGCAGAAACAAACCAACCAAATGTTCTTCACCCCACGCAGCAAGAGGTAATTCTTTCTGTCCCACAACCCTTTTATCTTCCACTCACAAAAATCAGATTTAGCAATAACCTAGTTTCCTTTTTCAACATCAGATTCTGAGAGAATAGAAAATGCCACCACATAGAAAATTTCTTATGCTATTCATGTTTCTAGAAGAGCAGAGCTCTTTGGAGATTTATTGCTTCAGCTTTGTGTATGAGAACAAGTAGCAAAACAGGATTTCAATATTGTTTAGGTTCCAAACAACAAAACCGAACTTGTACATCTTTAAGATACTTGATGCCAGTAAAAAATAATACAAATTATTATACTATTAATAATAGTAAGCAATGTTTCAGCTCATCTATCTTTGTAGTAATCAACTCAAAGGATTTGATATTTTGAAAAAGAGCTGTTATTTTTTTTTTCACTTGGACAAGAGAGTGGGGAAAAAATATGTAGTGGAACATTTATCAATCTTGATGGTTCAACACTGGAACTGTTATGAATGCTTGTAGTTAAACTGGACATATCCAAAATGAATTCATAGCTACTGAATGTGGTCTTTCATACTTCCCAGAACTGCTGTTCAAAAGTGACTGCAGACAGATGCAACACAGTGCACTAATGAATTACAATAATCATGTCCTCAGAATTGTCTCCATAACCATTGAAACACATGAAGCAAATGCAACAGAGGAGGATGGAATTGTGTGGTGAACACTGATTATTCAACTCACAAAATTAGGATGCTGCAAAAGTCCTTTCTTTGCCTATGGAATCATTTGTGTTTTGTAAGTCATCTTTCTCCTAATAAAATTCAGCTATGCAACAATTGCACAGGATATTTTAGATGAATGATATAATTTCCTTTCAGTTACATAGAAATATTAAGGTGTACAATAAATGATTTCCTTGATAGAAGAATGTTCATTTATCGTGTTTTGGTCCCTGTGGAAGCTGGTGTTGGGAGATAGAAAAGGATGAATCAAAAATTAGCTATACATTTTGTCGGTATTCCTTGATTCCCAACAAAATGCTAAAAGCCCTCTGAAATCACACGCTGTTCCTCTGTTAAACAGCAATGTACAGAGCACTTGTTTTTAAAATTCATCACCAAGCTTTGTCTTATGCACCTCTAAGTGGCTCCTATGGGACCACTGTGAGTTGCTACAAAATAGAGCACATTAACAGTAAGTGAGAGCAGGAGAAAAAATTAGACAGGGACTAGTTAGACCATGCAGCTCAGCTTCACTCTGTTGTGGAAAAAGCATATGGTTTACACATCCACTTAAAAAAATATGTAGACAAAAGTATAGTATTAGACCTCTATTTGTTTCCCTGTGCCAGTATTACTACCAGTAGTAACTTAGTTGTATAATTTCCTACAAGGATGACTGTTCACACTTCAATTTTTTCACATCGGAAAGCTTTGGGAAATATTTGTTTCTTACATGAATTTCTGAAATTTGTTTCTGAAAGCAATGAGGGTTTCTGCCCCTCCTTGCTAAAGAACTGATTAAAAGAGTTGTCATGACTTGTGAAGCTGTTTGTGTGAAATGGAAGCGTGATGCAAGCCAAGAGAGGGTAAACTGAACAACGAGAACTTAAAACTGAAGGAACACTAGTATTAAAACAAGTGAATACCTGCTTTGTACTCATTACTGTGCTACACTGTTGGTGTTACTATTAATAGCAACAGCATAGTATGGATAGATAATTGCACAGGAGCATAATTTTTTTCTGAGATAAGTGATAATAGGAATATGGAATAGCAAATTCTGTTTATCAGAATAGAAGAGACTATGTACTTGCCACAAAAGAGACAGATATTCAGCCAGAAACCAAAGTCTGGATGAAATTATATCCTGCTCACACTAACTACCCTCAGTCTTCAAGTGGTAGTTAGCACTTTATGCATGGGTTATTGGGAATGTCAGCAACCTTGCCTACATGGTGAAGAGCTGCTTTTTTGCAGAAGCATCTTTTTAAAGTCCATAGTTTTAAAGTATTATTTTTCAGACTCTTGTTTTCCACTTTTTTTCTCTTCTCCTATGTTCAATTATGCCATAAACTTTCTTTGCTCTAGAAGTTAAAGAGCACAGTTGTCTGTCTCAAAAACGGATAAGGCCGCAGATGGAAGGTAAGCCATAAGATAAGCCACCACAGCCAGGAGCTTGAGATAAGCAAAAAAGGGAAGGGTTTGAGATGGGGTGGTACTGATTCTAGGCCTAGCGAAGGCAACTTCTGGTTAGTACATTCTATTTTAACAGATCTTGACAAAAATATCCATTCTGGCAAATAATGTAAAAGGAAGAAACTGTTCATGTGCATATCATTAGTCAAAAAAAAGGTGACTCCAAGTTATGGGACAGATGACATGTCAATGTCAAAGGTACCCAAAGCATTCTCTGGCCCATTTCTGGGGCTTTCCACCGGAGGACTGCATGTGATCCATGCTGTTGTATCAGACAGCCAAAAACTGCCCCCTAAAGGAGTTAGCTGGGCATTCCCACCTGAACCTGAACATGTATTAACCCACTGAACTTTTTGTTTTGTGAACTTACCCCAACCCAATGGATCAAGACTGTGACCATCACTTTCACCAGCTGACATCAAAAAAACAACAATCAAATCTTATTGTTTGATCCATGGGAGGTGATATCTTTCTTCTCCACTACCTACTCTTGTCCTTTGTTTCTCTTTCTTACTTTTACTTTTATATATATATANAACACCAGTCATTCGTTTCACTCTAACCCACCCCAAAGGGTTTATTGACAAGAATCTCAGCTACTCCGCCTTAGGGGTGGGTTGTAGCACTCTTTCCCATTTTAATTTTCCAGTCTATCCTTTATCCTTCAGTGACCCTTTGGCTTCTTTTTATTTTTGCATTTTTTATTCGCTTTTCCTGATAATTTCTTTAATAGTGTTTAAAATACTGAATATGAATATATTTGCAGTCCCTTGTTATTTGCTTGCTGGTCTCTACCTCTCCTTGATCACTATCCCTGCATACCTTTTTTTTTTTTTTCTGGGTAAGTTTGAATTTTATGTGTGGAGTTTTCCTCCACAGATTTTATTTGAAGCAGCACTGATTCACACTGTCAGATGCTACATTTCAGCTCTGAGCCATCAATTATAACTGGCTTTTCTCATTCCATGTGCTTTATCGTCTTTCTTGAAATTTCCAATTTTCACTCATCATTTCTTTTGCTGTCTTGTGAGAACCCATTTTCTCTTAGAATTTAGTATATTTTTCTTTAATGATACTACTAACATCTTTATCTTCCACATTTTTTCTTCATTTTGACTTTCTTCAGTCAAAATCAACCAAACAAACAAAGCTCCACCTGATTTATTTGTCATAACATTTTTTGCTTTGGGATGGAAAGAGTCTCCTGACTTTATCTTGCATAAACTTTCCTCCAGGCTTTGTTTCCAAAAAAGCTTGCTTCATATGGTCTTCACCAAGTTTCTCAAGTAGTTCCCTGTTTAAATTGGCTTGTGGACTTATTGTAAATGGGAAAAGTAGTGTTTCACACACTTCTTGCTCTTGTCTGGTCTGATCATGTTACCTTGTCTTAGCTGTTAACAAATAGTCAGGTGAATGTTGACCATGAGCCTGACAGCATCACAGAGATTCTGTAGTTATTTTACTGAAAAAACATCTTATTCTCTCCAAACAGTAGTAAGAAGTCAGATAAACATCACCCTTGCACATGTTTGCTTATTAGAAAGTTAAGAGTTAATGAAAAGTTCACAGAGAGTCACAGAGTCTTTTTCACTTGTTTGTGATCTTGAGCTCTCCTGGATCCACACAGTAGCCAGGAAGGGTCTATACTGACACCACTGGCTGCAGCAAGTTAGAGCTTAAAGTACTTAAGAAAACTGTGACAATAAATATTTCTTCTACAGATCCTAAGTGAAGAGGCAGACTAAAATTTTGTTCAGAGTGAAAGAAATATTCCAAGCCGGTGCTTAATTTATAAATAAGTTGGTGATGTACAGGTTGCTTTTGAGAGATGGACAATTATAACTGGAACTTTTCACTCTTCTACTTTGCATATGGTAACCATGAATTTCCTTCTGTTGTGGTAACTCTGTAGTCACATTAACTGTTGAGATAACCTTAGGCCATTTTTTTTACTACAAACATCAAAAGTTGAAAGCAGATTCAGTGATGCTCTAAACTGCAAATAGGTAGGGAGAACAACCTCTAGGCATGGAACTTTGGCTTGTTCTAAATGCAATGAAGTCACTAAATGAAGAGAAATTACTCTGTAGGATCTGCAGAACACTGAGGATGAGCTTCAGATCATTCAGACAGTTTTTTCACATCATTGACAGCTTCCAGGCAGTGTTGCGGATGATTTCTTTGGTATTGATTGGCTATTAATTATTTATGATACTATTTCTACTATAGTAACTGTTCGGTTTATAATGTGTTGTTTACTTTCTGTAAAATGGATGTGCATTTTCCATATGATCAAAAAATTATTCATGTTCACAGTCTGAAAAGGGATTTCTACAGCTTCTTCCTCCCCACGCAGGCACCCCCTCACAAAAAAACCCACAATTTTTCTACAATAAGAATCTGAATATTACAGACTTTCACAAATTCCGATGTAATTCAATATTGGTTTTTGTTCTACATAAAGTAGTTTAACTGCTATTCTGACTTACCGAAATGAGAGCTATAATGATGAAAGGGATTTGAATGTTCTGGATAAAGAAAGAGAACTGATTATAAAAGCTTTTAATTTTGGATGAGAAAGACAGTTTTTAAGTAAATATTCTGACCTTCCCCTCTGATTTATGTAAGAGTGGAGCACATACACTATACCTACAATTGAAAACACATGGTAGAATTGCATGCTGTGCACCAGCCAATACTGAGATATTCAAGAGATGCAACGAGATCAGAGATGTTCTGAAACGAATCACATCATCCCAAACTCATATGAAGTAGACAGCAGCTCGTCAGCATCCTCTGGTTCCCCACACAGGCTTAATGACGTGCCTCTCCATCAAATAATGTAATTAAGCCCCAATCAGTTAAGTTTCTTACTTGTAGAAAGAAAGAAGTGCTTAGTCCATAGCTCAGCCCCAGCCTGTGAAAATAATTCCATTGAAATTTGTGGAGATACTTAGATGGGAAAGTAAGGAGTTCCTCATAGGTACTGTGCTGCAGCTTCATATGCAGAAATGTTCGCTGATACCTTTCCTTTGCCTAGACAGTGCCTTGAGCTTTTAGCTCTGCTGACAGAGGCCATGTTCCAAATCCCTCCGGGGCAGTCCCGACAGCATCTGCAGAAGAAGGCATTTTTTTGCTCACTTCCAATTTACATAAAACATAAAACAATTACACCAAATTTCAGAAATCAGGAAATCCAAAAATGTGGAAAAATACAGGTTTATTATGAGCCAGGATCTCTAGTCATCAAGAAAAGCAGAGCTTTTTTTGGGGACTAGGATGAAGTTGAGTAAAGTAATAGCTGTTATTTAAAATCTTTGTCATGTTAGCTTTCAACGTTATCAAAAATGAGTTGCTTTGTTTTGTTTTGTTTTCCGTTTCTGCTAGTGAAATAACAATAATTTAATAAAGTATTTACTTGGTACAAAGCCTCACAAACTGTGATCTCAGCAGTATGTTAACTCTAGTTCACAGGGGTAAAAAAATAATTTCAGGCATACTCAAATTTGTAAGAATTTGTGTGAGAATTTGTAAGAGGACAGAATGAAATGCTGGAATACCAAAATGAAAGCCACAGGAAACACAGAAGTCCTTAGAACTTCCTTGCTACAATTCATCAAAACCTCATCTGGGTATATTTTCTGAGAACAACAATCTTTCTATAGATAGGTATAAGTCTATTGGAAGAGAAAGAAAATGTTTTGAGGATTTATTGTGTTTTTAGGAATGGAATTCTACAGATGCCAGAAGTTTTAACTAGTATTAGCCTACTTACATGGTTAAGAAGTGGGTAGAGGAGTCAGATGTTCTGTGTTTTCCAGAACATCTTCAAAAACAATATTGTATCAGTGTTTAGATTTTCATCCAATTACAGATTCTTATGCTCATCCTCTTTTTTTCCCCTGGGGGAATTGCACTGGGAAAAAGAACCTTAAGAGACGATAGTAACTTGTCTTCTCTCTTTCAAATTCTCCACTCTCTTGAAATTTCTAAAAAGCTCAGAGCTGAAGTTGAATGTGATAGAATACTTCAATGCTTTAATTCCCCCCAGGAAATAACCAGGTCAAGTGATAATTTTTGTATTTAAATATGCAGTTCTCTTAATTTTTGTATTTAAATATGCAGCTCTCTTCTCTCTTTTACCTGGTAAAGCTCTTTGAGCTCCAAGAATGCAGTGTGGGTGTAAAAGGAATGAAAGGAGACATTTTTATTATTTTTTTTCAACATTTACTTCGTAGCGGCATTTTTTTAAAATTCTTCTCTATGCCTCTCTTGACCTGTAGGAGCAGCTGTTCTCTCTGACATCAGTTATTCTCTCTGATATGTCTAAAACACTATGCACCTCAACACAAATCCCTAGTTGTAGTGTCTTCATTATTGATGGTGAAGCTTATATTGCAGTCACTGACTATTTCATGCCAAGACATGATGAAACCACCCTTGAAGAAGAAGACTCATGGGATATTGTTGTTTGTGATAATACAGGGTTCAGAATACACTGCAAAATAAGAATGTGTGTGTTTGCTGTGTGAATCGTCTTGCAGTTGTGCTACTAATATCCCGAGGCAAAGAGTAAATAGTAGACTTGTATTTCTTGCTCAGACTGCAGGTATTTTAATCTGGGTACACCCAAAATTATGCTTCAAATTTTTCTTTCTAATTCAAGGTGTGTTTGCATATAGCAAAATACGGTCTATAAGTATAGAGCTTTGTGAGTGTCTAAAGCAAAATGGTCACATGAAAATTTGGTGCAGAGTAAATTGATCTATTTCACTGATTACTGATTTGAAGTCTAAAGATGAAAAGGAACAAGGACAAGGGAGAAGCAGGGGATGATGAGAGTAAATTATACATGAGCACCTTGGCAAGAAAAGCTACTGAAAAGAAGTTCCATTGTGATAAATTCATGGAAGTGCTTCTCATATAAAGAGTGGACTACTGATTTCAGGTTAATGCAACTTAACCAAATTTAATGTACCAACGTAAATGTCAAGCAGAAATGGAAAATATATCAAGAGAAAAAATATCTCTTTTTCTCTCCTCCTTCCTCCCTCCTTTCCTCTTCCCTCTCCCCCTGCCATTCCTTCATGTCAATGGATTTGTTTCTTGTTGTAGTTATCCACAAAATTATTATGGATTTACTCCTTGGTAGGCAAAAACTTAATAAAGGCTTCTTAGGCTGGAGAACTTTTCCAATAACATTCCTGGATATCTTATTTGGTTCCCATGTATCCAAAGAAATATTTACAAGAACAGGTATATTAAATTTCCTGTGGTATACTATTCAATTAGAAAACTTCTTAAATATGGCTTGAAAAGTGTTTTGGGGAAATATAAAAACATTAGTATTGTTGTTTAGGGTATTCTCGAGTAAAAAGTACTAATAGAATATTATTGCCCCAAAGTAATAATCTCTGTAATAACAAAGAAAGCAAACAAACAAAAACAGCTGAAGAGAATATTTTGCATTAAAAAAATCTTCATCTAAATAAAGAATATCACTTAACAAACTGAATAAACACTGAAAGCAAAATTTATGTATATTTATTTGTCAAATTTCAGTTTTGGGGACAATTTTAGTAAAAAGCCTGCTAGTTTATACAGTATTCAGGGAAAAAAAATGCCAAGAAAACAGACAAACCAACCAAATTAAATGAAAACGAAGCAGAGGTAGATTGTCTCATTAATTTTCCAAACCAGATTTTGATGTGAAATTTGAAAATATTTTTTCAAAAGTGAACAGTACTGATAGAATGTATTTTGTCTGTACAAAAAGCTAACATATTTTACCGTTTCTTTCCTGTTAGAAAAGGAAAGTCTGTAAAGTCTCAGTCTGTAAAGCTTAGAAGACCTGTGATTCTTTGTTAGAAATACGTACTTCATATCAAACCAATTAGATTTATCTTAACATGAATCATTTATTCTTTTTATACATTTTCTTGTGGTCAATGTTCTTGCATCAGAAGGGCAAGGGCTTGCAGAAGAAACAAAAATTAATGTCTGTTGTGATAATCGATTGCAACAGAATTTCCAGTTCTCATAGTTAAAATATTGGATCACATGAAATTACAGTAATAGTTTCCTTACCTCAAATTTTACAGAAAACTCTGCATGTCATTCCGTACTGAAAAAAACCACCCAACAAAATCAGCTATCAGTGAGAGCTAAACCAGATATGACAGGACACTGACCTTTTGAGAACAGTTTTCAAAGAAAAAAACAAGGTTTATTATTTCATTTGTGTAGAGGGGTGCAATATTTATTTTTAAATGGACTTTTAAAAGGACAAAGGTACAGATTAAGATAGGCATGATTTATTTTCACTGCTGCTCCAGAATCCACATAGACATGTATGTGTCTATGTGTTTCAAATACAGCTGAATTTAAAAAAAGAAAAAACAACTTTTGAATACTTAGTCTATGAAACAAAAATTCTAACCTTGTTTAGCCTTAGTATAAAAAGCTGTCACCAATTCTGGCTTAAAGTTTAGAAAGAAACACTATTTTAATTTACTGCACTACAGTCATGGTCACTCATGGATGTTTGCCAAGGCACCTCTGTCTAATCTATTTTCTTCACTCCAGTATTTTGAGGATAGTGAAGAAATGGAAATATTTCCTAAACATCATCTAAAAAGAAACAGAAATAGGAAAACACTGCCAATATTCTGTGCCAATCCATGATCCTTTCTTTCTGGATTAATTTCTCCATGAGTAAAAAGGGATTGTGATGAATAGAATTGACAAGAAGAAAACGGTTTCACAGAAAAGCTGTAGTGAGAGGATAGGTATGGCTATGGATAAA
Organism: Irena cyanogastra; assembly: GCA_013397155.1. Taxonomy (NCBI): domain Eukaryota; kingdom Metazoa; phylum Chordata; class Aves; order Passeriformes; family Irenidae; genus Irena; species Irena cyanogastra. The sequence continues at coordinate 9,739 of VWZV01011128.1, forward strand.
CGACATAATAATTGATGTGGATGAAAGGATAGATTCTGTATAAGGAACCCTTTTTAATGCAAATGCTGCCATACTGTCTTCTGCCTCACAACCAAGAGGGGACAAAAATCTGCTGGAGGAAGAGACACAACCGTACCTCCTCAGTAGACACCAGAATAATTACAGGGACATCTCTGGCACATTGGTACAACCTTCACATCTTACATAGTCTTGAAACAATCTAGCTCAGTCTGGATATTCCTTGAAACAAAATTAAATCATGCATAAACCTCAGCCATAAGGAGAGAAAAAGCCTTTAGACATTAGTAGGGGGAAGGAGATTAATTTTGGCATGGTTAAACAGCATTTGATTCTGAGGAAACCCGTCTAAATCATCCCTAGAAGATGTTTTGATTGTGTTATTGTGCTGGTTCATTAAAACTCAACTTCTCATCTAATTCGCACACAAGTAGGAAGAGGGTTTCCTTCATAAAGTAGCACTACCATAAAAAAATAGAAAGTAAAATAATTTCAATAAAATTATTTCAAATAAAGCAAATCCTTTGAACTCTAGGAGGACATCTCACTCCAGCACTCTGCTACTAACCTGTTATATAGAAACTGCCTGGCTGTTACTGTATTATTATTTGTATTTGTGCTTAGACATGATGATGTTGTCAGCTTTGGAGTTTGCTTTTGTGAGAGGGAGATTATGTTGTCATGCTGCAATTTCGGAAGCAATCAAACAGTAGAGAAAAAAAAATTACCAGAAATTACCTGTGTTTAAAAGTTAAGGGCAGAAATTGGAAAAGTCTTGTTCTAGTCTTCCCCTGCAAGTGGATTATGAAAAAATAAAATAGAAGGAGAAGGACACAAGATTTAGTACATATAGCTGTGTGGAAAAAGGTTGGTTTTAATCTAAAGGTTAGGCATTTTTTCTTGGAAGTTAATTAAAATCTTATTTAATTAATTCAATAATGCATTTTGATTTTCCTCAAACAGACTGAGAAGCAGACATGTTAATGAAGAAAATAGATTTCTTGGTATAGAAAACAATTTTAAAAGCATTAAAGATGCTGGATGGAAAGTGCTCTAGCAGAAAAAGATGTGGAAATACTGGTTGACGGCTATATAAACATGAGCCAGCCTTGTGCCCAGGTGGCCAAGAAGGCCAATGGTGTCCTGGCTTGTATCAAAATAGAGCAACCAGCAGAACTAGGGCAGTGATTGTTCCCCTCTACTTGCCATTGGTGAGGCCACAGCTCAAGTGCTGTGTCCAGTTCTGGGCCCTTCACTAAAGGAAGGGTATTGACGGGCTGGAGTGAGGCCAGAGAAGGGCAGAGAAGCAGGTCAAGTGCAGCAAATGAGTCTGATGAGGAACAGCTGAGGGAGCTGGGGTTGATTAGCCTGAGGAAAAGGAGGCTCAGGGGTACCCTTCCTACTCTCTACAGCTGCCTTAAAGAAGGGTGTAGCTAGATGAGGCTAAGCCTCTTCTCCCTGGAAATCAGCAACAGGACGAGAGGAAATGGCCTCAAGCTGCACTGTGGAAGATTCAGGTTGGTAGGACATCATGAAGAATTTCTTTGTGAAAGGGATTGTTGAACACTGGAATGTGCTGTCTAGGGAGGTGGTGGTGTCAGCTTCTCTGGAGGTGTTCTAGAAACAACTGGACGTGGCCCATAGTCCATTGACAAGGGCTAATTGATGATGTGGTGATTGGACCCAATTATTTTGGAAGTCTTTTCAAACCTAAATGATTTTTCGATACATCTAAATTTTAACATTTTATGTCAATACTTCTCCTTCCTCATATTAGATGGATTCTTTCATCTGTTTATTTTTTGCTGACCCTTACTCTTTTTAGATATCTGATTCAGCCACTCTTCTAATGTGATCAAAACCAACCTACAACTATCTTCACTACCCTTAAAGAGGTCAGATTGGAGCCCAGTGAAGTACTGTGATGGCAATTATGATCACATCTTGTCTTTGTTTAATCACATGGAAAACATTTTCCTCACATTGATCCAATTGATTATCTGCAGGGAAGTTTGAAAGTTTGGGGCTTATAGTATAAAGAAGTGTTTCATTTAGCTGCCTATAATTTTGTTGTGTTTGTTTTTGTTTTGTTTGTGTACCTCGGCGATATTAAAAGCTATCAGCTGCTTCTTTAGAAAGTTCCAGTAATATATGGTAAATTAAATTTCAAAAATCTGTGCAATTTATACATATATACACACATGTGCATATCTTATATTTTAAATGCATTTAAAATAAAACACTGTTTATTATGCAGGATAAAAATAAAATAAAATCAATACTCTTTTTCCTTTGTATTATTCAAAATACTTTATTATGCAAAAGTATTCCAGCAACTGTGGGTGATAAAAACTGAAGTATTATAATCTCAGGGTACCTATGAGAAGGAAGATAGGAATGTTAGTGTGATGTTGTCCTTCAGGAACAGCCTATTTGCTTTTCTGAATATGTATGTATCAGGAATCAGTTTTGGTTTGTGGTTGAGCCTGATCCCAGACCTTTGGTGAACACAACTCTGACGTGCCCCAGAGCTCTGCACAAGCCAGGTCATGTGAAATAGGTTTTCCAGTCCCAGAGCTAATTGTGGCCATACCAAACTGAACCAAATCCAGAAGACCATCACCCCATGGAGAGAATGGCCCACAACACCCATTGAGATCTACATCTCTGCAGATATCAAGCTCATAATTTCCTCAAACATCACACTACAGAGAAACAGTTGGCATAGTATTTCTCTGAAGTAGTTCGGGTTCATTTCTGTTCCTCTAAAGAAGCCTTTACAGCACAGTTAATTGACTGTTGATAACTGGAGATGACAAACCTGTTATTTATGGGGATTAATATGAAGTCCAGAAACAGGACCTGCATTTTTCTAACAAAGTATATTTTCCATTTATAGCTCATTGTGATATATAAGGAATGTAAGGCTAACTTAGGAGCAAAGTTACAGTGTCCTTGTTCTTTTCAACACGCCCCAAACAAGTATTGCAGGAGCAAAATGTATCCTGTGAGCTGCTGGAGATAAACTGATAATAGAAAATTGGGCCAGTCAAATTCAACATATTTTACATCTGAAAGCAAGTAGTCTTCAGAAAAATTGTTACTATAAAAGAATTTAATAGTATATTTTCCTGTACTTATGCATGTTGAAAGCTTGCTTCATAAGCAATTAACTTGGGACAATTAACACTAGGAAATGTGCACCTTTTAGTGGTGAACAAACCCAAAATGCCTCAGCCCTTTAAATGTGCAGTGTAAGAGGTGTCATAACTAAAATGCCTTTTAAGAAGATCCTGAAAATGGGAAAATTAATAATGTCTCTCTTAGGTATTAATTTATTTTTAAAGTAACTTGGGGTTCTGCCGAGGTTGAAATATGAAAATTTAAATTTTTACTTCCTGTACTGATGCNATTTTACAATCTGTGAAAGACCAATTAAAATGTTAATATGTATCAGACATAACATATATTTAAAATCCTGCGCTTAATGATGACCCTATACTGGAGTCTACTGCAAGTGTGAGTACAAATTTAAAATGGCTATTTCTATGCCCTACCTGATATACTCCATTTGGATTTTATTCCATATAACGTATATTACTGTCCTGAAGGGCTTCTTAATAAAAAATAGAGCTTTTTGTGGTGAATTTTTATACATACAATATTTTACAGAAGGTACAGAATCATTATTTTCTGTTCTAGTTAGAGATCCCAATTTTTCATTTTGAGTTTCTCCAAACACCCATATTGTCTGTATCCAACAGCATTTCCATAGCCACTGGTATTTTTGCATAATTGCAACTTGCTGTATTTTCATAGGTAATGTACAGTAGTGAAGTATAGTATGTGTATTTCACTCAACCTCTTGACAAAGGTAAGCTCAAATACTTTCAAGACATTCTGAAGCCATTTATGATATCTTGGCATGTACAGTAATGTGCTGTGCAAGAAGCACACATGTGAGCTGGTATAATGCTGGATAGCTACATAAACTTTAAAGCATAGACACAAAGGTTACTGTTCTTGAATCTATTAGACACATAACTAAGCAATATGAAATAATTTAAAACTTGGTTGAGTTGGTGAAATTTGCTATTATCAATGTCCTTTAAAGGAGTACATATAAAAGCAGTATTTAATAATAGAAAATTTTTGTTTCTTCTACATCTTTATTATTACAGCTGCTTAATTATGACATGCAGCTGTTTAGTGCATCAGTCAAAGAAACATGTTTGCTATAAGAACTTACAAATATGCTTAAAAAAGCAAACCACATTTCAATGTGGAGATTAATGTTCATATTTCTATGTGCACTGATGGTCAAATGGATGTATGATAAATGTCTTTCTCTATAAAAAAAAGCAAAGAAAAATTTTAAAGTCTGGCTTTATTGGTGTTTAGTGGAAGGAATCCATGACAACAGATGATAAGCTATTTTATGTGTCTTTTATGCTTGGTTCACCCTTGGAGCACTGGTGTTATATGGCCTACACAAGAATAAGCTTTTAAAGACTGTAAACCACAACAAAATACTCAAAGGGACCTCTCTGATTCCATAGTAAATTTCTATGAAATAGTTAATAAGACCTATTTCTAAATTATTTCTCTGCTTTTCAAAACCATGGTGGTCCCCCACTTATGGAGCAATATATTAAAAAGACCAAGAAATCTAATTCACCTCTGATTTTATATGCTTCTTTCTGTATAATGATGACATAAGGGAGAGAAATGAGGGATTGATTTTCATAAATGAGAAATTTACTCTAAAATTAAATCCACCTCATGCATTGATATTTATAATGATAAATATTTGACTTCTGTTTTCTCTAATAAGGTGGATTTAGTCCGAGTAATATGCTATTGATAGTTATGTGATTGGCAAGTTCTCTCCAAAATTACCTCAATCATTTATTTCAGGATGTACTTAGTAGACTGATGAGCTCCTGATCCTTTATTTACAAACCTGAAATGCAGAATATCAGGGCCAGACAACATTAAAGGCAGAACTTTACAGGAAAATGAATAAATAGTGAAAATTGGAGCTTGGGATTTTAAACAATTGCCTGGAAACGAAATTAAACAATACCATAATGTTCAGGAATTAAAAAAAAAATTACACCAAGATAATGAAACAATTTGGAGTTAATGGAACACTATAAGAGAAAGATGCTAATGATCCAAAATAATTTCTGTGTCCTTTGGTGTAATTTCCAGGCTATCTTTCTGGAGAATAATTTGGGGATCTGTTGGGAGGAATGGATTAAAGATTGGCAAAGACAATTATATATCACTCAAGTGACCTGGCAGCCAGAAATAACTTTCCATAAACCTGTCTGAACAGTAGGACAGTGATCCTGTAGCATGTACAGAGTTTAACAGTGCCTGCATGCTGCTTTGGAGATGCCCTGTTTAGTCAGATAATGAAAATAAATTTACTCTTTGTGCTCTAGACACAATCTTATGGTTGTTTTGGCTGCTTGCCTGTGCTGACTTGTGTCCTGGTCTAGGGCAAATTTTGGAGGAAACCTCCAAATTGGAGTCCCTCTAGAAAGCAAATCCTAGTGGCCCCTTCCCTAACTGGTTTGGGAAAAGATTTCCTTGGAGAAAAGTGGAAAAAACCTGTTTATTAAACAGGCAAAGCATTCACCAGCACAAAAAATGAACAATACTAAACAACAAAATGTCTCACTGCTCTGCAGGGACAACAAATTCAGACAGTCCTTTTTGTGAGGTGTAGCTCAGCTCACTTGGTCTATTATCAGTCCCTCTGGCACTGGAGTGCAGCATCCCAGGCCCAGTGGGCCACAGGCCTGAGCCCCTAGTGTTTTTCTGGGTTTTCAGTCCAGAGTAGGTTTGAACAGCTCCAAGAAAAAGAACACCCATGGTCCACGGAACTTCTCTGCCTCAGCTAGCTAAAAACTAACTAAAAGCAAAGGAGAGCTTTGTCCTGCCACCTGTCCATCCGCAGACAGTCCAGGAGCAGGATGCGGGGGAGTGAGTGCATTTACTGAAAACAAACTCCACGCTTCTTCTCTCCCCCTTTCACTCCCAGAACCAGTCTTAAAGGTGCAGAACTCAATATCCAGCATAAACAGAACAGACAACTGGGGATACAAGCATCACAAAGTCAACCCAGGACACCTGCACACTTGACAAACCCGACTGCCTTCTATGAGGAAACCACTGCCTCAATGGATGTGACAAGACAGCAGTGGGTATTCTCTACTGTGACTTCAAGCGAGGCTTTCAACACTGTTTCCCACAATACCCAAATTCAGGAACTGGGGACCAGATGAGTGGACAACAACATGGATTGAGAACTGGCTGAACAGCAGATTCCAGGGGGTCACACAGGGTCAAGTTGGAGGCCTGTCCTCAGTGATTCCTCCCAAGGTTCCATACTAGGCCCAGCACTGTTCAACTTATCCATCAATGACTTGGATGAAGGGGCAGAGGCCTCCTCAGCAGTTTCACTGACAACACAAAGCTGGGAGGAGTGGCTGATACCCCAGAGGGCTGTGCAGCCATTCAGAGAGACCTTGACATGCTGGAGAGGTGGGCAGAGATAAACTATCTGAAATTCAACAAAGGAAAAAATACAGGATCCTGCACCTGGGGAGGAACAACCCCAGGTATCAGCACAGGCTGGGATGACCTTCTGGAATATATCCCTGTGGAGAACCACAAGATGTCCATGAGCCAGCCATATGTCCTGGGGGCCAAGAGACCAATTGGATCCCGGGNAATTATGACATGCAGCTGTTTAGTGCATCAGTCAAAGAAACATGTTTGCTATAAGAACTTACAAATATGCTTAAAAAAGCAAACCACATTTCAATGTGGAGATTAATGTTCATATTTCTATGTGCACTGATGGTCAAATGGATGTATGATAAATGTCTTTCTCTATAAAAAAAAGCAAAGAAAAATTTTAAAGTCTGGCTTTATTGGTGTTTAGTGGAAGGAATCCATGACAACAGATGATAAGCTATTTTATGTGTCTTTTATGCTTGGTTCACCCTTGGAGCACTGGTGTTATATGGCCTACACAAGAATAAGCTTTTAAAGACTGTAAACCACAACAAAATACTCAAAGGGACCTCTCTGATTCCATAGTAAATTTCTATGAAATAGTTAATAAGACCTATTTCTAAATTATTTCTCTGCTTTTCAAAACCATGGTGGTCCCCCACTTATGGAGCAATATATTAAAAAGACCAAGAAATCTAATTCACCTCTGATTTTATATGCTTCTTTCTGTATAATGATGACATAAGGGAGAGAAATGAGGGATTGATTTTCATAAATGAGAAATTTACTCTAAAATTAAATCCACCTCATGCATTGATATTTATAATGATAAATATTTGACTTCTGTTTTCTCTAATAAGGTGGATTTAGTCCGAGTAATATGCTATTGATAGTTATGTGATTGGCAAGTTCTCTCCAAAATTACCTCAATCATTTATTTCAGGATGTACTTAGTAGACTGATGAGCTCCTGATCCTTTATTTACAAACCTGAAATGCAGAATATCAGGGCCAGACAACATTAAAGGCAGAACTTTACAGGAAAATGAATAAATAGTGAAAATTGGAGCTTGGGATTTTAAACAATTGCCTGGAAACGAAATTAAACAATACCATAATGTTCAGGAATTAAAAAAAAAATTACACCAAGATAATGAAACAATTTGGAGTTAATGGAACACTATAAGAGAAAGATGCTAATGATCCAAAATAATTTCTGTGTCCTTTGGTGTAATTTCCAGGCTATCTTTCTGGAGAATAATTTGGGGATCTGTTGGGAGGAATGGATTAAAGATTGGCAAAGACAATTATATATCACTCAAGTGACCTGGCAGCCAGAAATAACTTTCCATAAACCTGTCTGAACAGTAGGACAGTGATCCTGTAGCATGTACAGAGTTTAACAGTGCCTGCATGCTGCTTTGGAGATGCCCTGTTTAGTCAGATAATGAAAATAAATTTACTCTTTGTGCTCTAGACACAATCTTATGGTTGTTTTGGCTGCTTGCCTGTGCTGACTTGTGTCCTGGTCTAGGGCAAATTTTGGAGGAAACCTCCAAATTGGAGTCCCTCTAGAAAGCAAATCCTAGTGGCCCCTTCCCTAACTGGTTTGGGAAAAGATTTCCTTGGAGAAAAGTGGAAAAAACCTGTTTATTAAACAGGCAAAGCATTCACCAGCACAAAAAATGAACAATACTAAACAACAAAATGTCTCACTGCTCTGCAGGGACAACAAATTCAGACAGTCCTTTTTGTGAGGTGTAGCTCAGCTCACTTGGTCTATTATCAGTCCCTCTGGCACTGGAGTGCAGCATCCCAGGCCCAGTGGGCCACAGGCCTGAGCCCCTAGTGTTTTTCTGGGTTTTCAGTCCAGAGTAGGTTTGAACAGCTCCAAGAAAAAGAACACCCATGGTCCACGGAACTTCTCTGCCTCAGCTAGCTAAAAACTAACTAAAAGCAAAGGAGAGCTTTGTCCTGCCACCTGTCCATCCGCAGACAGTCCAGGAGCAGGATGCGGGGGAGTGAGTGCATTTACTGAAAACAAACTCCACGCTTCTTCTCTCCCCCTTTCACTCCCAGAACCAGTCTTAAAGGTGCAGAACTCAATATCCAGCATAAACAGAACAGACAACTGGGGATACAAGCATCACAAAGTCAACCCAGGACACCTGCACACTTGACAAACCCGACTGCCTTCTATGAGGAAACCACTGCCTCAATGGATGTGACAAGACAGCAGTGGGTATTCTCTACTGTGACTTCAAGCGAGGCTTTCAACACTGTTTCCCACAATACCCAAATTCAGGAACTGGGGACCAGATGAGTGGACAACAACATGGATTGAGAACTGGCTGAACAGCAGATTCCAGGGGGTCACACAGGGTCAAGTTGGAGGCCTGTCCTCAGTGATTCCTCCCAAGGTTCCATACTAGGCCCAGCACTGTTCAACTTATCCATCAATGACTTGGATGAAGGGGCAGAGGCCTCCTCAGCAGTTTCACTGACAACACAAAGCTGGGAGGAGTGGCTGATACCCCAGAGGGCTGTGCAGCCATTCAGAGAGACCTTGACATGCTGGAGAGGTGGGCAGAGATAAACTATCTGAAATTCAACAAAGGAAAAAATACAGGATCCTGCACCTGGGGAGGAACAACCCCAGGTATCAGCACAGGCTGGGATGACCTTCTGGAATATATCCCTGTGGAGAACCACAAGATGTCCATGAGCCAGCCATATGTCCTGGGGGCCAAGAGACCAATTGGATCCCGGGTGCATTAGGAAGATGCATTAGCAAGACCATTGAACTTCCATAGCTCAAGCGAGAAGATTCTGCCTCTCTGGTCAGTTACAGAGGGGCAAATCTGCAGTGCTGTGTCTAGTTCTGGAGTCTTCAGCACAAGAGACACATGGAGCTACTGGAGCAATCCCAGCAGAGGTTAACATAGGTTAGGGTACAACACCTCACTAGCTGAAGGAGACGGGACTGTTCAGTCTCGAGATGATTGAGAGGGGACCTCTGTTGTCTGTAAGTATCTGAAGAAAGGGGCCAAGAGGATTGAGCCAGGCTCTTCTCAGTGGTGCTGAGCAATAGGACAAGAGGCAATGGGCAGAAAATGATGCACAGGAAGTTCCACTGGAACACTAGGAAGAATTTTACTGTGTGGATTACTGAGCACTAGAACAGATTGCCCAGAGAGGTTGTAGAGTCTTCCTCACTGATATTCAGAGATATTCAGGACTGTCTGGATGCAATCCTGTGCCATATGGTATAGGATGACCCTGATTGAGCAGGGAGGTTGGACCAGCTGACACACTGTGGTCCCTTTCAACCATACCTAGTCTGTGAATCTGAGATTCTGTGAGATTCTGTGGATCAAATTCAATTGCTGTTTTCATTTTTTTCCTTAGCGTTTCCTTAGTCCTGAATTCGGAGGCTGCATTTAATTCTTGCAATGATATTGTTTTGAATTGTGGTATTGTGAAAAACTGCTGTTATAACCCATCCTGAATGAGGGAAAAGGAAGGCAAACCTAAGGAGGGAAACCCAAATCAATAATTTCCCAGCTCCCTCTAAATTAGGGTAAAATTACATAAAGCCTCCTTCAGTATCATAGGAAATGTTAAATGGGAAAGACAACTTCCACAAATTCAGAGAGGAACATCAGTTTCTTAATGGTTAATGTCAGTAACTGACATAATTTACTCATATTAAAATTGAAGATATGTCACATTAGTTCTTTTGTGATACAAAGTTTCATTATTAATTAGAAATTTACAAAGCTCATCTACTTTATGCTTGGGTTTGTGCTCAGAGGAAAAAATGGCTCATGCGCTAGAGGGTGAGAACATCTAATTGTGATCCTCCTACAGCTGATATACTAAGCTCAATTGCATAAGAGCAGTAATGAAGTTAATACTGTAGTACTGACACTATCAGTTCAAGGCATGGTACAAATTCAGATATCTGTTTTGACCCTGTTGTCTGGTATTTAATGGAACTTGTCCTGGGAAGTTTCTAAATAGCTATCCTTTACCCATGGAGGAAAGTTTTAATCTTTCCTTGAAATCCATGCTGGAATTTGGTTTTCACATGTGAGTGAAATGAATCTTGTAAAATGATACCAAGAAACTAGAATTTAACTTTTTAACTTTACTGATGCATACTACTATAAGCAATTTATATAAGGCCCTAGTTCAGACAACCATGTAAAATATAACCCAGCATTTTTGAAGCCTTAGATCAGCAAATGTCCCTGCAAACACTGTGAGTGATGTAGCCTTTGTCAGAACTGTTCATGTGATGAGATTAAAAGCTTCAGAGAACAAGCATGGTAAATTACAGACAGTTTTATTTTTGTCAACTCAGTGTCTCTGCACCTATAGATGCATTGAAGTGAGATCCTGTACTGATGTGGAAGAGGAGGATATGAAGTAGTTATGAAGAAGCTGGGAATAAGATCACTGAGAAAAATTAACAGGGAGCCATGTACAGAAACAGTTTGCCGGGCTCTGACGGTTTCTCATCCCACCAGGGCTGGAGAGAGAAGCAGTGTGAGGAGGCACGTGAGCAGTTTCTAATGAGGTTGCAGCCAGAGCTTGTGGGAAAGCAGCAAAGGCTGATCAAGAGCCCTGTGCCCAGAGGCACAAGTAACAGAAAAGGGGAAGAGTACTGTCAGGATATCTTCACTGCACAATGAGCTTTCACTACACTAATTCTGGTCTGCCTCCAGAGGGCTGAGCTCAATTTGCCTAGCTTGAACAAATAACACGGTGTACTTGTAGGGATTAATTTTATCTATTGCATGCATTGTAATAAAAAGCCCACTGGGCAGTTACATATCAAATTACAAAACGTGTAAGCAGTCTTATTCCTTTTTCCCCAACTTTCCTGCTTCTTATAAAGCTAAAGATTAATTGCTATTTGAACTGCCTTGGGGGATGGGAAAAGCATTAAATGGGAAGAAATTGTACACTAAAATGAAAGTCATGATGTGTCTTTTTTTTTTTAAGTGTATATATTAAGAGTTTTAATTGATTTTACTTAAAAAAGGAAACAAAAAACCTTGTCACACTTCCTCTAAATGGGGTATTATGACAACTCTTTCTATGTGTATCTTCTGAGCCATTAGTTACATCTCTAGTGTCATATTAAATTGCTTAAATTTTAGTGTAATTAAGTTTTAATTACACAATTAAAATGGTTTTTTGATTTTTTTTCACCTTGAAATAGCTATTCGTCTTGGGAGATGATGAGAACCATAGTAATTTCTGCTAATTTTTAGTATGCTGTCTATTTTCTTTATTTTATTTTTTTCAGTTCCCACAAAGGGTTTTTTACTTCAGTGATTTGCCTTATTTTCACAGGAACTATTAATGACTACTGCACATTTAATTTTCTTCTCCTAAATCTCTGAAATTTTTTCAGTATCTCATTTTTCTCAGAGTAATGCATTAATGAGAGCTTCAGGGGGTTTTGTTAGTTTGTTTGTTTTTACCCCTTAAAGTGTACTTTATTGTTTCATGTTCTATGACTCACTCATATTTTTATCGAAAATGTCAGGTGATATATTGCTCTTGTTTTGTCACTAGCAGGGATTTTGTTTTACTGAAGGTTCTCTTTGCTGCCTACAGATCAGTAAATATGACTGAAACAGTACTCCTCCAGATTCTAGTTTATTTTCACTTCAGTTGAAGGCTAATGCACCAACTTTTTTTACTTTTCTGCTTCTGAGTCCTCTCCACTTCCTATTTCTTAGAATCACAGTGACTAGTCATGTCATCTTCAATGACATGACTAGGTCACTGTTCTATCTTTATAGTTAGTTTTTCTTTATGCTGTAAAAAGAATTTCCGTAACTTTCTATTTTTTTTTTCTCCCCAATTGTCTATTAGAATTGATATTATTGTTCAAAAAAAGAGATCATACTGGCATTATTCATCAGTCTGGGAAATACAGTAAAGTACTAGCTTGTCAGCTGTCTTTCAGAGATCCTAAAACCCCGCAGTTTTTATATACAAGAAGAAATAACTATGAAGCTTGCTCCATTTTACAGAAGTGTGCATACTTTTGCTTTATCATGATCTAGAATTATTTCAGTAAGCTTCTGGAGATAGATCTGCAAACCTGTGGTTTGTATTGGTCAATATAATTTGGTACTTAGCTTTGCATTCTATCTCAGCCTTTCTCTGGCAGCTTCCCTGGTACTTACCTAAATACCTGGGATCAAATTGAGTCTACATGTCCAATAAACATCACTACCTTTGTACTGCTAGTGCTACTGAAATTTGGGCTAGTCAAAATGTATGGGATTATTTCTAATGTCTTTCAGCTAAGTCTCCTAGGAGTTACTTCCAGCAAATATTTCCCCTGAGCTTCAGTAATCACATGTGCTTGTGCTCAGGGTAAATGCTTATTGGGATCAGCAGGAGCAAGTCTAACTTGCGTGTGTTCTTTGAATAGATTCTGACTGTGACAAATGGCTTTTGTGTCAAACTGTGCTTCTTGTATGAACATTTGCTCTTTGTCTTGTAACCTGAGTGTAGCTTTGCTACTGAAAATCAGATGATTTGACAGCTCTCCTTGTTTCCAGATCCTTATGTGCTCTAGTTTGAGTGTTTTGCCATCTCTCTTGGTCCATCAGCCCTCCATCCATTGTGAGACTAGACTTATTTAGTTCACTATGTTCTCCCTGATTCCATGGAAAGAATTATATATTTTCTTTGCTTGTTTATTTCTAGTGTCTATGTAATTTGTTCCTTCCTATCTGGTCTTCTTGAAGTAATTTTGGAGCAATGACAGGAATAGTACTGCTTTTATAGATGGAGCAATTAACAGACATTTGTTTTCACCAGGCCTGGTTAAACAAACCACCTTTCCCCATTTGAACTATACACATTCCTAAAGAAAATCCATTCTCTGTGTCAGCTTAAGCGGAAAATGATGCAACTCACCAACTTAATGTGCCAAGCTGTGTTACAAGTGAATGAGTCACTACACAACAGTAGAAACAGCTGGTCTGGACAGCCTCACACAAAAAAATCAGCAGTGCTTCCCAGAAGAGCTAGAAGATTACTAATTCCAGATAAGTGGTAAATTCAAGATGAGACACTTTGTTGATCAAGCTGATCAACTTTAAGGTTTTTCCCACCAGTTTTGGTAGAAAAAGCACAGGTTCTGTGTTCTGTTCAGGAATGCCTAAAAGGTCCATCAATCAAAAGATGCTACAGCTTTATTCAAAGTTGTGTTTGGTAGATAAATAAGGTCAATAAGTGTGTACAGAATGTTCTTGAAAATCACCAAATTAATCCAGGTGGGGATTTTTTATAATTCGACTCTAAACAGAACAAAGCCTTACCTTTTGCTTTTAGGACATATTCTCTCTGAATAATGAAAGGGGTCTTCCACCCTTTCTAAAATTGGTCTACTAAACTCACTTGTGATGCAGAATTTTTGTATTTTATTTCCAACTCATTAAAGAAACAAAAAAAAATAGAAAAGTTTCAGTGTCTGAGTCAATGGTGTGTGATGCTTACTTATTGAAATACCAATAAGCTGGACATATCCGTCTGTCCTGCAGTGAGGGAACATTTTTCCTGGTGTCATTAAAAATTGTATTAGTTAATAAATGCTGCCTAGGATACCAATTGCTCTCTTTTTGTCCTAACAGCAATCCAAGTAGCCAGACATGGGCAGAGGTTTGATGTCCTCTGTAATTTCTTGTAGAACCACTACTAGACAAACCAGTCTTCTGGTCTTTTTAGCTTGTGCTGCTAAAGAGTAGCTCCTGGCATGAAAAACAGGCAGAGGCCACTGGCTGCATAGGGAAGCCCTGCAAAGAAAAATTACCTCATAATTTTCTTTCTCTCAGCTCAGGTATCTTTGGGCAGCTGTGGAAATGGGCCTCAACAGCAAAAGTGTGAAGGAAATTCACCCGAGTGCTTCTGATATCAGCAATAAAGATGGAGAAGTGATAACTGGTGGACAGCTGATACAAGTGGCAGAATTGACAGATTCAATGCAAACATGTCAAATTTTGGATTAAAATCTTACCTGCATTAAAGTAAAATATATAATCCTGAATGATCTTGGTGTCCAACCAGAACTAGGTAACACATTTAATATTTTACAGAATTTCAGTTATTTATTCTCTGAAAAGTTCCAGTCTCAGAGTCATTAGCAAAATTATTTAGTGGAGAATTTTTTATAATGAACATCTAGAGCAGTAGTTGATATGGAATGTAAAATTTTGGAATGACTGAGGATATTTGTAGATTAATTACTCATCCCATTTCTTTATCTCTGCCTGGCTGTAAATGACTTAGCTTGGCAAATTTTAATTTTTTTAGACACCAATAAAACTTGTATTTGTACAGAGTGCAAATGTCATTTGTACAAAATGTGCAAAATAAGTTATCTACAGACACTTTGATAATATAGTCACTGAGTGAAAATGAGGACTCGGATGGTAGTCTAACCTACTCATTCTATGTGTTTTTAAAAAATACAGGTGAAATTTTCATATAAGCAGGACAACAGTATTTGTCAACATTTCAAGTACTGAAATGTGACATTAAGGTGTATGCACATATATATATTTTTCATACATGTATGCAGAAATTCTTAATCTTTTTCATGTTAAATTATTTTCCAAAAAGCTAAGAAACAGCACCATTGACTGGCAAACTACTGAACCACCTTGGAGAGAAATTTTTCAAGCATTGACAGGACAGAGGACAAATTAATAGGCTGAATGGCATCTGAAGTTCAAATACACAAGTGGAATGTAAAAAGGTCTTAGAAAGGAAAGTCTCCGTTCTTTCTATAACTTGGATGGATTTGTGCCTCTTTCCTATATTACCTGAGTAGATTTTCCATCTGGTGGAATTAAGACTTCATGAGTTTTACTGAAAATGCCCCTTGATCTGTAGATGTAGGCTATTTCAGGCAGTCTGTGACAGACAAGTTATAAGACACCTTGGGGTGACCTGAGAGACAACCAGTATGTAACAATACAAGAATGTATTGTAGGGAAAAAAATGAATATAACTTTTCCATTTTGAATTCTTCTGAAAAATGAGTTAAATTTTTTCTGTGATGGGATGGCCTAAAGGGCAAAGACAAATGTATACCTGTCACAGAAATGACTAGTCTGCAACAAATTACCAATAGAGTTTACTTGGTTAAAGATTATATCAAATCAGTTAGCTTTTCAAATCAACGTTTGTTCTGATCTAGAAAAAGACAAGTAAAAGACAACATTGAAAACAATTTTATTTTAACAATTTCCTGAAACTTATAGCTGCATGAGCATAAAATGAACATGAAAACCTTGCGCAGTACAAAAAAAAATCCCGAAACAACAAACTAAAGCTACATAGTCTTCTGTCATTAGTGAGTACCAAATGGAAAAAGCCAGTATTCAGTATTTAATTAATTCTCCTAAAAGAGATAAAAAATCACATGCCTGCAAGTTTTTGCTTCCCTAGTGCATCACCTATGTGTGATGTCAGGATATTTCTTTCAATTATATTCTAATTCAAGTACACAGATCTATAAATGTTTTTCAAAATAGGGAAGATATCCCTATCAACCTGAAAATCAAAAAGGAAGGATGATAACAGGAAAATCCTGATTCTGCTCACGTATGATCCATTTAGGCATTTAATCAAGAAAATCTCAGATTGGAACTCCCAAGCTCAGACAATATTTTTCACAGTGTGTTATTGCATGCACTAAATAGTAATTCCCTATTTTACACAGGTCTGCAGAACTGTTTTTCACCAATTTCTCACCTATCATTGACAAGCTGCAAAGGCACAGACAAGGTCAGTACTAGCTCTTGATCTGCTATAGGATATCTGAAAGCTGACACTCTTATGCAGATAGCAATGGGTTTTGTACCAATTTAACCAACTCAGATTCCAGACTACTGATGTGAAGTCTTGGTGAACATTGTCAGAAGAAATAGCTGAAAGCACTCAGGACCTCTCTTTTTTCCCCTTTTCTTCATTTTTCTTTTAAATTATTTCATATTTACTACTTGACTTGCTCTAAAGTGTTCTACTGGATGCAAAATGTGAATTGGTTCTAAACCAGGCATTTGTGAAGACTTATGTTTTCAAGATTAATCTGGGAAGATCAAGATCATTCTACTATGACAAACTAGGAACCTGAAGAACATACTCTCTTCTGTTTTTCAGAGAATAACACCAAAGGAATATCCTGTAGTGTAAGTGAAATAAAACTGATATCAAATTAAGGGCTAGAAATCAATTATTGCTTTTATATTGTTTCTGCATGTGAATTTAAAAAAATCTGTTTTTTATTTTCATGTTTTGGATACTTAGAAGTTAACTAGATCAAATTTGTTCTCAGCCTTTAAGCTTTACACAAAGTATTTCAGAGAGAGAGGCTTTGTCTCAACATCTTGCCACTTGCTCAGTGGAGATTTTTTTGTGTCTGTCAACCTTGTATATAACTTTCTGAGAACAAAGAGGAAGAAGAGGAGGAACTGTAACTCAAGAATTTGCATCTGACAGCAGTGCCAGTGGTCCTGAGTTGAGAAAGAGTTTTATGCAGCTGACAATTAAGACTGCTTTCTCCCAGATCTACTGATGCAGCCACATACACAGCTCTTCCCATGTTCAGGCAGCCCCAATCAGTCTGGCAGAAATAAGCCAGTGAAAAGGATAGTGGTGATTGAGATGGCAGAGCAATGATGGGAGAGCAGAGCAATCCTCTTGGCAAGGGATTGAGCTATCATTAGAACAGCACATACTCCTGTGGCCTGGCTTACAGTTTCTCTTGGAATGCACACCCTTTCTGTGCTTTCTCTTCAAAGGCAAGACTAAATGATACTCTACATCAGAGGCAGCAAGAGCGATCTATTTTTCTTTGCTGTGTGAAGCACTAAGATGGAAGCTTAGGGGTAGCAGAAGAGGAGTATATCTTTCATTGTTATCCTTCCTCCTGTTTCATCTTTTCATCAGTTTCCTTAAGTACTCTTTTTGCCTTTGTTTAAAAGAAGTAGATTAAAGGCAGACATTGCAAGCATCTTTCCTCTTGCTTCCCCTTATGATTTTGACCACCTATCTCAGTTGCTTGTTAGGCTTCAGGCACTGTGAAATTGGTATCCTCTAAAAGGTGTAATAAGGTAGTGTAGTTCTTCTTTCATCTTTTTTCTAAATACCTGCTTTTATTTTGGTCTAACGTAGAAAAGGAGTTTTTCCTGTGAGTTTGTAATTTGTTGTTTATTAGTCAACTTCTAATGCACACCTTGGAAGGCTTTTAGAAAGTTAATATAAGTACTCTGTAATGCAGCATCCACAATG
Organism: Irena cyanogastra; assembly: GCA_013397155.1. Taxonomy (NCBI): domain Eukaryota; kingdom Metazoa; phylum Chordata; class Aves; order Passeriformes; family Irenidae; genus Irena; species Irena cyanogastra. Next base: position 27,618 of record VWZV01011128.1, read on the forward strand.
TCCTTGTTCTGGTGAGTGCTCCATTAATCAGTTATAATGGGTTGATGGCCCCAAGCTGATAAAACTTTGACCCTTGCATCTCAGAGAAGACAAACTTTAAGGCAGGTACATGCACCTGTCACTATCTATTTTCACATAAGAAGGGAAATGCACCAATGTAATTATTATTATTTCTTCAATTACACCCCTCTGCTGGGTGATAAAGCCACAGAACAACAGAAAACTGTGATTAAAAAAAAAACCAGGCAGCATCAAGACTAATAGACTAATAAACAAAATACAAAGGATGAAAAGGGGGAATGAAGGACAAAAGAAAGGAGAGAGGGAAAATAAAAACTGGAGGGAGAAGAGAAGAGAAGAGAAGAGGAGAAGAGAAGAGAAGAGAAGAGAAGAGAAGAGAAGAGAAGAGAAGAGAAGAGAAGAGAAGAGAAGAGAAGAGAAGAGAAGAGAAGAGAAGAGAAGAGAAGAGAAGAGAAGAGAAGAGAGAGAAGAGAAGGAAAAGAGAATTTTGGAGATTGGGAACTGAGAACCAGCAATCAAATTCAGGCTTCTAGAATTACAGGTCAACAGCTACAACACAAAAGCACCTAAGAAGTACTGCTTTATTTGGAACCCTGAGGACAAGGCTATTTCAAACTCATATTTAGAAAGGTATTATATACCTCAGAGATATTCTGAGAGCCAGCAACACCCATCTTTCGCTGGAGGCAACTTTTAGTATCGCCTCTAGGAAGATGCAGGTTTTTTTTCTGTTTCAGTAGCTCCTGGGAAGACAAGGTAAAGAGAAGGGAACAGTTTTCTGTCTCTGTTTGTTTCACCCTGATTTTTGACTCTCTAAGAACTGTAAAATCAGTGCAAATAGACACAAAAACAAGTGATGAAACCTACAAAAACCTTTGCGATACCACTATAAGCCTTCTGTGGTTCAAGCATCTCAAATGTCATTTGTGTTTTAAATGGTTTTAGCTGTTTTACTGCAGGTATCTTTTCCTCCTCTAGCTGACATTTTGGTGGGCCAGGAATTTTGCCTAATAAGAATGTAGTGGAGGTGAATTGCTTTATGAACATTTTACTGAAAATGAATTCACAGAAATGTTTGTTTTAACTAGAAATTATGTTAGGGTGACTTATTCTACTGTGCTAGCATTTAATCGTCCTTTCTAAGAACATAGTCCTTCCGGCTTATTTTCTTACTGCCATGGGGCTTTTTAATGCTCTTATGTTA
>VWZV01011128.1:28895-40097 GCA_013397155.1 Irena cyanogastra
TTTTTTTGTGGTTAGCACCAGGTGAATAACAAGTAATGTTTATCTGTTCTCTCTCTTTTCTTGTTCCTGAGGAGCTGAAGTCCTCCTTTTCACCGTATCTAGACAGCTGTTTTATATTCTTAAAACATTCTTTTTTCCTATTTCTATCTCTCTTCTTGTCCTTCTATACAGACTACTTGCTGTGCAATTTCTCACAAAATGCTGGCAGTGACAGAAGCAAAAAAATCAAGTACAGTTCTCCCTTTTAATTCTTCCAATTACGCAGGCAAGATTTAGAAACCATGTATTTTAAGGCCAGATTTACCTTCATTTTTTGAGGTAGAAAGAAATTGTATGTATGTACAAGAATATATTAAGTATGGGAATGAAGCATAAAATAGTTTACAAATGGGATTGTTAATGATTTGCAGACTTCAGAGACCAGACCAAAATGCAGTTTTGGCATTTCCAAATCTATTGTATGGGAAAAGCTTCAAAGATCATTCCTTCTCCCAAGAAAGAGCAATAGTTCAAGGCACTGTATTAGTGGCCAGGCAGTCTCATTCATTGGCTTCTGTGTCTAACTTTTGTTAAGTAAGCCACACATGCAGGTTAGAAGGCTGTTACCTAAAATGTGAAGATGAGAAGCTCACTTCTAGCTTTGACTTCTTCAGGCAAAACATTGCCTAACAGAATTTGACTCTCATGGAGGACACAGCAATGAAACCTATGGCTTGCAAAATATTAAGGGAGTAAATGCTACTTTGCTGACAAGGCACAGAAACAGATAATTTGGTTTGGCTTTTGGTCTAGAAATTCAGACTACACAACTGAGATTGATATGTCTTTGTTCCAAGAACTATATTCTACTTCTTGTCACTTTAATATTTTTAAGGACTTGTGAGATATTATCTGCCATTTATAGGGAACCAAGAAATTTATCCAATTTTATTTTCTCTTATGCTTCTTAAGGTTGGAAAAAGCAAAGCTAAAATTTCAGCATCAATTCAGATACTCTGAATTTGGAGGCATGTAAGTTGGGAATTTGGTAGGTCTCTGAATTACAAAACTATCTTGGCGAAATTAATATGCTTGTAAATGGATTTGATAATTGAATTCAGAAAAAAATATTAATGCTTGAAATAACTGAATTCAAGATTAAATAAAGGTTGATTTCACTAATTAATGCTATTGAGCAAAGAGTGCAGGAAATTAGGTTGGCCTTCCATTGACCTCCTATTAAAATTGTAAGGAAGTAACCTTCATCTTATTGTTAATATGATTTCTAACTAATGAGATTGGCCTTGGAGCTGGAATTGCCCTTCTGAGCAGTAATATTTGAAAATCATGCTTTTGATATCTTTTGTTATTTCTGAAAGCTAAAATGATACATCCCCATCATTTACATTTTTAGAAAATAATATACTGTTATCTTCAGCAATAAGCTCATCAGCTACATCAGAAGTAATTCTCATTGACTATAGGGTTTTTTATCTATCACATGTTTAATTTTCTATCTGTGTAGGAGTTTGAAGATAGAAGCAGGTGATATTAGAGTTTGAAGGTTTAGAGCTAAAAGCTAGAATGTGATAGTGTCTCACTACCAGAGCTGTTGTTATTAATTCACCTTGGAAATTTCTGGTGCTGACAGATCTGAAGCTCCTTACGTTTTCTGCTGTAATTCCACAAACTAGCAAGACATTTGAGGTAGGAAGAGAGGAACACGGGACAGGACAGAGAGATTCATCTTGTTTGGGAATCTCTTTGATGGGATCGCTTGGAAACTGTCATGGCAAGAAGAAGATGCCAATCATCTCAGCCACAAGAACAATACACAATCAATGGACAGAAAAATCAATAAAAATTTAGAATACCACGGGCTCAGACAAAAACCAGTTCCACACAGGTGGAACTGGAAATGAAAAACACCTCTATAGTTCTATGAGTAGCCCAAGAAAGCAATGTCTTGAGCATTTCCCAAAGCCAAAAATCCAAAACTCAGCTGGAGCTGAAATAAGCAAAGGAAGTCAACAAGATGGATTTCTGTAAGCAGCAGAGATAAGGCTGAGGAAAAGGTAAGCTTGTGACACACTGGAACAGAGGCCCTACTGATAAGGAACTTACAGGATACTCAGTGCCCTTTTCCCTGCCAAGACCTGCCCTCCAGAACCCCAGTATCTGAGCCACCTCTCAGGATCCGTCAGATGAAGGCAGTTCTCATACAAAGGGAAGGTCGAAGGCAAGAACACTAAGCTCACTAAGACACACACAGATCCGTGGGACCACAGAGGATACACCTAACAATGATGGAAGAGGTGTCTGGCGTCAGTGTGGGTATTCCTACAAAAGGCAGTAGTTTAATTTTTACTGTGAAAAGATAGCCTCATATTCAACAACAGCAAGATCCACAAGTTTGAACAGCCTCTTCTCAATCCCATCCAGGGAGGAAATGAAAAAAAATCCTCCTAAAAGCTGTTTCCAAACCCAGGAATACACTGTTAGGAACAACCACTGGTTTTCTCAAGGCCAAACCTTTCCTGACCAACTTGATTAGTCACAGAGGCGAGAAGACTGACTGTATTGATAAAGCGGAACTGTTGGTGTTATATATCCTTCATAGGCCTCCAGCATGGTCTGTTTACAGTTGGTAGCGTTTTAGGAGGACTATGTCAGATGGATCTCCTCTAAGTACTAAAAAGATCCCTCCTATTCTGGAGAAGCCATGGATACAGAGATGGAAGAAAATGTTTCAAAGGTCATGGGATCTGATAGAGAAAGAGTTACAGCATGAGATCAGAGCATGCATAGGGCCCAGGCCAGCGCACTGGTTAGGATGGAGCAGCCAGCCAGCCTGAAAACTGCAGAGATGTAGTGTTTTGTGGGATATGGAGCACATATTTCCTGTAGGCTCTGAATATATTATATATCATATATATACATATGAGATATTTGAGGAGAAAATATATTCTAAGCATCACATCTGTAGGTAATTTGAATGGGATAGAAACTGAGGAAGTTTTTAGTGTCATCCTCAGTTTCCTCTTGTGGGTCATCATATAGAAATGCTCAAGGCAGGGAAGGCAGGAAGCAAGCTATTCCTTGCTTCTGACATCATATCCTCATTCTGAAAAGCCAAGCATTAAAATCATCAGAGTCACTTTACTCTCTGTACTAACAGAATGTCAACAGGGGGAATCCTAAAGGCCTTTGAAATCATTAGAGTTTCATTTGAATTTTGTTAGTTATAAGAGAGTAGGTTTGGCTTTAGTATCCTGGTGGATTTCTGCTGTCCTGTTCTAGTATATGTGGGACTGCTGCAGTTTCCTATCCCCAGTGAGGTAAAAATGAGACTGGTTTCCAAACAGCAGACCCACACCTATGAGAAACCACAGAAGTTCAGCCACAAAATTAAGGACAGGTGTACATTTATCAGCATCCACATAAACATGAACTGTACGGATGGCATGAACATGAACCTTTTCTAATCATAGGTATGATCTGAATTCCCAACTGCTGTTTTCGAAGGTACAAAAATATAATTTGCCCAGCCAAAACAAACCCAAAAACCTAAAACCAAAAGAAGCAAACAAACCAACAAAACCCTTTTATAAATTGAGGATGACTAATTTAAACAGCAAGAATCCTCTTTGATTTTATATTTCTGTTCCTGGTTTCTATTTGCCACTCACAACAGACACTGAACTGACAAAAAGAATTCCACTTAACATTTACTAGTCAAATGAGTGATCTCTTTAATTTTATAATGTTGTAAAGTATTCCTGGAAGACATCAACACATGGGAAATGAGAGAGAAAATGGCATACAGAAAACATATTTTTCCACAAAAGGAAACACAGCTTTACTTCAACACAGTTTTTGGAACAGAATAAATTTATTGCTTTCTTTTCCTCAGGCTTTCCCGATAATAATGTCCATAAGATCAACATTTAACAGTCCTGAGACCCTGAGACTAGAGGGGAAATCTAGAACAGGGAAGAGCTTTGTAGAGGAATATAAAAAGGTCAGGAAATTTTTAGATAAATGAGAGGGTCACAGATTAGCTTGCTTAGTCTGAGAAAGAGATTACTCAGAGGAATTTTATGGGGGAAGTGAAGACGATAGAGTCAGACTCCTCTCAGTGAGGCCAAATGATAGGATAAGAGGTAATGTGCACAAGCTGAAAAGGAGAAAATATTTTTAAAGTGATCAAACACTCACAGTTTGTCAAGAGTGGTTCTGGAGTCTCCATCCCTGGAAATACTCAAACTCGTATTGGATACGGGTCTGAGCAACCTGCTCGTGGGGATCCTCCTCTAGGCAGGGAGGATTGGACCCAATGAATTTGAAAGGTGTCTTCCAGTCTTGACCAATCTGTGGCAGAATTTCTGTTTTATACTGTCACGACTTTCAAACCTCTGTTGCATTGCTGAAACACTTGCTTTGCACATATGTGGCTAAAAATCACATAGTANCTATATATAGATATTATATAAATGTCTATAAATATGCCAATTAAAACCACAATTTTCTTTGGCATTATCTAAGACATAACCAGCTCTAACTATCATGCCTGTTGACTATGGATAGGTTCCATCACACGTGATTTTCTGTACACTTGTTTTCCGTCCTTTGGCTTGCCAAGTCCTTCTAGATGTATGGAAATGGAAATTTACTGTGCAGAGGAACTAATTTTTCTGTAGAGTACCAGCTCAGTGAAATCCAAATGCCTGTTTAGAGTCTATATTAAAAACAAAAAACAAAAAACAAACCAAAAAAAAAAACCAAAAAAAAACCAAAAAAACCCCCAAAAAACCCAAAAAAACCCTAAAAAAACCCCCAGAAGTAATCATATTTTGCAGTAATAGATGTGGGTTTTTTCTAACATAATAGATGATAGGTTTTTCTAACATAATTTCAGCAGACGAAACTTGACCTGCTGCTCAGTAGAAGGAAAGTGAAGTTGCTAGAAAAGATGTGTTATGCGTACAAATTTGGAAAATATTACAAGAAGCCATAANAAGAGGCAATGTGCACAAGCTGAAAAGGAGAAAATATTTTTAAAGTGATCAAACACTCACAGTTTGTCAAGAGTGGTTCTGGAGTCTCCATCCCTGGAAATACTCAAACTCGTATTGGATACGGGTCTGAGCAACCTGCTCGTGGGGATCCTCCTCTAGGCAGGGAGGATTGGACCCAATGAATTTGAAAGGTGTCTTCCAGTCTTGACCAATCTGTGGCAGAATTTCTGTTTTATACTGTCACGACTTTCAAACCTCTGTTGCATTGCTGAAACACTTGCTTTGCACATATGTGGCTAAAAATCACATAGTAATGAACATTTATAGTTGTAGTTTAGAATTTCTACCCTTGCTCACATGAAGCAGAGTCTCAAAAGAATTAAATTTTTACTTCTAATGGTATTTTTGTAATAGAAGTGGTAATGGAAAAAGACCATATGGTAGATGCAGTTTTATTTCAGCTTGTACCATTAAGTTTTCTGCTCAAAATGCAAATCCAGTTCATTCCATAAATCAGAAGCAGCTCTCAATTTGGTACTTCTTGAATACAACCTGCACAGGTTCTCCACAAGTTGTTTGTACCTTTACTGGTACAATATTAAATATAAGATTTTATATAATTTATANAAACAAACCAAAAAAAAAAACCAAAAAAAAACCAAAAAAACCCCCAAAAAACCCAAAAAAACCCTAAAAAAACCCCCAGAAGTAATCATATTTTGCAGTAATAGATGTGGGTTTTTTCTAACATAATAGATGATAGGTTTTTCTAACATAATTTCAGCAGAAGAAACTTGACCTGCTGCTCAGTAGAAGGAAAGTGAAGTTGCTAGAAAAGATGTGTTATGCGTACAAATTTGGAAAATATTACAAGAAGCCATAAAGAAAGCAATTTTATTATACAGAACTTTTTTCTATTTATTTTCAATAACTTCTAATATTTTCATGTTTTGTTTTTCTGGTTTTTTTTCCTGTTTTTATTCTGGGTTTTTTCTTTTTTTCTTTTTTTTTGTGTTTTTTTTTTGTTGTTGGTGTGGTTGTTTTTTCGGTTTTTTGCAGTTTTTTTTTGTTTTATTTTGTTTTGTTTTTTTTATGGTTAAGACTCCTAGGCTTTTTTAATTAAGACATTAATAGTATTTAAATATTTGACCGTCTGTCTGGCAACTGTAAAACTTTTCTTCTGTCTGTGTTATCATAAATGCTGTCCCAAGTCAGAAATACAATGATGCCCCTAAGTACATTGGTGCAAAAGTTTGAAGCCAATTATGTGCTTTAGGCTTTTTCTGAGTTAGGAATAAGGAAGTACTCTGGGTGAAAGTTCTGAGTCTCTGAATTCTGTAAGCCAAAGTGCAGTGGAAAAAGAGTGACTTTTCACAGAACCCTACAGTACCCTGACCTGGAATTGACCCACAACAGTCATTGACGTCCAGCTCCTAATCCTGCACATGATGTGCCCAAGAGTCATTCCATGTGCCTAAGAGTATTGTCCAGATGCTTCTGAACTCTTTCAAGTTGATGTCATGACCACTTCCCTGGAAAGCCTGTTCCAGTGCCCAACTGCCCTCTTGTAAAGAACTTTTCCCTAAAAGCCAGCCTAAATCTCACCCGACAGAGATTTACTCCATTTCCTCCTGTCACTGGTTACAAAAGAGAAGAGATCAGTATCTGCCCCTCCACTTCCCCTCACAAGGAAGCTGTAACTGCAGTGAGTCCCCTCAGTCTCCTCTTCCCCAGTCTGAACAGACCAAATGACCTCAGCGGCTCCTCATGTGCCTTCCCATATAGACCCTTTAACATTTTCCTAGACCTCCTTTGCACACTCTCTAACAGCCCAATGTCTTTCTTATACTGCCCCCAGCACTCGAGGTGAGGCTGCCCCAGTGCAGAGCAGAGGGGGACAATCCCCACCCTTGCCTGGCTGTGATGCTGTGCCAGATGCACCCTAGGACATAGGTGGCCCTCCTGGCCAATTCGGACAGAATTAGAAAAGTATCCCAGAGGACAAAAAATATTTATTTAATTCAAATAACTTCGATGAATGTTTGTATTGCTTTGAAGATATTGTTAACACTTAGAGAGAAAAAAAAAAAGATCAAATTTAATACTGTTGATGCCTTGGAGTGGCTATCTAGAGCATAGGCTAAGGAGAGTTAGAAGAATAAAGTAGGTAGTTATTAAAGGCCTGCAATAGATACACCTTGGGCAGTGCAAAAGCCTCACAGAGTCTGCATCCAAGATAGATGATGGTCATGAGTTTCTCAGACAGATATAAGTTCAGTATATTTGCATATCAGAGGTTAATTGTCCAATTATAGATTCAGGTAATAAAGTCATATTCCCCTGGTTTGCTTCTTCCCTCCAATTCACTTTTGTTTATTGTTTTTGTTGTTCACTTAGGGCCTGAGGCAGATGGTGTCCTTGGTTCTCAGGCTGGAAGGATTGTTTTATCTGACCAAAATGCGAAGAGAGCTTACTAACTCTATATGGAGTTCAGAGTTATACACTAGTGCAGTACAGGATCTGAAAAATATAAAAGCTAAAAAGGAAGGCATCACTATTTACTTAAAAACTGGTGACAAAGGTAATTTGGAAAGATTTCCAAAACCAGTACATTTACGAAAATAACAACTGTGCAGTTGGATTTTTTAAAAAAGTCTTTGTTTCTTACACTGGAAATTTTAAACTTTCCTAGTTCTTATTGATCATAATTGAATATGAAATTAGTAGTTTTGAGATGTCCTTTTCCATAGAGGTTACATTCTTAATTCCTGAAGGATTTCTTTTTTTAATATATATTTCTGCCCTAGTTTGGCAAAACACAGATATTTTTTCTTTGTTTTTTATTTTCATACACTTTTTAAGTACAAGGTAAACCTAAATTTTCTGAACTTCTTGAAATTTTTTTAGAATATATTTGTTTGCAATCTCTATAAAATATATCTCTTCCCTAATAATATACAGATCATATTAATTCATTCCTTGTTAACGAGTACATTATTGCAATGAAATTAAAGTAAAATTTCACTGTTCCTGCAGTTCCTGTTTAAAATATTCTTCCCTTGTAAGTTTATACTTTTCAGGCCAGGATGAGCAAAAGTAATAGTAACCACTCCTCCATTGCATTTATCACTAGCAGAATGCCATTTTCTGAGTTTACATATTTTTGGCTTCTGAATTATAAGGAATTTTCTTCACTTTTTGATCTATGCAATGCTTTTTCCTTACTTACTTTGTTCCATGTGTCACACATCATAAATTGTTGATCAGCAGTAAAATATTTTCAACAGTCTAGCAGCACTGTATTTACCATATTGGCTAGATCAGAAAAGGTCTTAGGCCAAGATGGAAAACTGGAGCAATGACGCAGTTTAGTGTAGGTACCTCCTTCAATTTAAACTGCTGGTTAGACCTGCTTATAAATAAACATTATTTCCACAGGGTTTTCTCTTCTACACGTGCAAAATGCATATTACCTGTATACTCACATTCCTGCCAAATGTTTGGAGAAGATAATTAGCTGAGAAGTATCGGCAATGGAAGGAAAAGTGTAGTACACAGTGACAATAAAATATTGAATTTACATTAACTCTGATTGCTTAACAATTATATCTTTATGGCATACTGTGCTGAGCAACATAAATTTGTAGCAATAATTATTAATTATGCATAGTAATGGAAACTCACACTCCTAGTGTGTCACATATCACACACTGGACTGTGTTAAGAACTGGACAAGTGATTACATTTAAGAAAATTGCTTTGTGTGTGTCTGTGTTTCTTATTTTTATAAGTATTGTAAAGAGTGATACTGCACAACTAAAATCATCTCTATGTATACATCAAGATTTCCAGTGGAAATGGATTTTGAGACAAATATGATACTTTTCTAGTCTGTGAATGGCAATTATAACAAAAAAAAAATTGAGAAAAAACAGTAAAAAAGCATCAAGACATTACAATTTCCTACCAACTCTTTTACATACATAAAATCTCTTAACTGCATTTTGCCAACTGCAAACAGAATGACTGAGTGTATAGAAAGGTTGCCTCTGCTACTGTATTTTGTTGCAAGCAGTATTCAATATCAGTTGAAAGTAGTATTCAAGATCAGTATTAATTCTGCTTGGGGATAGTATAGCATACATACATTTTAAATCACTATAAAATTTATTTCTATAAAAGGAGTTTGTATCTTTGAGTGCCTCTAACTGCACTACAATTAACAATTGTGTAATATGTGGTGGTAACTGAGAATTTTTACCTTATGGTCCATACTTCCTTAAAATATCAGTTACTTTTAAAGCTTTTAAATATGTTTTAGCAATACCTTTAAAATACCACACATACAAGTAATAAATCCAGTTGTCTATTAAATACTAAAAAAATATTGATTTTCTGTGGATTATTTCTTAGATTTTTCCCAGTGTAATTAAACTCCAATTTTTTTTTTCTGTTTGCTGCCTTCTGATATTCCACAGCTGAGGATCACAGTCCTACGGGGTCACAGAGGGTAGAATGTACTGATTCATAAATAATTTGCTAGAATTAATAATCAGATGAGACCAGGGAAGAAAATTATTTACGTATTTTGAACCTATAGGTTGAGAAAACATTGCTGCACTTGTATTCCTCCTAGGAACTTTGATCATTATCTTTCTGTGTCTGCTAAGATCAATTTCCCATTGAAGAAATGGAACATTGATTTTAATTAAGGATGCAAAATTTGTTTGTTTCAGTGCAAATCTGAATGTTTCAAAGTTTGGTTTTGGATCGCATTTCCGAAAATTTTATGCATTGATGTACAGAAAGATTGAAAATATTTTAATGATATAGGTAAATGTATAATAGAATAGAAATAGCATGGTCACTCATGGGAAGACTGTTTAGTGGCATAAAATAATAGATAATAGTTCAGCTATAAATTTTAAATCAGTAAGGTGCCATTGTCTTTTTGAAGGGAAAATAAACTGATAGGTAAGAATGTTAAGGTCATAAGTTTACACTGTTGAAACCAAGCTTTTAATGGTCAAAGTATTAAAGGATTTTTTAGGAAGTCAGAATTTAGGTGACTTCTTTTTACTTGTTGACCATCACTGGAAGGTAGACATCAGTGTGTTGAATTAGATTTCTTCAAGTCTCCTTTATGTTTGTGAAACTAAATCCCATTCAAATTCTTGGCTATGTATCTGTATCACTCAGCTGTTTTGTTCAGAACCAGAAGCAGACACAGGTGTGCTCTGCTTTAACAAAATTGCAAGCCAGATCTGCCATTATATTCCGTTTCATCCTTTTATGGTAATTCCTTTATCAAACTGGATAAAATAGATTTAAAACAGATTATTTTCTTGCATAACTCCAGTGAAGTAGTTAAAACTTTAAATGGAATTTAGAGCTTCATAGTTGATAGCACCAAATATTGAATAAACAAAATTTGCATTACAAACAAAATCTTACATCTGGTGCAGTGAAAGAATCGGAAGAGGATAGAGGGAAGAGAATTACTGTGTTTCTAGGTCTAAATAGGTGTTTGCTGTCCTGATTCAAAGTGACTTCTCTGTCCTTGCTGATTGGGTCTTTCCCTGCTATATTAAAATACTCAGTGAAATCCAGGGTGTTGTATCATCCCACTTTTTCTTTTGCTATGCAGCATAGGAAGCTGGTGCACAGATTGTTTTAGCAGGGCTCTGCTGGCATCATTACAGAAGCTATGTCCTACAGAATGCCTTCTACTTTGCTTAGCTTATGGTGAGAACTATCTAGTAAGGCTAACATAAATCTGCTTATAGTCGTCATACAGCATTTTCTTCTTTATATTTATTCATATGAGCTGAGCTTTGAAGAAGACACACAGATCTTTGTGCCTACTTTAGGAAGAAGGCTGCACCACAAAGAATAAACTATTTTTTTGCGGTTCTAGGTGTAGTGTTCCTGTTGTCGCTCCATAAATTTTAGAAAAGGAAATGTGCTACACTTAGATAGGAATCGAAAACCAAAAGCTGGAATGGGTTGTGAGAAGTCCTTTGGGTTCTGCTAAGTGAAATATGAAAAGAATTTTCTGTGTTATAAAAAGTTGCAATAGAAACAATGTCAGCTGTAGTTTTATGACTATGTATTTATGTTTTCTCATTACAGCAAGCTCCTCCAAAATATCTAAAAATATTCAGGATAAAATTCATGCACCTACTGTAGCAGCAAGTTTGCATGT
>VWZV01011128.1:40112-67250 GCA_013397155.1 Irena cyanogastra
CATGTAAATTACAAGGACCCTTATTTTTATGAAATCTCCCATTTATTTCAACCATCATGTTAAACAAGAGTAAATTCTTCTGTATTAGACTCTCAGTAAAAGAAGGAGAGGACAGAGTGAATGACACTGTGACTTCATTCAGGTTCTATGAAATAGAGCAAGTTCTACAATCTTGTATTGGATAGAATTATGTTCTGAATTTGAGAATGTCAAATCTTTATGAAGCCTGAAAGAGATAAAAAAAATCCAGTAATCTATCTGCAGTATTGACTGCAAAATATATTTTTCAGCAATGATTGTGTCATTTTGTTGTCCTTCATCACCCATTTGGGTTCTAAGCATAAGCAGTTGTATGGAACTCTGCAGTTTTTCTACATAGTTGTAGAAGAAAATTTTGAGGAAACTTTGTGTGGATTAACTTCTTTGTCACATAATACTGCTCTTCAGCTCTGAGAAGAGCATTTCTTTATTTTCTGCCACACTTAGCCAGCTTTGTGTGTGGCTCACATTGCCAAAAGAAATGGCAAGGTGAGAAAAAAAATCTTTCCCTATTTACCAAGACCAAAAGGCAGATCCTCAACCCTTTTCCTTGTTCTGTCTTCCTTTCCTGTCAGTCTATGAAGGGAAGAGGAGTTGCACTTTTCATTAACTTATGCAAAGGAAGAGGAAAATGAGAAGGTGAACCAGAGTAATAAAGATAAAAACCTTAGCTCTGATGTTGAGGAACTGTTTTCAGTTAGGAGTAGGTGGGACACGATCTGTCTCTTAGCTATTTGGCTTTTTTCTCTCTTGTCTGCAGTTGTTACTGAAGGTCTTTATTGGTTTATCTCATTCCCTAACAGGGTAAAGGGATGTAAAGTTTAAGCAGTAACTGAGACACAGATATGTAAACCATGATGAAGATAAAACCAGGTGTGAAAGATGAAGTTCTAGGACAACTTGTGGAATAAAAATCTCCGGCTAGAGTGTGATAAATTTTCCCCAATATAGTATCTGATAGAAATATTATTTTGTTCACTTCACAAAAAGTTGTGTAGAGGTATATACTGCACAGGTATATACTGTTAAGTCAGTCTGCTTGCCATTAGTATTTCTGTGCTTTTTTTGTCTTCTTTCTCAATTTTGTGCTTTTCTCTTCCTCCTGCAGTTACTAGCACTATGTTGAGTGACTTACATTAAGGGAAATACTTATTTCCAAGCAACCTGATGCACAGTTCTGGGAAACAAATAATTTTAAGAATGTAGAGGTAGGTATATTATCTTGGCATAAATTTTCTCAATATTAAGATGAATTACGGGGTTTTTTTGAAGGAACAGAGCATTTAACATACACTGCAGGCTCTTATGGAGAGACTGCTGTTATGTATAAACACTGTAGAACTGGAACAATTTAAATATCAAAAATCCCTAGAATTAGAGATCAGTTGCCCTTTCACAGCAGTGGCAACAGAAGTTGAAGTGATAAGAACCTTGAAGCTAAGTTTTGACACTGACCAGTTTTTAGAGACTGGTTTGAAACAAAGGAAAAACTTTCGACAAGGCAAATGAGGGCTCCACAGACAGTGAACTTTCATGGTAGTCTGTTAATGCAGCATCTGGTTACAATTTCAGTCAATCTGTGTCAGGATCAGGATGGATGCATTGCTCCTGCTGGTTGATTCTTTATATTGATGGTTCTGTCAGTTAAAACACAAAGCCCACAAAGTCCAAGTAAATCTTACAGCTGTCATCAATGAGCTTGTTACAAGATACAGACAGAATATTTCTTATTTGCAATTTGTTATAGTGCCTACCTCTCTATGTTTGTTGGTGAGATAATCTGGCTAATAGCAGAGGCTGACCATTAGTTTGCTAAAATAGCTGTTAGTCAGATCAGTCGTTGGTTTGATTTTGATGGCTTTGAAGATGGCTTGATCTGCTAGAGAGGTGTTATGTCAAGAAAATGAAATTTAAATATAATACTGTGAAAAGCTGTATGTTTATTATGGAAACTGTTGTTTTCCAAATTATAGACTTTTGAGGCTTCTCAGAAACCAAGATAAATGGAGTAAGCCCCAAAAGAATGTTTTTAGTAGACTATTTGTGGTTGACATCATGAAGATATTTCTAGGTTATCCTATTATTTACAACATTAGGTGTATCTTACAACTGGCTGATCACACATAGAAAAACAATAAAGCAAGAAACATGAAAGATATATTTTGCTTCATTGAGAAGTTCTTAGAATAACTTTTACTTGACTTAACCTAAGTTCTACTTGTTAAGGTTATCAGTTACTTGTTGACATTCAGAATAAAACATCCTTCAAAAGTAGCTCAGTAGAGTTGTTTGCTTGTTTGTGTTCCAGACAGCAGCAAACTGGTACCCACTACCAAATTCTGCATATAAGGCTGCATGATCTGTAACCCTGCTAATACCTCCCTAACGTATTTTATGTTCTGTCATAAAAATTGCATCTGCACCACAGGCAGAGCTAGGGTGGAGCAGGTGGAGGAGCCTAAATAGTGTTACTGCCAGCTGCTGTCAGGCATCTCAGGAGTTGTCAGTCTGGATAAGTGAGCCCACAGGGAGTGTGGCAGGAGGAGCCACTCCAACAACTCAGCTAAGGGGTCTCTTGCTAGGCTCTCCTAGGATTGCTCCAGACCCATGTCAAGGGACACTTATTCCAGGCAGTTACCAGCAGTAACATTTTCAGGTGACATTCAGAGTGTCACTGCCAGGCTGGGGGGCAGGATCATGTTGTGAGATACAGAGGAAAACCTGTATTTTTGTAAACTTGTATTCTGAAAAAATTTCAGAATTGCACAGGGCTGATTATAGGACAGTTTTGAGAAGAACCAAAGCAGGGAACAGAGAGGTTTCTATATTGTCTGTGGAGGAAGAAAGATGGGAAAACTGAAAGGGGAAAGGGTTAAAATAGTCAGGCTATGTGAGGACAGTATTTGCCAGTGTTTATATGTACACCAGTGTATGCCAGTTTACATGTATGCCACTGTTTATGTGTATGTATATATGTGTATATGCTCACTTCAACAGATCTCACTCCACAATAAGAGAGAGAAGTAGGATGAGGCCACTTGTGCTGTCTTCACTAAGTATTACATGTGTCAGCTTGTGCTTAATTGTCTGGTCAGCAATGTGGTATAAACAGGTATTTGTCAGCATATGCACTGGTAAGTGCATGGTCAGGCTTGCTACTAGCTGGAATTGTGGTCAGGGCTGTGGCAGCCTCATCTCTGTTGGGCTATTGGATTTGGCCTCCTCCTGCTGCTGTCTTCTGATATCACTGAAGACAACAGCTTAGACAAAATTGAAGAGTTTCCCCTTTGCCAAATAGCATGCTTGTGTATTTGAAATGTAAAGAGCTGATGACTACCACAGATAGTAGGAAGTAACTTGGTGAACCTCTATAGTCAAAGAAGCCCCTGTTTTATGCATCTGGGACAGATTACACATCAGGTTTCATAGATAAGAAGCATTATCAGAAGTATTCATACTGTAAAAATGTTTAATAACTGTGAGAGTCATTGTGCTTTACTGTGACACCCCATTTACTTCCCAAATTTTGTTTTACGTAATTTTAATAATAGCTACTGTTAGGAACAAAAAGTTGCCTCTCCCACTGTTTTACCAATAGCAATAACTCCACTACAAGCAGTCTAGAAATATTTTTCTGTTTGCCATATGTGTTCCAAAACCCTCAGATTGCTATTACAAGTGCAAGACTCAGTGACTCAGCACCAGGTTCCAGGCAGCTGACTCTCTGAAAAGCAAATATTGGTTCAGAATTTAATGCTTTAATTTTCAGACCTTTTTATACACTTTTATGGCTACATTAGGCTGTGGTTTAACCCCAGTGAGCCCACATTCTCAGTGAAATGGAGGAGAATACCAGAAGAGTAAAAGTCCAAAACACCCTGGGCTGGCATAAAGGCAGTTCACAGGTAAAGCAAAGCTGAAACAAAAGAAAAATTAATCTAAGAATTAATTCCACTGCTTCCCAGGAGCAGGCAGGTGCATTACGCCAAACGATTACTTGGAAAGACCGACACCATTATCACTCCAAACATACCTCCTTCCTCCTTCTTTACCCAGGTTCCTATGCAAAGCATGACCCTGTGTATGGCATATCCCTTGGGAGAGTTAAGGTCAGCTGTCCTGTGTCTGCCCCCTCTCAACTCCTTGTTGGTGCAGTAGGGTGAGGAGTAGCAAAGGCCTTGGTTCTGTGTAATCAATTCCTGTGCTATCAGCCCTGTTTCCAGCACGAATGTAAAACACAGCCCCATGATAGCTGCTATGAGGAAAATTAACTCTAACTCCACCAAAGCCAGTACATCACTCTAGGTCCTTTTTTGCTGATTATCAGATATCTCCTTAAAGGTTTGCCCTGAAACTACTAAGGTTTTGTAGTAAGTGCAGTGACCTATAACAAACCAAGATCTATATACACTTTGATTTTATAGTAATGTTATTGTCAGGCAAGTTAAAATTGTATTAAACTGTCAGAAATGTCTATTTTTTAGTTTAAAATGCCAAGTAAGGGTTCATATTTATTTTTAATTGATTTTTTGAAAACTCTACTCAGATAGTCATTCAGAAGAATTGATAGAACATCTTTAACATTTTCTCTGAGAGGAAAAATGGGGAGGAAGCCATTTCACATTCAGCTTGCTGTCAGTGCTGCTCTTCTTTTTTCATCTGAACCTGCCACAACAGCTACTCATCCAAATATAAAATTGGAGCATCATGTTTGCACAAACCTGTTTACAGACTGCTAAATAAATACCTTGTAAACCAGTGAAGTTAACAGACATTAAATGAATGACCAGCTTTTATGTAGCTAAAGGTGCTAATAAATTTGTTTTCCCCAATTATTGTAAAGTGTCTGTACTTAAAAATTATTAGGAAAGGCAAATCAAACAAACAAATCGATATATCTTCTCAGCTATTTCTGAAAGTAAGCCTTTGCTAGTCCAGGTATACAAGCAGAAACCTTGAAAAGTTACTTTCATTTTGTGCATGTTTGACAGTAAAACTGCAAAATTGAAATTTATTATCTAAAAGGCAGAAAAGCAAACAAAAATGTTATATATTTCTGCAAAGAAATAAGTGCAGTGGTCTCCAGTGAAGCAGAAGTAAGAAGAAGATGTGAAAAATTCAGGAAGAAAAAAGAGTAGTATATAACCACATTTGGTTTTTATCAGATCAGGTGATATGCAACACAGCTTGTTGAATAACTCTGTGCCTGTTTACCACAGAAGGGAAAAGAACAACAACAACAAAAAGAGATTGATTTTAAAATTTTATTTTATTCAGAATTACAAAAATCCTGAAATCTTTGAGCATAGGCTTAATTGAATATACTTCTGATTTTAATTCAATATGTATATAAATACACTTATTAGCATATAACTGTCTTCCTCTGGAAAGTTTTCATGAAAGAGAATAGAAAAGTACAGGTAGGGAAACCTGAAGTACATCAAGGCAAAATTTAGACTAGGTAGATGCAATAACAGATTAAAGTTATGGGTACTGTGTATACCTATAGAGTATAGTTTGTGTGTGAGAAAATCCAAAGGTTTATTTGTTTTTCAATGCTTTAAATTACTTTTTTGTTAGGTTTCAGAGTGTGGAGGGTGGTTTTCTTCAGAAAGAATACTCCAGTTGGCACACATCCCACTTATTTGTGTAATATCATTGCTTTTCTAACTGAATAACTTTTAGGGGTTTGGGGTTTTTTTGCTCTCTCTCTTTAGTTCGCTCTTCGCATGCTGACAGAAGTCTGAGTCAACCACTGCTTTGGATTACTGATAAGGTTTACCCTTTATAATCTCTCACATTTAGGCCTGCTCCCAGTTTTAAGTGGTTTTGAACTAAACTAAACCACTCCTTTATCCAAGTTAATGGTTTAAACTTTTTGAATAGAGAAAGCATAAAGTGAAGAAAAAAACATAAATGGATGTTTATTTGCCTCTATCTTTGCATGGTATCCTTGCAGGTGGTTCTTACATCTAGTCTTCATTTTAATAAAATCAGTTATTTTCTGAGGCTCAAAACCCTCTGTACTCTACTCTGTTCCTTCTATAACATTTTGTTTTTTCCTCCTTTGAGGTATGGTTGTCTCTTCCAGAATGAGTTGTAGCCTCTGGATGTGCACTCTCTCTTGCCCACAGTATGCAGTGGGTTTTGTGATCCTTGTTCCCAAAGCCAGTTGAGTTGCTCACCATACCTGCCTTAAGTCTACTCTCTTCATGACATTTGGCCTCTCTAGTGACTGTAAGGAAAACAACACAGCAGGGAATATTTTGTGTTTCAAAGGAAACACAGTCGGTAAGTAAGACACTTACTAAAAAAGAGAACTTTCATTTTAAGACACTTCATTTTGCTTCATACTTATTGATTCAACCTCCCATATTTTTGTCGGGTTGCTGATGCATCTCCGCCTTGTAAGATGAGAACATTTCACTAACTGGCACTATAGGTAGAATTGTAAATGCTGAACAGATGCATCTCAACTAATTTTTAAGGTACTTGACCAGTAACCTCCCTCTAATTTGGTATGTCTGTTTTTACTTCTGTCTATTCTTATGTTCCTTTAGCCATCTCCTGACCAGAATCCAGCTTTGCTAACATCACTGTTTATCCAACATTTCCCATTCTGGTTTGTATCATTTACAACATTGTTTGTAAAACTTTACTAATGTCCTGAATTTAGACTAGACTCTTTGTGCCCAAGTTAAACACAATTTCATCAAAGATACCATGTTTGCTTTATTTGGTTTAGGCAATCTCACAATTTTTTTTTGTCCTCCTAGGGAATGGTTTTTGCCATTTGCATGGGGCTGGAGCATGGAGAAGTAGAGAGGAAAAAGAGACATAAAGGGATCTAAATTAAATGATATCACAAAAGAGTATTTCCTTTAAGAAACACTTAGCTTCAACATGATAAAAAATGAGTTTCAGCAAAAAATCTAAGCAAATGATTCCTCCATTATAAGCAAGGAAAATGAAAATTCCAAATTCAGTGCTTCATTATTTTTTCTCTAGATCATCTAGATTCAAACAGAGATTTGGGTCTTTATGTGTAAGATATCAGGATGTTCGGGTTTTTTTGCTATATTGGAATTTCTGCTACTCCGACAATTATGACAGAGCAAAAGTCATACATCTCTGTAAATAATGAGTGACAATGTAATTTTTAGACAGTAATGTACACTTGCTTTATATAAAAGTACTTCCAAGACCAAATTAAATTATGTTAAATTATTCATTGTAATTATGTTTCATTTCAGGACCTACAATTACAGGAGTTCATACTGATTAAGTTTCATTTACACAATTCAGAAAAGATCTGAGCAGTTGTGATATAACCATGCAACCTCTCTGCATGACATTCCAGTGCTAAGAACAAATGTTAATCCTCAGAGACAGAAAACTGCTAAGCAGTGGCTACAGGTATTGATTGATTATAATTGCAAAATGCATATGTAGTCTTATGCTGTGACAAGTAAAGCTACAGATTACCTCTGTAACATTTAAATAACTCTAACAGGAAACTAGCTTGATTTCATTTCTTTTTTTGATGGCACAAGGATGTCCCTTATTTCTGTTTGCAAAACCATTTTCTGCCTAGAAGTCTGAAGTTTGTCTGCAATGACACCTTTCTTCCTCAGTTTTTCAAGAAAGAAATGTCATGAAATTAGTTATGGACACCATTTGAAGTTGTGTGTGGAGCAGCATCCATTTTTGCCTAAGGAAATCCATGAGACTGGAACATGAGTCATACGATGTGGGGAAAGAAGATCAGGACTTCAGGAAGATCAGTATGTTGCAAACTAGAGGCTATTATAACCACATTCCACTATATTTTAAATGTGTTTATGTTAATAATTAGCTGTACCACTACTATGCATTTTATTTGAGACCAACAATAATACAGCTGTGGATCTTGAACAAAATTTGACTACAGTAGCTTCAACCTATTCAAAGATAGCCAGAAATGCAGTGCTGCTAAAGATAATAATAATAATAGTGTAAATTCTTTTCCAGGAGCTTTTTTCTCAATAAAATGTAACACATGGATTACACTATTCTATTATAGTCAAATGGCTGAAATTAATTATTAGGCTTGAAATATGTAGAAGAGTTGAAGAAATCATGAAAAAAATAAATATGAGCTCTGGGACAATTACCTGAACTACACATGATATTCCTAT
This sequence comes from Irena cyanogastra, assembly GCA_013397155.1. Classification (NCBI taxonomy): domain Eukaryota; kingdom Metazoa; phylum Chordata; class Aves; order Passeriformes; family Irenidae; genus Irena; species Irena cyanogastra. The sequence goes on from VWZV01011128.1 coordinate 48,329, forward strand.
GTGTCTCATAAACAATGGGGCTTAGCAAGGGAATAGAATGGAGTTACCATGGCCTCCTCAGCTATCCTGTGTCTCCTCTAACCACTTTCATCAAACAACTATGGCCACTGAGTGTAACTGAGGGAAAATCTACTGCCACAGCATAACTTGCCTGATGTCTTGCCCTATGCTCTTACATCAGCATCAAAACAAAGGTATTTACAGTTTCTGTACTGTGACAGTCGTAATTTATTGTTATATTGGTGTCTATGACTCCTCAGCTGCATGACTCAAAGCATAGGATCATTCAAATTGGTCTAATAATTTCAATGGGTAAACTTTTTCTGGCAGGACTAATGCACTGCAGCTGACATAAACCCAGTATCAATTCAGTTATGTGTTTTAACTTAGAAGTACTAATAAGACCAGGGAATTGATGTTAAGTGGCATGCAGTAGATATCATTCCTGTTTTTACATAGCAGTCAGGACGTCTGATATAATCAGCAGTGTTAGGATCACCAAACTTAGCCTGAGTGTTCACGTAGTTTAAGAAATATAACTGAACAGCTGAAGTTATAACTGAGGCACCACCTATCTGTACAAAAAGTATAAAAATTAGAAAAAGGGCTAGAGAAGCTGGAGCTAGTGGAAAACTTTTCTCCTGCTAGAACAACTGGGGAACATGACAGGAGCCCCGGGCAAAGGTGTCATCTCCTTGGAGAGTTTCCTGCCCTGCAGGATGGAGCCCTGAGCAGTCTGAGCTGACTCCACAGCTGAGCCTGCTCTGGGCAAGAGATTGAATTGGCCTGTAGAGTTCCTTGGTTCTTGAACTCACTGTTGAAAGGCATCTTGTGTTTAGATGTGTCCAAGCACCGCTAACTAAGAGGTCAGTGGAGGTGAAGAGTCCCTCAGAAGCACTAGCTTAACTCTATGGAAAACTGGTTTACACCTTTCTGTTTGATTACTGACTTCCATAAACTACTCTTTGCAGGGCTTTTATATTCTTTTTGACTTAGTTATTTGAACATATCAGTTATGGACCAAAAAATGCCATTTTTTCAGCTTTTTTAGTTGCTTCTCCTCAATTTTCATGCTGGTAAAGAAATTCTGACTTCTATTGCATTTTCCCACACAAATTTCAGAAACTATGCCTATTTTCACAGTTTCCAGTAGCTTCTAGTACCTTTCTTAGGATCTTTTCTCAAAGTTTGGCGTCCCCAACCCCTTTCATATTTGATCCATATTCCTATTTGAAACATATGTAATATGTCTTCTATTTTGCAGTTTGAAATAGACTGAAATGAGATCTACAGTTTCCATCACTTCTGTTCTGTGGAGTCTCTCATGTTTTTGAATTGTTTTCTCCCTTTCACATGCTGTTATGTGCTCTCAGTGGCAGCCACTGAAAGCAGAGGTGACTAGCTCCTTATAAAAACAGGTTATCTAGGAGAACTCATTGAATTAAAGCACTGTTTGTGTATAGTAGCTGCAGCATATAAAATGATTTTCATGTTGGTTTTACCTTTTATATAAATTTCTAGCAAAGTAATTGTGTAGGGTGAAGTAATTTGAGACTTCCAGAGATCCTGTACATTTTAAATTCAGACAAATATATAATTATTTATCAGATATGTCTGTGCATTTTTTGTGACACGATGAGAAACAAGTGGAGCTTTATTTTAATATAAGTTCTTAAATTAAAGATGTTTGATGTAGCTATAAATGTTCTTTTACCAAAGAAACACTTTGTTTGGCTTTGGATTTCTTTCTTGCTATCGGTTTCCTTTTGTTTTGGTATTGCTCTACAGATATGATCTGCAATGCAAACAGAAAATAAAATTTCTAGAAAAAGCTATGAACCATGTTTTCCTTATATTTTCTACTTCTAGAATATTACATTTAAATTGTAAAGTATTTCTAGTGTTGCTGAAGAAGTGTTCAGGTGTCAGTGCTACACGTGTGTGATTCCAGGACACAGTTTTTTAGTCCCAATCTGTTTTTGTGATATGGCACTAAAATATTTCCTCTGCATTTAAGTTCTTGAACATGCTAAGACAAGAGTGTTGTGGTTTGGTTTAGGAATAGTACTCCCCAGTTCTGTGCCCCTACTGAGACTCTCTTATTACCTTTCCCACACCTTCATGTTGCAGCATGATGGAGTAGAGAATTGAAAGCACAAAAGGCAAAGATTACAGGTAGAGATAAGAACAATTTACTGGAAACAGCAGTGTGAGAAGAAAATGAACAGTAACAGCAACAATATTAATAACAAAAATATACAATATTATACTAAATGGAAAACAAACAGTAACAGCAGCAACATTAATAGCAAAATTATACAAAAGAGAAGGTGATTCACATACAAAAACGTGGACCCTGAGACAAGGAACAATTTTTTCAACTGGAAGCCACACCTTTCATGTCCAAAGTGAGTGTCCCTTACTCCCAGCCCAGCAATGACCTGAGGTGGTATAGAATTATGTCCTAGCCATGCCTGCTGAGTAACATCTCCCTTCCAGCTACTGGAAAAACTTAACTTTGTCCTGGTCAGAACCAGGGCATAGAAATAGTAATTTGGGGGTTCTGTAACTGTTGCTTTAAAAGACATTTTTCATTTTAGTTTACAATTCTGCAATAATTTTAAGGCCAGATTGTGGAAAGAAATTGTTTAATAGTTTATATTTTCAATAACTAAAACCAAGTGAAAAATGTGAGAAAACGCCAACCAATCAAAAAAAACCAAACCAAACCAAACCAAACCAAACCAAAAACCCCCCCCCCAAAAAAACCCCACAAAACTATTTAATAGTAATCATAGTATTGTTTTTGTTTCTTATACAGCTAGTTCACGTGCTGCCCAGAGTTCTGACTGTAAGCACTGTATTTACTTTTTACTTCCTGACATGAATAAAGAATCCACAATTGCTATTTTGCAGAAGGAAGATAGTAAAACTGAAGCTTTGTCGATTTCTCACAGAATTCAAATCACATTTCTAAATCAAGACCTGGCTCCTCAGCTCCTAATCTTGCTTGAAGGTCAAAGCAAGAGCCATACACACCAAATAGTTTGCTTCATGCTCTCTCTGTCTTTCTCTTACCACTGTTCTGTTAACTCCTGTGATTACATATATTAAATAAGCATACTTCTATTGTGTCATAGAGGTGTAAATAGGAGTAACATGTCATATCTTTTCAGGTATAGCATTATCTGAGAATTTAACTGATTTTCCAAATAATTCCTGAAAATTCTGTCAGACATGTGTTTCACAGTAGGACTGTATAACACCTCCCCTGCTGAATGTAATGTGGGAAAATCAATTTATTCTGTTATAGCTTTTGTTTCTGCTGTTTTTGATTAATAGCAGAACAACAAACAAGTAAACTACTATTTGACAGCTTCACTGCATTGAAAATAAACACAGCAGAAATAATTATGGTTCTGATTTCTACCTACCTAGAGATGTGTTCTCTGCTTGTCTGCTGTTTAATATGGTCACTTTCAGCTCACCTCCAGCTCACTTTCCATCTATACTGTAGAATGGCTTAGTGAGTTAAAACCAGGGAAGAAACAGTCACTACAGGAGTTGCACTATATATTTAAAGAGTTTGGTAAAGGAAGATTTTTAATAGAGAGGATGCGGAGAGCTATCTCCCTTTTGAGCTTTCCAAGAGTTTGCACTTCTGCATAAAGATGTTTGGTGGTGTAGGGACATATGAAGCCTGAATAATCAAAAGGCAGCTCATATGCACATCTGCAAGTATGGTTAAGTGTGGCAAAGGCACAGTTGCAAGGTTTTTGACAAGCCAGTTTAATATTGGCATACTTATCTTCTTAGCATGATCAGAAAGTAGAGTTTCATCGAGTAGGGCACAGGCAGTGCATGCTATAAAAGGTGGAAAATACATAAAAGGAATTGTGGTACAAATTAGTAAGAATGCCTGCACATCTTTTTCCTCCTATTGTTTGTCTCCACATGAAGTTAAGAAATCAACCGACAGTTTCCACACAGGTTTGACTGCTCTACTGATTGTTAAATCCTGGTAATTTAAGACATTTAATTATTCCTAAAGGGTGAAGTCTATGTCATGCCCTGCTCACCACCTAAGTCGAATTGCTTGTGCACTAAATTCGGCCTTGAAATGTGTTTTCATTCTGAGACCATCAAGCATATCTTATCTGATTCTGAATATGTCGCTCTTCTTTTTGCTCTATGTCTCTTTATTCCATCTTTAAATGGTTTATTTGTGTTATATCTTGTTTCTGATGTGCAGTGCCAGGAAAATAGGAGCCAGACCTGCATTTTGCCCTATCTACCCCAACCCCAAACTGAACAAGTATCACCTTCACTTTGAGTAGCATTTTACTTTTGAGAAATGCTGAGAAAGAAGGGAAGCATGAGCCTTCATACTGCAAGACGCTGCATATGAGCTGTGTTGGGGAAGTACCTCTTTCAAGTCTGTCATAAACCTTTTTTCTGTTGATGTTAAGTGGGAGCAGAAGCTTTCAGTACTTTTGAGAATAAAATACACACAATAGGTGTGATTTTCAAAAGGAAAGGCAGAGAAGAAAGGAAAAAGTAATTCTTGCTCGGCAAAAAGTGCTCCCTTTTACTTGAGCTGAAATTTACTCAGTTTTTACTGCTACATAGAAAACATATTGAAATCTTGTTCCATTACCTTTCTAAACCTCAAGAATATTTTTCCTGAAGCTTGTTCCAGCACTCACATATAAACTCATGTCTTTTTCTGGTTTTGACTTTGAGTTCGAAATTGCTTCTGAAAAATGCAGTTCATGACACATTTCTTACACTGCCAGAGACCCTCAAAATAACCATTCATCTGTTTCTGTTGCAATGACCAAGCAATGAATGCTGCAAAAACTTTATGAAACAAAAATGTGATACAACATAGCAATCAATTGTGTACTTTCATGGTAGCTGAAGGCTTTCACTTTCCTCTATAAATAATCTATCTTAAGTGCACATGGATTTCCATCAATCTTCCTATTATTCCATTTATTGCAGTCATATTTTATGTAAGAAAAGATGTGTAGCTGGACAAACACCTTATCTTGTTCAATTTTACCCTGATCTTTCACAGAAGAAAATGGAATATTTATTTTACCAAATGCTTTCTGAAGTTTTGTACTGAAGACAGACTTATTGAATAATACTCTGCATTCATGCTGCTATCATTTTATTTTGAAAACATACTAAAAGTAGCTATTACAGAAGTTTAAGCTGGCAAAGTACTTTCCTGATGGCTTGGACTTGTATTGATTTTCCTTTGAAAACTCATGCAAGATTCATATTGCCATAGTTCTCTTAACTCAGTTTGTCTGACCTTAACTGAGGAAATAACTTAGACCTAAACAATCAAAAAACATCTGTAGAACACAGATTGCAGAAGCCAGAGATTTTTTTTTATTAAGGTGGACTGAGAACTGCCCAAACAGCAGATCCCAGAGGGTCACAATCAGTGACACAGGGTCCAATTGGAGGCCTGTCCATGGTGGTGCCTCACAGGATTCAACAGTGGGCCCAGTCTTGTTTAACTTATCCATCAATGACTTGGATGAAGGGGCAGAGGCCTCCTCAGCAATTCCAAGGACAGCACAAAGCTGGATGGAGTGGCCAATACCCCAGAGGGCTGTCCAGCCCTTCAGAGCGACCTTGAAACAATGAAGTGTTGTTGTTACGGGAGGACAGACTTGGAACTGAAGAGTACAAACTGCGACTTATGCTACATAACAGGAAAAGTCATCATCCAAGTGAATTGCAGAAGCAATGAGTGCTGTGAGTTGGCCCACCAAAGAAGTCTTGTGGGAGTCCTCTTTATGAAAATGTGAGATCCTAAAAAATGGCTTTCAAGTTTTTATTTATTATCTGCTCAGATACACAGAATGATTTATACCAACCTTCTTCTAAAGCTGTGGAGTGAGAAATACAATTGAAATTGCTGCAGACAATACTCTGTTTGATGCCATGAACTGGCGGAGCAGAGAAGTCTTCCCTGGCAAGAAAGATGAAAAAAGATGCTGTAGAAATAATGGTATTTTCTGGAGCACAATAAACAGAACACTAGTGTTGGCTCTTTTTTAGCAAGCAGCTCTTGAGGTTAGCTGAAAGAGAATCAAGGCTAGGATACATGAGGCATGAAGAATGAAAACCTGTATTGAACAGAAAAGGTTGGAATATTGGAGGTAAAAGCAAAACTGCTGTAAGATGACAAGGAACATTTAATAGACTGTACTAAACACAATTTTTTGTCCCTATAATGTTACAGAAATTATTTATTTTAGCCAGATTTATTTTCCTATATATATATATCTTTCTTCTCAGTTTCATAGGAAATCACACAGGATCTGGCAAGACCCTTTTGCACATCTTTCATCCATGCTCTGAACTCTGTTAAATACATTGCTTTTTGCAAATGAATTTAATTACTATTTAGGGTGTTCTTTTTCACTAGAATAATACACTTTCATTGGCATTTTAATGATCTTCACCAAGCTTAAAAAACTGTCCAGTGTTTATTGGCTTATAGATCTCTCAACCCAACAACACATACAGCGAGCACAATCAACCCAATGTTAATGATTTAATTGGAAGGACTTTGTGAAATGAGTTGTGGCATTTTTTATGACTTGAAACGCATAGAGGCAATTTAACCTGTGCCACTTTATTATAAGCACAATTTATTCATTGACTTGTACCTCATACTTTGCATACTAGAGAGTTACCAAAATATTGTAAATTAGGGAAAGATCTGAAACTATGCTGAGACAAGAGTGGAAATATTTTATTCTGCTAGAAAACAAAGGGGAAATTCTTCCCTTGTCTGTCTTACCCATCTTATCTTCTCATCCACCTCTTCCAAAGACAAATTAATTTTGTTCACATTACCTGTTTAGTAACTGAAAGATGACTTTTGAAGAATTTTTCACAGTTTCAACAATGTCTTTTGGAGTTTTAGGATACAGCCTTGTGACAAGAAAAAATAACTTCATTTGATTTCAAGATATGTGGGAAGACAAAATAATTATTTCCTTCATCCAATATTCATTCCTAATCACATTATCCTACCAGTTATATTAAATAAACTGAAAGTGGAAGGATGAAGAGTTGAACAATTTTGTTTGTCATTTTTCAAAATATATCTATTCTTTGGGTCTGTGAAATATAGGATGCTTTCCTGTGAAAAAATAATGACAGACTATCTATTTGTTTGGGGGTTTTTTGAGATTATAAATTTATTTCTTCTTAATGCTAATGGAAAAAGCTGTTTTAAGTAAGTGATCTAAGAAAAAAAAAAGAGAGCAAATGGCTTGTAAGGTTTTTCTTTGAGCTTTTCTGCCATGTTTAAGGGATAATAATAAGGAAATTAAGAAAAAGCTTTTCATCATTTCTCTCTTCCTCCCAAAACATGCAATTCAATGTGAAAGCTATCCTTTTATGAGGATGAAATTTTGGTGGCAAGAAATGTTTTTCTTTTGGCCATCTCAAATAAGCCTTATCATATCACTGACCATAGTTTTCATAAGGTCTACAGGTAGATGACAATACTATATGCAACCAATTTCCATTTTCAGTATTTCAGACATATGAGATGAAATATCTTCTTTTTTTTTCCATCATGGCTTCCTCTATCTTAAAGCATATTATCTTAGAAGAAAAAATTTGGTTTTTTAATGGATTTTACTGTCTTTGATGCCTTGCTGAGGTAAGGATCTCTTCATAGGAATGGTAGCATGTCCTGTTTCTTCTCTGAGTTCACTAAAAGCCCTGTAGTCAAGATAAACAAGACCTTAACTCAAGACTATGTACCTAGTTAACTGTTAATTAGTTAAGGATCATAACCTGTTCACATGGACTATGAATTGTTCAGAGCACAAGAAACATGCTTATACGTGGCCAGGATATACTAAAGAACATATTTAACATTTGTTGTAACAGAACAGATGAAAGTTTTTTTTCATCAGTCTTATTTTCTGGACTGCTTGTAAAATAAAGTTTCAAAGATTGTTTCACTTTTCCTCAGCTGTGAGGCATTTTGAAAGCAAAAACAATTTAATTTAAACTGGAATTTGGAATATTTTTAAGTGTTAGAAACAACTTTTTTTAAAAGAAGATAGGAACAAAAATTAACCCTTTCTGCAGTATTGCAAAATTCTGACTAGCTGTAATCAGTATGTCATTTAAAATAAAAATACTATAAGCCTATAAAGAACTGTGACAGATTTTCATGAAAACATAGTGGTAGTCATGTTGCAATCAGGAGCTGACAGTTGAGTTTCATTTAAGCAAATATATATACACAATGAAAAAAAAGACTCTTCTATCTATGGGCAAATATGGATGTTAATATTTGATTTTACTATAATTTCTTGGTTTCTGTAATTTTGCCATGACTTTTATCAAAAATGTTAGATGCAAGAGGATAAATATATATTTTCATTGATCTTATGGTCTCTTTGGTTGTCATCTAATTATTTAGTTAAATAAGCTTCAGTCAGAAATGTAGAGATATTAATTAAATAAAACCTTAGGTATTTAACCTTAAGAAAATATCTGAGTAATAAAATATCTAATGTCTAAGTAATAAAAGCTTTTTTGTTATTTTGTTTGATTAAAATATTTTTTAAAAAGTTTATTCTTCAAATAACCTTTGGAGTAATAGAAATAAATGTGCTTATGAGAGAACATGCTATTTAAACCTTTCCTCAGAGCTGATTGATATAATAAGAAAAATCCTTTATCCCTGATGCTTCATAAGAGTCCTTGTTGTAGTGATGGAAAGTAACTGATAAATCCAATTTTTCCCATTCGAAAATGAGTTTGACAGACACACTCCAAAAAATGAGCAGCAATTTGAAGATATTTTTATTCTTTAAAAATACTTTTAATAAATCATTTCCTCTATGCTCTTGCATTTCTTTCACTTTGTATACTTCTAGAATACTACTGGTAATACAAATATTGTGGACTAAATTGTAACTGAATTGTATTAAATTTTGTAAGAAGAGTATGGGTGTGTGGGACTGTTTTCTAAGACCACAGTATTCCAAATGTGTTGATATGCTGCAGTGTAATTAATTCCCTGAGAACTGTTTTAACCACTTCTGTTTTGAAGGCGATACAGGAAAAAAAAGGCAAATATCTTGGGTTTACTACATTTCTTTAATACTCTGTGCACAAAACGCCAGAAGTAAAGACAACCTTAGGTACTGGTGTTCATAATGAAATGCAAAGAGGTCCAGCTGATTATGGAGATGTTCTAATTAAATACATACTGTGAGCACAATCAATTTTCTAATTATAATTTCAAGCACACTACAGGATGATTTTCTTGTACACTTCTCAGTGTTTGGGGTTGGGTTACTCTGGTTCTGCTTTTCGGAAGACAGGTTATGTTCTCCCTACCATGAGATTGCAAAGAAGAACTGTTAACATCATTCCAGAAGGTCTGTGAGCTAAACACTTGCAGGCCAAGGCCAAAAGGGGCAGAAGAAATACTCTGAGAGAAAAGAGGATGGTCCCCTTTGCAGCAGCTGTGCTGCAGAGGGCAAAAATAATCATGGCCACCGTGATCCAGTGGGGTTCCTGCAGGACATGTGTTCTTCCCCACCACATGGGGGAAGAATACAAAGTGCAGCCACACCAATTAGCTAAAACACACAGCCATGTGTTATTGAGACTAAAGGCTGTTTTGAAGCTTACCACTGCATCATTCTGTAAATCTACATGGTGCTCTGTGAAGCAGAAGCACACTGCAGGGACACGCTAGTGGTTTATGAATTTACATGCTGAGAAGATGAAAATGGGGAGAGGGTGGCAGAGGATACACGATGATACAGAGATGGGGCCACACAGGCTGGCCTGTGCAACAAAGCCGTGTGGAAACAGGTTTATCTTGCAGGAAGACAGCAACTAGGATGCAGGACAACAATGCAGAGGTTATGCAATAATAGTCACTCTCTTATTTAAGCAGGAGGAACCTACTATAAATCTCACACCCACAATCTACTGCAGTTTTGAAAACCAGATGCAGAGAAAGCCAGAAGGGCATTTCGATACAATGTGCTGACCTGTGCTGCACACTAGACACTTCACTAAGAGCCAAACGAGAATGACTCAGGGAAGATAATGTTTCCAAATGGATAAACTGATTTCTGATTGTTTAGCTGGCCAGTCACATACAGGTGACACACCTGTACAAAAATCTGTATTGGTAATCTGAATATCGAAACATATTGGTAATCTGAATATCTAAACGTATTGGTAATCTGAATATCTATTCATGTTGAAAGCATTCAAGATTAATATCTAGCAAGAAAGCTAAACAGAAGAAAGATAATATTCTTTTCCAAGGTCTCTGGTTGGATATTAACGTAAAACAGACCTGGCTGCTAGAATACATCAGACTTATTATAGTTCTACTTACTGGAGACAGCAAAAATTAGAATTGGGTAAAGTACTCCCTTTAGTTTATAGTCTTTTTTTTCCTAAGTGGGATTTTTCTGTTGCTGGAAAACACACATCATACTAAAAAGCATTCATTCAGTAAGTGTGTTAGTGTCCACAGTAAAACCTCATTAGTATTCTGGACTTGTAAACATTGATGGCTGATGACAGCAATCCCTTAGTGTAAGCTGATTTATAGAGTTGTACAGTATTACTGATGTCAGTAAGGGAACAAGAAGCAAGTGGATATACCATCTGTCATTGCTACCTAAGTGATAATTTACAGAAAAAAAAATTTAGAACAATTTGGTTCAGTACGAAGAAAAGAAACTGTAAATTTGGGAGGAAAAAAATGCTAGGACACAACGATTCTTTCTTTATTGGTTTCTCTTTGTGTTAGTTTGTATGCTTGATGAACATGAAGGAAGAAAGATGAAAAATATATGGACTCTTTATGTATTATTTCAGGATTTAGGGTCCAATCACAATGTTTTTTTCTTGCAGCAATATTAATACCTGCGCAAAACAAATTTGGAGACAAAAACTGACTGCACACTGAAGGAGAACAGGCTTGACACCTGGATATACATTCTGATTCCCTATACCCAGATTTTCTTCTGAGGGAAAGTAAGGAAGGGTGATGGAGCAGAAAATGTGTTGTCTAAAAAGCCTTTAGCTTTGATATCTTGAGAAACAGAACCATGGGGAGCACTTCAAGGCATAGCTACTGTATTTTCACAGAGACATACTAACAAAATACTTTAACTTACTTAATTTTAGTTCTCATTCGACATTTAAATACATTGAGTCAAAGTTTCAATAGATACATGTCGACATTATGACATCCATTATGTAAGTTACACAGGCTCCTCCTATGCAACACGTCCCCCTGCAAAATCAGTGATAAGTACTTTCTACTCTTAAATGCTGATTACTTGTCCTAAAGCCAAATTAAAAATTAAATTTCACTATATTCATGCTTGTTCCATGTCTGCGTTCTTAAAAGCGAGAACCTTTTTTTTCTTTTGCAACATTCATTAATATTCCATTAAGAAAAATATGAAAAGAGCTGGAAGCAAACAAAATGTAGTATGTCAGTAATGGTAGAATAAAGATACAACATATTCCAGTAAATGTTAAAATGGGGGATCTAACATTATTTAAATCCTGAACATGCTTGACTTTAAGGAAAAGCTTTCATTTTAGTGTGCTCTCTTTCTCTTTTGACCTGTGATTTTGCACAAGCAGGTTGTAAAATCTTTGAAGATTTTGTTTATATAATGACCACATGAGTGGAGTCCATTTTGAGATCTAGTGTCAGTTGTTAATTGCAGTAAATGCAGATGCCAGTGAGAAAAAGATAGTAATGGTATAATTCGTATAGCTAGTCAATGCAGCAAGAACTATGAATCTCACTTATTGATTATAAATATTTCATAAGACTGTTCATATAGGAAACCCATGCACTGTATCATTTAGAAGATTACCAATTTTTAAAATTCTTTCCATGTTCTAACAATAATTTTTTTTCTAGTTATTCAAAATTAAGCATAACTTCCAGGAGGAGCAATGAATCTCCAGTTGTCTGTTACTGTTTTTTGGCATTGCCTCCTGTTATGTTTCCTTTCCATCTACCATTTCTGCTCTTCTTGGAGTGAAGATGAAAGCTCATATACAGGTTAACGCAAATGATAAAAAAAAAAGTGAGAGAGAGCAGTAGAATTTCTGAGCAATTCCTTTAATGAAGATGCTGAATTCTGCTCTGTCAGAGTGCACCTTGGAAGGATTCTCACGGAGTAAGCAGAATTCACTGGGCTGCTCTCTTTAGTTAAGGTTTTTCCGCTAGTGAAGAGATGTGCAGCTCAAGCTGCATCAAAAGCACCTGTACTGGTCATTGACTGGCAAGTATATGCAGGATGCCATTTGAGGTTTTAATCTTAACCTGCCATTCTTCAGGTTTTGGTATCTTAACAGATTGCTTATTGGGATTCATAATCAAAACCAGGTGCAATTCTGAAATACAGAAATTAATTTTCCAAGAGCTGGGCTTTGAAAATATATGAAGAAGCACAAAAGAGGCATGAAGAGGCATAAAATTATTACCCTGAGTTGTTATAAACATGAAATTGTCTCTTTAAAAAACATAAATAAAATATGTCAAGTACTACATTAAATTAGATGGTATTATAGTCTTGCGCCAAATTTCTTTGTCACATAACTCTGTAGGAAGCAAGGCTTTTCAACACTTCTCAATATACAGGTTTTTGTCTTACCATCCAAAGTTTGTGTCAAGCAGCTTTACTTCCTAGGTTTATCTCCAGTGCAGTCTTAAAAACAAAACAAAAAAAACCCACCAGAAATCTGTTTTCTTTCATCTCTGAACCACAGAGTATCTATTTTCCTAAAAAAATTAATAATGTTTACTAGAGGAATATTCCTTCCAGTTACTTCCTCATCTATAAAAAGATTGTAACACAAACAAAAGAACTGTTGTGTTTATCTTATCATGCTAGGGATTTAAGTGGTGTAAACAAACAGGGACAATAAAGATAAATTTTGAAAATAAATATGTCGTATGGAAAACTTTCCCTGCCACCCTCAGATTTGCAATGGAAACCTGGAAAAGCATATTATGGACAGTGGATTTGTATTCAAAAATTGTCATATATCCCCAGAATATAAATTATATTGTCAAAATATGCAATGACCTATAGGACAAAGGAGCCTACAAATAGATGAAAACTATTGAAATGTGGCAAGTTGAAATGATTTATGCATTGTAAATGTTTGTGTGTTACAAAAAGCATAGAGCCCTCTCACAGCACACACTGTATCCTTGAATACAGTCAAGCAGGGAAGAAAAGGAGATTAGTCTTTTATTTTTATTTGTATGACATGGGATGAAAGTTGGTTTTATTTAATAATAGAAAGAGCTGTGTAGGAAATATGATGCATTTATAAGGAAAAGGACGTTCCAATTTTGCATGATTTGAAGCAATTATTAGCTGTCTATTGGGAGGGAATTTTCTGGCGCATATCAAGCAGCTTCCATTTTGTCATACAGGCTAACCTGATAGTTAAGAATAAACTGTAGCTTCATTCCATGAATACAGAAGTAAAATAGAACATTAGTCAGTGACCACATGAAGTTTCACAAGGAAGGTGCTGGATTATGCAGTGTTATAAATATGCGGAGCCAATTTCTCAATTAAAATATAATTAATTTTATTCGATAGAAAATTTGGCATAAATTCTGGACAAAAAGCCACAATGCAGAGANGCAGCTTGGGACAGGTCAACCCCACATGTGTGCATAGACTGGGGAAAAAGCTGCTGGAGAGCAGCACCACAGGAAGGAACCTGGGGGTCCTGGTCAGTGGCAAGTTGAACATGACCCAGCAGTGCCCTGGCAGCCAGGAGGGCCACCTGTGTCCTGGGGAGCATCAGGCACAGCATCACAGCGGGGCAAGGGAGGGGATTGTCCCACTCTGCTCCGGCCTGGGGCGGCCTCACCTCGAGCCCCGGGAGCAGGTTTGGGTGCCATAGTATAAGAAGGATTTAGAACTATTAGAAGGTGTCCAAAGAGGGGGCCATGAAGATGGTGAAGGGCCTTGAGGGGAATTCATATGAGGAGTGGATGAGGTCACTTGGTCTGTTCAGTCTGGAGGAGAGGAGACTGAGGAGACACCTCACTGCGGTTACCACTTCCCTGTGAGGGCAGAGGAGGGGCAGGCACTGATCTCTTCTCGCTGCAGACCAATGGCAGGAATTTAGGGAGTGGCCTGAAGTTGTGTCAGAGGAGGGTTGGGTTGGTTATCAGGAGAAGGTTCTTCCCCCAAGGCGTGGTTGGGCCCTGGAACAGGTTCCCCGGGGGAGTGGTCACAGCCCCCGCCCTGAAAAGCATTTGAGCAATACTCTTAGGTACGTGGTGTGACTCTTGGGGAAGGCCTGTGCAGGATGTGGGGTTCTAGTCAAATTTTGTAAGTCCCTTTCAACTCAGGATATTCTGGTTCTATGCGTCTAGAGTCCTGCCTTAAGTTTTAAAAATCATATATAAGGTAGAGTAGAAATTCTGTGGTCCTTCAGGAAGGGCCTGCACTGCACTGTAATCACAATGAGTCTCTTAAACAGCCTGCCCCCAGTCTCTCATATAATCTGTTTTCTGGAAAAATTGTACCTGGGTGTGTGAACTCACTCCTTCTCAGCATGCTTCTAGAGGACTCTTGCACTAAGCCAGTGTATTTTCTGTAGGAAAATACAGCTTTAGCAAGCAGATGAGCCGTAGAGCCCTGGAATCTGAGGCTTGTCAGGCATGTGTGGCAGCCTGTGGCGCAAGCTGGCAGTGAGGGAGGGAGCTGAGACGTGCTGCAGCCTCCAGAAAGCTGACCTGCGTAAGGCAAAATTATGTGCCTGGCTTTACACATCTCCACCTCGGGGACAACAGGAGATCTCTGCTGCTCTCCTCATATTTGTCACCTGCAGGTCTGGGCAGAGACTCACCTTAAAATTCTAGAAAAACTTAGTGAAAGCTTAGCATTTGAGGTAGTAGATTTAAGCCATCATGTATAAACATTTGTTTATATTGACGGGTTTTCTCCTCTGCTTATAGTGAGGTGGGATTTTTTTTCTTATTAAACTGGGAAAAATCCAAACCCACCAAAGCAAAAGTGTTACTGGTAATTATATTGGTTTTGACAGGTCCATCTTGGCATTCTAATTATAGTGTTATCATTACACAATAGTAAAAATAGAATTGAATGGTTTGGAAATCACAAGGGATTTGTAGATACTTCATGAATTGATTAAAGAAAAAAAAAGAAGAAAATCAGTAGCAATGGCTAAACCAAGAAAATTTGTGTCTTTTGTATCTCATTAATTGACAGCAATAATAACATCCAAAGGTGATCCTTGCTGGTGTCAACAGTGATAACAGAAACTTCATGTAAGCATGAATATGCATATTCTCCTATAAGTCCTGTACTTCTTGCATTCTCATCTTTTTCTGGTAAAGGCAAAAATGTAAAAAAAATAATAAAAAATCTAATGGGAAATATTTTTTATAACTTCTTTTCCTGTAGGATGTGTGAATATTTGTTAGGATGTCTTGAAGGTGTGCAACAATTTCCTGAGAGCTGCTGGGCTAGTAACTGTAAAAATTAGTTAGAATTTTTCAGTGTCAGCAAGTATTTTCTATTCTTCCATCTATCTTTTCAGTATTTGCAGATGGTTATTTTTCCTAAGTCTGTTACAGCTTTCACAGGTGTTTTTTGTTAATGAGTTTTGTTCACTATTCTGTTGAAGCCTTCATCCTGTTTCTTTATCACTTTACACTTTCATCATGTTTTCTTACAAGTGCATAACAGATTTTCTCCTTCTGTGGAGTAAAACAGGCTTTCTGAGAATACACATCTTAAATATGACCCTTATTAAATTTTCAGTATTAGGTCTGTAATAATCGATAATATTCAAATGCTTAATTATCTGTTGGAATAATTGTTTCACTAAAGGTAACTGGGCCTTAGTTTTGCTCATTAATTGTGCATACAAAATCATTTTGATTCAGCTCTGTGCTTGAAGTGGATATCCATAATTACACTGTTACTGAACCACATTTATTATAACTGTCTAGATCTGTCAAAAATGTTGACTTTCTTTCACTGAAAATTTCCTACCTACTCTACTGCTAAGAGCCTGTAAATTGTACTTCTGGATTAGGATAACATGGAAGCAAACACATGTAGAAAATGCAAATCTACCAACAAAGGAGACAACCCAGTATTTTTTCTCTTTTAATGGGAAAATTACACTAGGGAAATACACTGAGAATAAAGATGAAGAGAAAATAACATAAATGAGCTGAGGAAATATATATTTGCAGTTGTAGAAGCATTAATATTTTTTGGTGATATATGGCATATGTTATGTTATTAATATAATAATTACATTTTAGGTGTATTAAATTTACTTTGTATAAAATTGATAAACCTCCCATCTCCTATACATTGATGGAATCTTTCACATTGTGTTTTCACACGTACATATAGGCAAGCATAATTTAAACAAATATAATAAATATCTACTTAAAGCACTTCAGCATCATGTTGTCATATAAATTTTAGTGGGTTTTGCCAGTGGAATTGAATCATAATATCAAGATAATAAATGGGAAAGATTGCATTTAACAATAAGTACTTAGCTTTCATCTTCTGTTATTGATATTATCTGTGTACTAAGTATTTTTTAATTCAGTTCCTTGATAAGTGCAGAAAAAAAGACTGAATGAGACTAAAATATTTTTGCTTATTCATGGCACTGCACTAGTTGAAAGTCATTTATCAAAAATCATTTTTTATTAATTCCTGGTTAATATTATAATATATTTTTAATAAAAAATAGCAATTTGAGATCTAGCCTGCATCCTTCTCTTTCCTCACCACAAGTTCAGCTGATATACCTCTAATACCCATGCAGAAAATTATGGACAATAGAGCAACAAGTTCCCAAGTACTTAATTTGGAAATTTAATTAAATTTAGAAAGTTTTTTTTCCCCATAAATATTCTGATCACTCATTACATACAATTATTCAGAATTACTGTGAACAATACAAGCTGTTTTTTACAACCTCTTAGAGCCTTGAAGATGATGTTTTAAAATAAAAATCTGTCTGAAAAAGGCCAGACTGAGTTCGGACTTTTATTCAAATAGAAAAAGAAACTCTATATATATTTCTTTTTCATTGCGGTTAACATAAATTAAGAATAAAACAAGTGAAAAATTACTTTATAGGAAACTACCTTTTCTCTCTATTTATTCACATCTTCCATCTTCTCGAGGACTGCCCAAGCTAATCAGAAGCATAATTTTATTTGTCTGCACCAGTACTGCAGAACTGCAGTAGCAGAATTTTTTTAGTTGTTCTTTTTTGCCCATTCTATTTGCAGGGAATGTCTGTGCTGCACCTGTAGCTGATAACAGATGGACCATGGAAAGCCTTGTACAGCATTGAAGCACCAGTCTATTCTGTTTTAAGACAGAAACAGGCATGTAGTACACTGAAGGTAGGCGATTAAGAAGTGATAGTGATCTTGATGAAAATTCTGATATGTAGTCTCCAGAACCTGCTAAAAGTGGGATTATTATCTGTTCTGTAAGCAAAAATAAGGTGTGAAAATGTCAGTGTAGTGTGAAAATCTGAAGAACAATTTTAGCATGTCTTTTAGTAGGAGCATCCATAAGTAGAAAAAGGTTTTTCCAGTATGAAATAACTGATTTAATGCTCCTTATTTCATACCATGCTCCAAATTGAACTGAAGGAATATTGTTGACATCGTACTCAGAATGCTCCAACATCAGGTAAATTTTTGGTCTATAAAATAGTGTAGCTCAAATTCTTCCCTGACAAAATTTTCTTAAATTTAGTGAAGGTGCTGTTTGTTAGCAGAACTGTGATTTACAAGTTAGGAAAACAAACAAAAAGTAGGAAAAGGGGTAGCTCTCCAATGCTTTTGTGTTAGGGTACCACAAAGATGTCCCCTTCCTTCCTATATTTGCACAAGTGTCTGTATGGTAAAAATAAGGGCAAAATCCTTTCTCCAAAAGAGAATGGAACAGACTGTGACACACAGCTTGACCAACAGCAATCTACAGTGTCTGAGAAGTAACACATGAAGCAGAGGAGAGTTGGTGTCAAATGAGCTTTCCTATGGATACCAGAGGATGTCACAGAAGTTTGTCCATTAGGAGTAACGTCAAGATTGCCCCATATCTGAAAGTAAAGCTTAAAAGTAATTATTCAGAAGTGATGGTAGCCAACGCAAAAAGAAAGCCCCATTGATTCTGAGGTGGAGTACAAGGGCAAAATATATATTTTCTAAGACAGTTTAATTTCCTTGTATCTTCAGGTCTTCCATCCAGTTTGCTCTGGCATTTTCAGATATTTGGTGTCAGTGAATTAGCTGACATATGAGTCAAACTCCTGTACAGATAATAGGCAATCTGACACCCAGGGAAATGGAACTCATTATCTGATTCTGTATCAGAGCTATATGACACAGGAGAATTGTGATTTTCAAAATATTCCCTACTGAAGAAAAATGTACTGCTCAAAATTTCAGTAGCCTATTTGGACTTGAGGCTAGCAGTAGAACAACAAAAGACAAAAAGTTGCTTATTTCCTCATTCTTTTGCAAATGGTAGACTGTGAAACATTAACCTACTTAATTAAAATCAGATTTCCTTTTTCAGTTCCATATTTGTGGCAGAAACATGAAAACACAAGCTATTTTTCTTCAGCTTGTAAATGTTTGTAACTGCAGATGTTTTGCAGGTGGCTACTGCTCAGATGCTCTGGGAACACCTATTTACCCAGCTAATAGACAGCAATGCAGCAAATAAAGGCAACTTACAGGGATTTTGGCAGTTAGCAAGGACACCTGTTTGCTTTTGTGGTGCTCCTTCTTTGCACCTTTTTTTTTTTT
>VWZV01011130.1:1912-16314 GCA_013397155.1 Irena cyanogastra
GCTTCAAGTACAGTAAGGGGCTACTTTTTCTTTTAGAGGTTGTGTAATTGTTACATGTGTGTTCCAAGTAAAATTAGACAAAAGCAGGCAGTACCTCCTCAGCACCAGTTTAGTGGGTGGATATAGCTACAACTGCCTGCATAATCAGAGGCTCCAATTAGCTCTTATTTCAGAGCACTTGATGCAGGGAATACTTCCAGCAAAGGTTATGTTCCCAGTGTACACAAAGNTTTTGCCTTTCTATATCCAGTTTCCTATTGCTACTGGAGCTAAAATGTGCAACTGTTGTCTATTGCAGCAAATAACTTATATAATTCTGTCAGTATTGCATCACTGTTTTCTATAATATTTTCCAGGGAAGAATACCGTACAATGTGGGTGATTGGGTTGGTGTTTAAGAAAACTGAAAACTCTGAAAATTTAAGTGTTGATCTTACCTACGACATTCAGTCTTTTACAGACACAGGTGAGTTTTGCTTTCTAGGTGTTCTGGTATTAATAAACTTTTTGAAGTTACTGACTTTGCTCAAAATGTAGTCTTTATTCGTAATGCTCATAGTAGTAGTAGAGTTGTATCTACACAGAGGGTTTCAGCTAAGGAGTTAGGGGTTTTATTTAATGAAACACATTTTCAATGAGTTTTAATGTTCCTAAATCTAATTAGGATTTAGACTAATCACTTTCAGTTTGTTCTCATTAAAAGTGATAAAAATTATACACGCATCTTGCAGATCTCACTAAAAGTGTGGTACGCAATTTTGTAATCTTTATTAAACAGATGAATTAGTTATCATACACAAGCTAGCAAGCTTAGCCTCAAAAATTTTGAGTATAGTTTAAATATTTTTGTTACTTGGTGAAACTAAATTTATCAGTGGATTAACAAAATGTCTTTTATTCCATGGTGCTTCATACTAGGTAATTGATTCAGTCATCTTTACTTTCATGTCCAACACTCAGTGAAAGAGAGCTTTTTGACTTTCTGATGTTTACTTTTTGATTCACAAACATAACTTAGTACACACATAGGAAATTTTGTAAGCAAAGAATTGGTAACAGCTGGGGAGTGTGGCACCAGAGTGTCAGGAGCAGTAGCTTTGACAAATTTATCTAATAAATTTACAGGGTTTTTTTTTTAAAGCAAACAACAGTTGAGGCTCAAGTATTCTGTGTTTACAGAGTTGAAGGAATAGGTTGAAGTGTTACCTAATGCAGCAGTGGTCTCTGAATTTCTAAGACTCAGTTTAAGGAAGCAAGGAAGTTGAACACCTTGATCCTCCTTCCACCTCACACCTGTGAATGCAATAAATATATAGGTATATTTATTAATCCTGCCAAGGTTTCAAAGTTGTTTATTGTAACATATAGCTGCAGAGGGGCATCTCTTTCTTGAGAGTTGAAATATTTCTTGTAATTATTAGTGATGAAGGAGAAACTACAGCAACTATAGGAACATCATTCTAATTTTTGAGAATTTAGAAAAGATAATACCTTGGCTGCTGTGTTGAAGGAGTGAAGGAATTCAGAAGTTAGTTTCTCAGGTCTTTTGCTGTTTATAAGCAGATATTTCAGTAGTATACTTGTCAGAGATTTTTGGTATGAAAAGACTGAAACTTGCACTTATGATTTTTGATGTGATTTATTTGCATTATGTTCATGAAGTTTGTCTAAATACATGCACTTATAAGTGGAACAGCATTTCATCCAGATCCTTACAAAATGTGATGCAGAGTTCTTGATTTGTGAATATGCTTCCAGAAGTAACAATCTAGTAAACAATTCATGTTTGTGTGTTGTGGGTTTTTCGGTAATCTGAAATTAGTGTGGGTCTGTCTTCATTGTTTTTAATCCATCCTAAAGACTTCTTTGCCCTGTCTTTTGGAATAGGTCCTAAGATTTTATCAAAAGTAACTATTTTCCAGGATGAAATTAAAGAATAGCTTGCTTTTGGGAGCAAGGGGAGGAAGAGGGACATGAAGAGTGATCTAGGTTTTTGTTGTATAGAAACTTCGATAAGACCTGATGTCAGGAATATGGAATGCTTTAACCATGTCTGGTTTCATTGAGCATGCTTCTACCTTAGCTGTAACTGGTATAATTTTTTAGAGAGGCTTTGTGAGCTTCAATACCAAGAAGTAGTGCAGTACTTGCCTTAATACTCAGTATTCATTGAGCTCTTTGTGTGCCTCTCTCTTAACACCTTTTTAATTACTTGTTCACAGCCTATTCAGTGAGGTTTCTTAATGTTTGTAGAGTGGACAGTGAATAAGGGAGATACCTCTTGAGTTTTTGTATTTAAGAGCTACAGAACCATTTTTTATTCATACATCTGCCCCAGCTCTGTGGAGACAGTCAGTGTGAAAGAACAAGCTTTTCATTTTTACCTGGCTTTACTCGAACCCAGTGCAGTTCTGGGTCCCAGTGCAGTTCTTACACTAGCGCTTACCATGGTGACTTAGCCGAAGCAGATGTTCAGAGGTGAAGAGAAATAACTTGTTATACTAGACAAAATTAAAAGAAACAAAAATCACCAAAATGACTGTACAAAATTAAAAAAAAAACCCAAACCCAAAACAAAAACCAAAGCAACAAAAAAGCCCCAAAAAACTAGAAAAAAAATCCAAATATAAATTAGTTTTGCATAAAAATGTAATGGTGTGTGAATTGCTTAGTAATTTTAATACATTAGGTGGCAGATGAGCACTTAACTCCTGAATTAAAACCCATTTGTTGCAGTAGTTGCATAAATAAAATCACCTGCAAAGAAAATAATTTCATGTAAATGCTGTAATTCTTGTGAGGAAGTTTTATTTCCATCTTTAGTCCCTTTGAGATGAAATGAAGAGTTTGCTCAGAGCTCTTACAGTTAAAACTTGTTGAAAAGATGGAGAATTGTGTGCTTGCAAGACATTTTTCTTGAAAAACAGGTCACCTGTTTCCAAACTAATGTTTGTGTTCGTACTATCAGTGCTGGCATGGTAGGCAGTTCCCTTTCTTCCTCCAGAACAAGGAAACATTATTCTTGTTCTTGAGGATAATAAGTGCTCTGAAATGCAAATTGTTTCTGCCTCCACAAGTAAGTGGACTTTGCAAAATGCTTTAGTATGTCTTAATGTTATTCTAATTGTGTAGTTTATAGGCAAGCAATAAACAGCAAGATGTTTGAGATGGATATGAAGATTGCTGCAAGGCATGTGAAACGTAAGCAACTTCACCAACTGCTACCTAATCACGTGCTTCAGAAAAAGAAAAAGGTAAATTTCACTAATATTTGAGAGCAGTGAAAATGCCATTGCTCTTAAATTTTTGATTTTTTTGGTTGACTTAGGTTTTTAGGTTTACTAATCAAAGAACTAAAATCACATTTTGAGATCTTAATTTTACCTGCAAATGATCTTATTTGAGTGTGGCAGTATTATTAGGTACACTGAATGTAATACTGCATTTTTCAGAACATCAGCAGTGTGGATAGTATCTTCTTGTCTGGCTGGATGGTTTACCTGTGGTCATATATGAGAGTGGTAGCATTAGTTT
Source organism: Irena cyanogastra (assembly GCA_013397155.1). Classification (NCBI taxonomy): domain Eukaryota; kingdom Metazoa; phylum Chordata; class Aves; order Passeriformes; family Irenidae; genus Irena; species Irena cyanogastra. Next base: position 5,447 of record VWZV01011130.1, read on the forward strand.
TTAATTAAGATTCTGTGTTGGATTGTTGTTTCATTTTAGTGGAGTCAGGAAGAAGGGGTGGAACTTTGAATTGAACAATTCAGTCTGTTTCAAAATCTCTGCTGCTTTGTATTAGCTTAATCTGAGAGCAATACAGGTTTGCTTGGATTTTTTTAATAGCTAAACCACTGCTACATATTCTGTTTTAAGCATAGCTGAATAACATGCTTTATTTCTATAGCTGTTTTATACTGAATGCTGTTTTAAGGACTAGGAAATATTCATTGACACCAAGTGTAGATCTGTTTCAGAGAACAATGTAACTACTAAGTAATACATCTCTTAAAGTAGTAGTACTATGTCAGAAAAGGGTTTTTCTTCTTCATAGACTAAGTTCAAATCCTCTTTAAATTCTTTTTATGTACATCAGTTTGTTTTGATGTACATTAGTTACTTTAAAGTTAATGAAAGTATTTCTAACTCCACAAAACCAAAGAAATTTGAAATAAAGCTGAAAATACAATCATTAAATACAGTAACAGTTTGGTTTTGAATGTGATTAGTTCAGACAAATCTGTACTAGAGTTGTGAACATGAAAATGTGAGTGGTGGTAATGAGAGGATAGTGGATTATTTACACATAAAAGGATTTAAACACTGTCCATTTAGGTTTGCATTTTTAAATAACTTGAATTTCTGTTGATTTTTAAGCCTTTGATTAGACTAACAGAATTTTCCTCTGCCCTGTGGCTTGCAGCACTCGACAGAAGGGATCAGGTTGACAGCTCTGAATGACAGCAGCCTAGACTTGTCTATGGACAGTGATAACAGCACGTCTGTGCCTTCGCCTACCAGTGCTATGAAGACAAGTCCGTTGAACAGTTCTGGAAGTTCTCAGGGGTAATGAAGACTTTGTCTTGCTCTTCCTGAATTACTTGTGTTAAACACATGGCAAATACTGCACACGTGATACCACCGTTACCAAGGTGGGAATGTTCCAATTTGGATGGAGAGTGTGAACACTCTTATTTCAGTTTGAGTGCTTATAGCAAAATTTGGGAGATAGGGAGCATGGTGCTGGACTTGAGATGAGGAATTGTAAAGTTGGGTAAAAATGCTTAGAAGAGCATGATGACAGAAAAACTTGTGCCCTGCAATAGGAGGCTATGAGAAGTAGTGAGCAGATAGTTGTGAGGGTGCGGAAGTATTTTGTGAGTTTTGGATCCAAGTGTGAGATAGTAGAGAGGTTTAGATTTTCTGTCTGGGAAATCAGTAATGCTCCTGCTGTTACTGATGATACCTATGCAAATTAAGCTTGGGAACATAATTTCACACTAATTTCAAAGTGTACATATTAAAGTTTCCTTAAAACTAACTTTCTGTACCAAGTCTTTTCTTACTTTAACTCCAGTTTACTGCAATAAATGAGTGTACTCTCTTCTTTCAAGAGTCCAATGTTTGTCTCTTTGATAGACATAGAACTTATCATCAATCTCTTGCAGTTCAACAGTATCACACATCTATTACAGGATGTTATGTAAGATGAAATACTTGATTTAGTCCTTTTGACAAATGTTCTTTTGGTTAGTCTTCTTTAGTAAATGGTTAACAGTAGTTGATACCGCTATCATATGTGTTATTGAGGTAAGTCTGTGTTACCTAGGATGTCAAAAGTGAGGTGAAAGTTGCCCTTGGCTGATTTTAGATGCACACTGCTTCTCAATTTCTTGACGATGGAAAAAGGATCATTTTTATGGTTGGTCACTTGAAGCCCCAGGCCTTTGTTTGGGATGATTTTAGACTGAAATCATTGTAACAGTATGTGTAAATTAAAAGCAAACTTTTTATTCTAGTGCTTCTACACTGGTTTTGTTTCATCCTTCAGTAAATAGTTGCCGTGTTTTCCTGTGCTCATTTTTGGGTGGACACTGCCTGAATTTATGCCTGTCTTGTAAATACAGCCTTTTTCTGGTCTCAAAAACTGTCATTGAGTGATTTAAATTAAATATTTGAAATAGCTTCTGTTGCTTGAGTTTTGATAATAGATTGCCAGTGCTCACTTTTACCTTTTTCTTGACATAAGTTCTGCTCTGTAATGTAGGTAAAATACCAGCTGTGGTTATTGGTCACACATATGATGTGATGAAAGGCGGATTATGTAACACCATAACTTTACTAATGTCTTCAGCATTTCATAATTTTTCTCTTTTTAGCAGAAGCAGTCCTGCGCCAGCTGTAACAGCAGCATCTGTGACCAACACACAGGCTTCTGAAGTCACTGTGCCACAAGTAAATTCCAGTGAAAGCTCAGGGGGTAAGGAAAATGGCATAGCATATTGTTTCTTTTGAATTTTTGGTGAAGTTTATAAGGCAGTTTTTCTTCCAGCTTGAGTCTTCTAGTCTTTATTTAACACATGCTGTAATGTGTTCTTCGTGCACATAGTTCAATAATTTCTTAAGGATTCAGAAAATCACAGAGGAATATTTGCTGTGATGTTTATTTCTTTATTTCTTAGAGATTTATATATGTCATTCACAATAGCAGTAGTGTTCCAATGACCTAATGTAGGTCTGTAGTTTGGTTAGCTAAATGAGGAAAAAATTATCTGAAGCTGGAAGAACAATTTTTATATTTATTTTTAATTCATTTTGTAGTTAAACTCAAGGTGATTCTGTACTGTCTGTATGTAGTCTGTGCTCCCATGTTCCTGCTCCTTGTGCTTAATGAAATTGATTCTAGGATTGCAAAAGACTCAGATGTAGGCAGAAACACATGTTCCTTACTAATGTCTGTTCAGATATGTCCCACTCTATGTGCTGACTTTGTCCTCAATTTTCTGAAAGAAAAACTACACTTTACTTAAAAATAATTTAAAAATTTGACTCTTTAGTCAAAGAATAAAAGCATCTGGTGAAAATATTTTCTTAGAATCAGCTACTCTTTTTTGATGGAGCTTTAGCTGTGTACAAGGAGCAAGTCAGAAATAGATGGAAAAGGGGAGCGACTGGTTAGCCTTTCAAAATGAAATCTCTCATTTCACTCTTGACGTGTGGCATGGTTTAGTCTTACTTCTCTCTGATTTTTATCGTGTCACAGGTGCATCAGTGTGAGTAAGTTTGTCCATGAGCACTAAATGGAGCTTAAATGGCGTGACTGGTTTTTGGATTTGGAAGCATATCAGAAGTTGTTCATTCTTATATTTTGGTTAATCAAAATGTTAATCACCTGATAGTTGTAAATGAAAAATTTCCTCAATTATTTTTTCTCATCCTGGAGCATCTCCCTATGTGCGCTTATTGGTTTGAGGTAGGCAATTGATGAGATAGAGCTTTGTCATATGGAGCATTTTTCAAAAGGATGTATATAATATCAGTTCTTTATTTGATGCTCTGTGATGACTTCATATTTGTCACTGGATAGTCTAACCTTGAGAAGTGATAAGCTTCATTCTTGAGTGAAAAAGGGAGTATCAGATTGCTCTTGGATTTGATTTAATGCAGTCTTGGCAATGCATATATATGGCTGAGTACAGAAGCAGTAGAATTTCCGTAGGTACTACAAATGCTACAGCTCTATTATACAGGGCTCTGTCTGGGCTCATATAGCCTGCCTTAAAGCAGGGTTAATTAGGCTAAGCAGAGTGTCATTGCCATGGCTACCCTGTGTCTGGTACAGGAATTCTTCCTCAGAATTATATGTTAATGGCTTGGAATGGGCATAAAAGATCATCTAACCCCAACCCCTCCTGTCATGGGCAGGGACACTTCCCACTAGACCAGTTTGTTCAAGGCCTTAACTGACCTGGCTTTGAACACTGCTGTGGTCAGGCCATCCAAAACCTCCTTGGACAACCTGTTCCAGTGTCTCACTACCTCACACTAAAGAATTTCTTCTAATACCTAACCCAGATTTTCCTTCTTTTAGTTTGTACCCATTACTCTTTGTCCTATCACTACAGTTCCTGACAAAGAACCCTTCTTTGGCTTCCCTGTAGTCCCCTTCTGGTACTGGAAGGTTGCTATGAGTTCTCCATGCAACCTTCTCTTCTCCAGGCTGACCAGCCCCAATTTTCTCAGCCTCTCTTTGTAGAGGAGGTGCTCCAGTCCTCTTTTCAACTTCATGGCGTCCTCTGGACTTGCTCCACTAGTTCCATGTCCTTGTATTGGGGACACTGAACTGTACACAGCTCTCCAGGTGGGGTCTCACTAGAGCAGGGTAGAGGGGAAAAATCCCCTCCCTTGACCTGCAGCTCACACTCCTTTGGCTGCAACCCAGGGCACGTTTGGCTTTCTGGGCTGTGAGCACATTTGCCAGCTCATGTTGAGTTTTTCATCAACCCCCAAGTCTTTCTCCTCAGGGCTGCTCTCAGTCACTTCTCTGCCCAGCCTGTGGGTGTGCCTGGGTTTGCCACAACCCAGCCACAGGACCTTGCACTCGCTCTGTTGAACTTCAGGAGGTTTGCATTGACCCATCTGTCCAGCCTGTCCAGGTCCCTCTGGATGGCATCCCGTCCATCCAGTGTGTCAGCTGCACCACACAGCCTGGTGTCATCAGTGAACTTGCTGAGGGTGCACTCAAGCTCAGGAATGAGCTTGAAACTAAATTGTGCAGTGTATGCCCACTTGCCGTTCCAAACATGATGCTTACACCATTAACTGTATCACTTCCTTGATGCCTGCTTGATGTCAGGGGTTTTGATTAGAGACCAAAAATACCAGTGATTGAACTGAAATGATTGTGTCAACTCCTCTTGTTGAAGATCTTTAAATTATTTGTCCGTAGGTACTTCAAATGAAAGCATTCCTCAAACTGCCACACAACCAGCCATTTCTCCACCACCAAAGCCTACCATCTCTAGAATTGTTCCCTCAGCGTATCTATTAAATCCATCACCAAGAAGTTCAGGAAATGTTGCAACAAAAATGCCTAGCCCTGTCGCAGCAGTGAAAAGGACATCTTCTCCCCATAAAGAAGAGTCTCCTAAGAAAATTAAAATTGAAGAGGTATTTGAGATTTTGAGATCATACCATAGCAATGTTCAAAACTTTGAATATTCATTTCACCCAGAGTGCTGATTCTCATATTCCAAGTTTCAGATATTTCCTATTCTGATTGCATTGCTGCTTGATGTTTTCAACTGGCCAAGGTGTTAGTATTTTTATTTTGTTGGTATTCATCACGTGACATATGTACTGCATTAGCACAAATGCTTAGAATCTAGATTCTTATCTTAAAAGTAATTATTTTGGTAAGCGTGTAATATGCTAAGTCTTACAACTAATTCTGTCCTTTTAAACACTTTGACCTTGTTGATTTTCTTGTTGATTTTTTAAAAAGATGATTTTATGATTTGTAATAGTTTCTGTGTTTGCTTTTCAGCAGGATGAAATAAGTGAAGATACTAGCTGTATAGATTTGAATGAACATGAAAAAATGGAAACTAAGGTATCCATGCCTAGACTGTTTAATTTTGTATGTATTATTTGGGAAAATTACTGTGTTTCTCTTGAAATGACTAAGAGTGTGTCTAGATATAGACTCTCCAGTAAAGATTTCAAAATTATGTGTTATTTTTTTAATGTTTGTATCAGTATTGATGGAGTCCACTGCCTGCTGCCATGTGAACTTGAGCCCAAATCCCTAGTCACATAGGACTGTCATTTCTTTGTTGGTCATTCACGGGGTATTATGCATGGTGAAAAAATTAGTCATAATATTTATGTTTCAGTTGTTAAATTAGATCAAGGATGTGTCAATAGGCCGTGTTTTTCCTGCATGGCAAACCTGATGTATGTTAATTAATGAAAGAACAATTGTCCTATGTATTCTAATTGGAGTTTGCTCCAATTGGGCTGAGCATCCTAAAGCCAGCCACCTTGTTCACTTTTTAGATAATGAAATTTCAAGTGCTAGTAAGTAAATCTTCTCTGGCAGTGAAATTATTGTGTGAAGTTACAACTTCACATACTGTTTGGGGACTTCAGCGATTCCATGTGCCCCTCCAGTATCTTATAATTAGCAGACAGTTTTTCTGCCTTAGTGGTGAACAGAAAGCATTATGATAGCAGTTGGGATTTTGCAGTTTTTATGGGGCACATTCTGTTGTCTCTGGAATGCTCTGGGAATTATGCTTATAGTTAAATTAAGTTCTCTGATTTATAGCTTCAACACCCTTAAGCAAGGAATTGTATCGTGTTAGGCAATCACCTTGCAATGTCTCTGAACTTAAGATAGGTGGAGGCAGAAATACATGTAATCACTTAATCCTCACTTCAAAAATAGATCCACTGGATACAGATTATTATAAAAGACATGGGTAATCCTGTTAGTTTTTATTGGTAGTCTCCTCTAAGCCTTTGTCCTTAATATTTATGGAAGGAAATGGTGGAATTAAATTTCTTAAATTAACATAAACACAGGTTTTCATCCATTGAAATGCTCTGCTTTTTTTAGGGTGTGTTAATGGTACACATTGAGTTAGCAGACTGTTTTTTATTAAAATGAGAATGTGCCATTGTCCTGCTTTAGCTCTGTAGTCCCACTGTTGTACCTGAAAATCAGTCTCTGACACTCAGCTATTCATTCAGAAAGCTAATTCAATCCGTGAAAGCAGCAGGAAAACTTTCCTGGCAGAATGACAAAAGCTGTGGAAAAGCTGTGAATTTTTAAACAAATTCTGTAGCTTTTCACATGATCTTCCTTGATAATACACTTTTTGTCTTTAGTGAGTTTTATCACATGTAGTGTTTTGCTATAGGATCCTGTATAAAAGGTTGGTTAAACAGGTGACAACTGATAAGTGATATAGCTTGTGTTGATGTCAAATCCCTAATAAGTGAAACATTCTCCAGTGTGGTGGTTCCTTCCTAAAAGGAAGGGTCTCAGTGCAGCAAACAGCAATGCTTGCATTTTTCTTTTGCTGTATATGCACAATGTAAATCATTCTGCAGTTCTATATAAGTAACTCATTGGGAGTGGTGTAACTGTGGTGTTGCTTTTGGTTTTTTTCCAGGAGCAAATTGAGACAGAAGTGAATGTTAATTCTCAAACAGAAACTCTTCAGACAACTTCTCTGCAAGCTCCTCAGGTACTGTTTTTAAAAGCAATACTGCCGTGTAATGTATTTATGTGCTAATCTGTGGTGAAAGAATTGAAACTGAAATGAGTCCAGATGTTAAAAATAAATGTATAATTTTAAATATAAATCCATTTTATGGAAAGCTACTTGCTGTTACTGTCACAATTTTTGTGTTTTAGATGGTCATTGATGTTATTGAATGTGCATTGTAGCTAAACATGTATGGCTTGCCATACAAACTGACCGAAGCTGGATTCGCTCTTCTGAATTGTGCCTTCAAAGTAAGGGCCTCAGTTTATTCCTTTGTGCTTTGCACATCACAGAATAATCTTTTCTAACAGGGAAACAAATGCTTTAAATAGCTGCTGCTCAAAGATACCCAGGTAGAAGTTGAGGATGTCTGAAATGCAACTTCACATTCTAATATTTGGTACGAGAGACAAGTTGTAAGCTTGTCAGTCCTTAGCCTGCTGGTGTTAGCAGTGCAAGGCCCTTTGGAAAACAGTAAGAATTCTGTACCATTCACTTATATTTTTGTTTTTAGTAATGTAACAACTTTTAGAGAGCACATCTGTTTCTTACTACCATTTTTAAACTTCTCTTAGTGCTCTGCTGATTAAGTATCACTCTCAAGCACTTTATGCACACTTGAATCATTAAAGTACGTGTAGTGAATGTGTTGGTTGAAAATGAAGATTGTTGCAATAGTAATAATGGTATTTCTTACTGGACATTTTGAACTGTATGAGCAGTACTGAATAAAGATAGCAAAATTGTTTGGCAAAAACTGTAGACGCTACATGGACTTCCTAAACTGCTTCGGGGAAGTTTTTAGATCATTTAGTAAGTACACCAATTTTATTTTGTCTGTTGTTTTGGGGGATTATATAAAACTTTGTAGCTTTTTTACAGATTGTGTGGTTGTTACTTTAGCAAAATAATCTGGAAACTACAAAGGATGGTGAGCCTCCTCTGTCATTTTTCAGTGTTCTTGTTGGCTTTGTTTAAAACACTGCCTATGTTGCAGAAAATAGAAACATGTCAAACTGCAGATCAGCACCAGCCAGGGGGTTACTTGGGACAGGGATGATGTGAGGTTCAGAGGTATTTTGCCCTGGATCCCTACTACTTTGTGCAAAAACACATCAGTCAGTGTTAACTTGACTGATTTATTTTTAATAAAGCAGCAATTAAGAGCAGTCATTTTAATGCAGTTTTCCCCATGTATCAAATGTAACTTATTGAAATTTTGAACATTTATAATGTAAGCAAACATTTTATGATAAATGATGTGAAGTATTGCATAATAACTAGGTTATTGGGGTGGCAAATAAAGTGCCACAGTGGAAGTGAAAATACTTAAAAACCCCCACCCCAACCTTTGAGGCATGTATGGCAAGTGAGAAATTAATGAATCTCAATGAATCTTGGGAGTGTTTCTTTTCTGTGTTTTCCTTTTGTTTTAGATATAATTTTACTGAATGGTATTTAAGTCTTTTAAGTGAGAAAAAGTGTTCAGATTATTGTCAAGGTGGAATTCTTAACACATTCATACAGTACCTTTTTAGAGTTTGTTACACTTTTTTTCATGTAAATCTGAACCAATATGAAAAATTGGAAATTTGACTGTGGAGTTTTTCAACAGTCTGGAATGTGAATGTATGAAGACACACACTTTGGATTCAGAACTGTTTTTCATCACTCGCCTCTAAGGGCAGAGACTTAACACTGAATTGTTAAGAGGTATTTTTAAATACCAAACATGGAGATCAGATAGTTGATGTTACTGATCAATCACCCTTACTATAATACAGGTTATTAGTAGGCCCAGCTTTATCTGCAGCACTTGCTGATTGCTTGCAGTTGTCAAAAAAGAAAAGCACACAAAGATTCTTGTAGAAATTTTCTTTATTAAAGACTCTGTAGACAAAGGAAGTACCTACTTTTCTCTTTATAATCTGTAATTATCTTCCTATATTCCTAAAAAGTCTTCTAGAAGATCTTTGTTTTGAAAGTTAATGCCAATTACTACAATATTTTTCTTTTTATATTTACAAAGTTAAAATACAACCAAACTTATTTTCTTTTCAGAAAACACCCAGTACAGACCTTTCAGATATCCCTGCTCTTCCTGCAAATCCTATTCCTGTTATCAAGAATTCAATAAAATTGAGATTGAACCGGTAAAAACCACCTCAGGGGTCCATAAACAGTATCTGCCAACTCAACCTGTTGTCTTCTAATGCTAGAAAAAAAAGGAGAACGGAGGGTGCAAGACTAGAACATAATCGCGAATGGATTTAGGTATATGTTGTGCACTTCCCTTTCTGGACTAAAGTCGCCGCTTGATTGGAAGTCCAGGTTAGTATGTGAAGCCAGGAGTACAATTAATGTGTTAGCAACAGTTACATTAAATATTTCGAAGGATTACTGCCTTTAAAAACATGAACACTATTTGTAGCCATATTTGACATTCTGATTGAATTTGTTTGATGCATTGTTTCAAAATTGAGATAAAACTGGCATAAGAATCCCTTAAATGCACTTTTATGTACTTTTTTATTGGAGTATGACTAATTTTAGATCTTTAGCTGATAAAATTTCATTTTATTGAAGAGTCTCTTCAATAGTAGTAATTTGAAAATTGGATGACATTCTATGATATACTATACATTGAAAACAAAGTGTATAGTATACTTAGTTCAACTGCCATCAAGCAGCAGTGATTCTTTAAAATGTAATGTCAAATCTTGGGGTCATAAGATGTAAGTTGAGGAAGTAATTGGGAAGTTTTGGTATTGGTGGGACATGATTAAGCTATGGTCTACTTTTATTTATAGGGTTGTTTTAAGGTGCATACAAATCAGCAATCAAACAGTAAATAAACTTTCTTTTGAGCTAATTGAACTCTTTATTCCCTTTTTTTATCCCTTTATTTCTTGGGAAAATATTTTGCATTTAATGTTGGGGTGTTTTTTTGGTTTTTTTCAAATTATTTTTTCAGCTTGTATGCACCATATAGAACAATAGTTATTTATACAAAATAAAAACAAGCCATGTACTCATTAGAGTTCCCCCCTGCCCCTTACCTAGTCATAATACCTTGTGGCCTCTAGGCACAAATTCAAAATTTGTCCCATGATTAAAGTGTTTAGGTAAATATTGTGTGCCTGTGAAATACACCACCTGTCTTGATGGCCTTTGAATCACTAAATATGATTTTTGTACACTCCATAAAGGTCCCCTATGTATTAAAAAGCTTAAAATTTTAAATAAAGGCAAAAAAATTTTCCCTAAGAATTTTAACCTTTTTATTTTTAGATAGTTCATCACAAGTAGTTTTACATACTGAACAACACCAAATTTTTAAAAATCATATTTCTAGTAAGCACTTGACATCTAGTAAGCTCTCTTACTCCTATTTTTTGTTCTTGTAGTCCTATCAAAAAAGTAACAACTTTTTCTTTTGAAAGAACTGAAGCTCTCATGGCAAAGAACAGTATTTGAGGAACATGAGGGATACCAACAGTAATACCAGATGTAGATAACAAACTTCATGTTACTATTACTTAAGTCTGAAATATGTGGGATGTCAAATCATACTTCCCATACTTTGATTAGCATGTTTTATGAACTCCCTTCTCCCATTGTGCTCCATCCTATTACACATGCATCTTTCATGTTACAGGTTAAATTACTTACACTCTTCCCCTTATCCTTCTAAATTAATTCTCCAAAGTCAGAGTGTAGCTTATCTTTTACTTAGGCTGTGCAGTAACTGAAGGGTTTTTTTTTTTTTTGCCATTTGTC
>VWZV01011130.1:16337-96337 GCA_013397155.1 Irena cyanogastra
TACAATATTTCTCTTTTCCTTGCCCTGTGCAGCCTGCTGTCGTCCACCCCCCAAAGAAGGTTATATCTTAACAGTTGAAGTGTACAAGCTGTCTGTGTATTTTGTGTAGCTATGGAGTTTAGATCGAAATTGCCAGGCACAAATTTAGTCTTGTCATTTTGTTTACACATCAGAAAATCTTTTTCATTTTATTAAACGTTTCATGTAACTGCACCCAAGTTTTGCCAAGCTGGAAACTTGGAACCTTTCTGTATAGTGACTTTTTAATTCTAGTTTTCATAACCTGGAGATCAGACTGTTGCTTTCGCATGATGTACGTAGTGTCTCATGACTGGAGTTTGCTTTGTTTTATAGTATCTGTACTCCTTGTATTTTTCAAGAGCTATTTTGTAAACAGATGATGTATTTCTCCATTGAAAACACAATAAAAAACAGCACAATCCCATGGTTGTCTGATTTTTCTGAATGTGCTAAATTGGTTTTCCTTTCTTAATTCTTACTTAGCTCTTAAATTTTCTGCTAAGGCAAAATACTGTATGGCCTAAAGGAAATAATAGTAGATAATGCTTATTTAGAGAGCATTAATTTATGTTTGCTATAGGAAGTGGAAGTAACACTCAGAAGGATGTTGGGTTCTAGCTATTAAAGGGAAGGTTTGTGAATTGCGCAGTGTTTTGGTGGGGGCAGAGTTGCCAAAAACACAGAAAACATTTTAAGGGCATCCATTCCATCTGTCCATCCTAAATTCTTAAAAGTGGACAAAACTAGAAGAAGCATGCCTAAACAATTTGAGGGTACACTATTTTCAGCAAAAGTTTGAACTTCATTTTTTAAAAACATTGGCTGTAAGAGTTTTGGTACATCAGGCTTTTCTTGCAAGTGCCTATTCCTTATGTCAGCAGATGGCACTATTTCTCTTCATAAGTAGTTTTAAGTGTGTCCTGAAATAAAAGTAAAAATTGCAAGTAGCTGTGCATCACTTGATTGATCTTTGTATCAGCATGAGCCCAATCCTCCAAATGCTTGATGTGAGTAACTTTAATAAGTAGTCTACTTTTGACTGAAATTTCTTTAAGTGCTAAAACCACTGATGATTATGGTCTTCATATTATAATTGCCCTGCCTAAAACAATAAACCTTTCTGTTGTATATATTTTTCACAGCATGCAATTGCTTGTCTCATTTAAAACAGATTATTCATTTTTATATCCTGCCCACCACATCTCCCTTTCATCACAGCTGATGATGTTATTTATGGCTTTAATTCGTCTTTTATTTTCTCTGACCAATAAAAATCTGCTAGTAGATACACAAATTTCTGTTCAATGTTTTTCAGGCTACTGGCAATAGGTTTCAATACCTTGTTTCTCTGACTTGCCCATCATCAACCTCCTGAATTCATTGACTCATATGGATCTGCAAACAAGAAGCTGAAAATTACTGTTGTAGCCAAAATAATTAACATTAATAAGCCGTGGTTTAACAGATGGCTTTAGACATACTGATTGGAATCAGACATTTGAGTTGATGAGTTCTAACTAAAGTTGTGCTTCCTTGTAGGTAGTATGTGTGCATGCCACTTATTAAATGCACTTCTTAGCGCATTTCTTAGTTTTGAGGGGGTTTTCTTTGTTTTGGGTTTTTCTTAAACCACAATTTTTTAAAACTTGTAGCTACAAGTATGTGGTAACTGAGTAGTAATGAATATCAACTGTTAGCAAATATACTTTAATGGGAGAATGAGTTTTATCAACAGTAAAAGATGAAACAGTTATTCAGCATCTAGAATAACCAAAAGTAATTCAGCATAGCAAGAACACACGATATGGATTCTGAGCCAGAGTCTATACTCAAATGCACTAAAAACTACTGTGATGGTTACTGAGGATAGTTAATGAGGAAGCAGAATATGTTTATCCTCGTAGTAGATATTATTTGGAAGTTTTGTGCATTTCTACAAAAGGTATTTTGCATCATGATGCTGGTGTCATTTATGTAAATGTATGAACACACCAGTCAAGTACCTTTGCTATGATTAATCTCTGTGCTGTCATTGTGGTTGAACAGTACTTACCAAATTTCATCACTTGTTATGCAGGTCTTGCTGGTACAGTCAGAAATGTCTGAATTCACATATATTAGCTGAATACTTACTAGGTTCATTTTTTTAATGGATCCTGTATTCATATTGGAAAAATGTCAGTCATACATACAAATCAGTAAACTGATTTTAGTTTAATAATCATGGTAGTGCTAAGTATCTGTTCAGTAGAAACAAACCATCTTGGTTTTGTTGGTAGAGGCAGATGCAGTTTGATACATCTACAAAGTTCAAACTAATAATTTCAAATATCTACAAACATCAGCTAATACTGTCACCAAAAGAATGCAAGCTTAAATATGAAACTTCAGAGGGCATGTTTTATGAAAAAATAATATGGTGAACCACTGCTGGATATTCCAGCTGTGTTTTGGATATAAAAAAAGGATTTTTTAAAATAAGGTTTAGGTATATTTTTATTGTTCTAAGTAAGTTCTGAAATGCTGTCTTTAGGTGACTTTTTTTTTCTGCCTTACACACTTAATTATGAATTATATTAGTGAATTAACCAGATCACAGGTCCTATCAGCAAGTCTGGATATCTTAATTACCTTAGTATTAGTATTAGCATTTTTACCTTAGTATTTTTATCATCTCTATTCTAGAGATAATAAAATGCAATGTTTAAAATAAACTAAGAATGACAAATGTCCTACACACTGTATTAAAGTCACATTTAAGGGTGTAGTAATGGTTGGGAAAAAATATTTTATGTTATATGTAGATACTGTTAAGCTTTGGTTTTGTATTAGGTTGCTGTCTCTAAATAAGAGGTAGAACCCATGAAAGTAATGGGAAAGGATAAAGAGTACAATTATTGTTGATGTAAGGTGATAAAAGCCCCAGCTTATTAGGTAAGAAAAGCTGCATTTATTTATTTAAGAAACTAGCCAATGCATTTAAACTGCCCCATGAGGCCTGTGGCTCACACAGATATTGGACAGCTTACACGTTCAAATGCCCTTTTTGCTCTCGTGTCTATGATCTAGCATTTCCATTTTCTGTTTGTATTTGTAGAAGTCAATCACCTGAAAAAGGTTACTTAAGCAAAGTTTTGCATGCCTAAAGTCTACACATGTGAAATGTTTCAGTTCATCTGAGATTATTTCTGTGGCACTTGATTCAGTTAGGGTAAAACACTGACCTAAAGCAGATAGAATTGTTGAGTGGAATGTTGGGTCAAGTACTCTTCATTCCTTGGGCACTTCAGATGGCCTAAAGACAAAACTGGAAGCAAGGTGGGCAATCCTTGATGTTTGAGAAACAACTTTCCCCTCTCCCCATCTCTCCCTAAATAAAAATTTGCTTCTAAGTAAACATAATAAATATACTTTTTGAAAAAGCATGGAAGAGTTGTGCTATGTCTTGTGCTCCATCATTCCCCGCCCCGTGCCCTGCGCGGTGTCTTGTGCCATGTACTCCCAGAAATCTGGCATGCGCGCTGTCCTTGTTTGCTCTCGGAGTCTGCAGCGGAGCTGTTAATAAAGAGATTGATGATAAAGTTGTCGAAAAGAGACAGTTGGACAGGACTGCTCGCCATGAGTGACAGAGGGCACGCTCTGCCTTCACAGCCGAGAACGCTGCCCCCAGCAGAGAGCCGGCCATGCCTGGACGCTGTGCCAAGCCTGCTCAGCGCGTGGGGAGAGGAGCTGCAGCTTGTACCAAGGATTTCAATTAGCTTTTGAGCTTGTGCTCTTAAAGTGAGATTTCTCTTATTTAGGATCAGTGCATAATTTTTTAAAAACTTGATGTCCCCTTGAGAATAAACAGTTTCGGCGGCGATATAAAGGTTGAAATTTTTGAGAATGATCTCCGAAGCCTTTTGAAATATTTCATTGTGATCTGGTTGAAGTAAGTGAAATGGAGATTCTTAAAATTAACATTTTTTGCTTTTATGGGAAATAAATGAATTATACATGTGTTCAGTCTAGATATTAGATTCCATAGGAATCTCCTGCCAAGATATCATATACTTGATTCAACTCAGTTACATGGTTGGCATAAGAGAAGCCCAGGGTGATGGATGGAAGCATTCATTGTCTCAGCCACAGTTTATCGTCTGTAAGTTTTATCCCTTACAATGTAAAAAACAGTGAGACTGATAAAATGTTTGATAGTTTAAGCCATCTGCTCACACAGTATATTAGAGTTATTAGTGATTGTTCCTACTGTTTCTTACCATCACTGAGAACAGTGTGTGGATTTTCTGTTCACTAGTGATTACTAAATGCAGTATCTCAACTGGGAGTGTTTTCTTTTTCTTATAGCATCTAGTCCTTGTAGGTAGTGAGATAAAATCATCCTCACAACCTGAGTCAAGAAAAATGCCTGAAAAAGCAGTTTCAATGTTTTGCTTTTCAGTGTCTTTTTGGGAGGAAGATCAATCTTTTTGGTCTAATTGCAGTTTAAGAGGTGGTAAATCATCTTCTGTGGACAAATTTTACAAATACTATTATAGACTTTTTCCAGGATATTTCCCACAGGACATGATTTCATTTTTGTAGTAGTTTACTAATTAATTAATTAATAGATTTGTTGTTTATGTATTCTTTCTCAACAAAACACTAAGAAAAGAGCTGCTTCTGTTCAATGAGCCTTTGACTTCAATAGGGATGAAATAGTATTTATAGTAATTGCTGTGTATAAAAAAGAGTTCTATTAATTTAGTAGTGTTTTTGTAGTAGTTGGTGTAGCCACAAAGCATTTTTTCACTTTTAAAATTTTTCCTCATGACATAGCTACTTAAAAAAAAGGAGGAAAATTTTGTTCCATGAAAATGTAGACTTAATATTGGAGAATCTCAAGTCTGTAAATTAATTGACCTATGAAGACTTTTTTAAAAAATGTACAGATATAGGCTGACACACTTGCATTTCTGTTTGTTTGAAGATGTAGGAGTTGGTTGATAGCCTCAACAGTGGTTGCTCTGAATAGGAGCTGTGTAGCCAGAAGCACACCAGATGTTGTGTGTTTGCAGATAAAGTCAGAATGCAAGTTTGATCTAGCAACAATAGGATTTTTTTTAAAGCTTAAGGAATGCTTTTATGTTTGATTTACTATAAGCTGTATTTCAAAAAATGCATGGAAGCCACACTTTGAGTTGTTACAATCACCATAGTGTGTTGATTTTTCCTTTCTGGCCTGTTAGATTTTCAGAGGTAATCTGAGCATTCATTAGGGAAATATGCTTCTAGTTTTGTTTAAAATAGAGATGTCTTTAGCTTTTATTATTATTTAGTGTTCCGGTATCACAAACTTTTATTTTCAACACCCACTGTTACGTGTCAAACTGAATGAAACATGCCTTACCTGACAACATCAAAAACTTACAAAAAATTGTGGGAATGAATTGACCATTCTTGTTCATTTCATCAACATCATGTGTCCTCAGTGTGTTTGTTCTTCAGCTGTAACACCTCATGTTGATGCTTCCACTTATGAAATAATTCTGGTGGTTTATTTCCTTCAAAATTAAAAGGGATATGTGCATATTATTTTAAAGGTGAAAAATTTTTACTGTATAAGAAATACTATGTAGTGTGTCAGCAAACACACAAATCCCAACAATAACTCATCACTATGGTAGTTCGAAGCAGTTTGTTCGAAAGGTTGGCTCACAGCAAAGCCAAACCTAAATTCTGATCCTTACTTGGGTATGTGTGACCTTGGCAGGGCTAGTGACTCCTTGCTTCAACCTTTTTGAGATTAGTGGTTATCAGACATTTCATGAAGACTGACTGTTAGCATTTGAGAATGTCTTGGGGTTTTCATGTAGTAGATACTTCGTTCCATTGGATTCTCATGTAGGCAGGAATCATACACCACTTGAAGCTCCTATGCTAGTTTTCCCATCTTTGTTTTGTAATGGATATATCATCTTTATATCCTGCTGTAAATTAGTTCTAAGGAACATGAAGGAAGCAAGGTTCCTGGGCATGCTATTAGAACAGTCTTCCAATAGAGGAAAAGAACAAAATTGGGTAACTGGGTGCTGTTTTTATTTGATGACACACTGCATCCTATTTTGCCTTTCAAAAGAAAAGTATTTTAATATAAACACACACTCACATTTGGTGTTTTTCCCAGGAAAAATAGAGGTTTAGATCTAAAAGCTCTATGTTTTCCATTCTGATCATTAGCTACTTAATCCTATCCTCTTCTTTCCGTTTGCTTGTATAGGGTCTGAAGGTTCTCTGGCTCACTGATACATTGGTGTGATGCATATTGAGTATAACTTAACTGAAAATAAATTTTAGCTACTCCCTTTTTCAGCTTCTGATGATACAAACTAAAGATCTTGCTATGATATAATATTGAAGTCCTTTGCCCAAATTAAAGTGTAAATAAGACCAAATACTGGCTTGACAATATGGACTTTATTTGTAATATTAAGTGTGTTGGGAAAAGAGTAAGTGAGAGCAAACAAGCAGAAAATGGTCCCTTTTCTACACTCCCTCACTAGCACGAGG
The DNA here is from genome assembly GCA_013397155.1 of Irena cyanogastra. Classification (NCBI taxonomy): domain Eukaryota; kingdom Metazoa; phylum Chordata; class Aves; order Passeriformes; family Irenidae; genus Irena; species Irena cyanogastra. Next base: position 22,908 of record VWZV01011130.1, read on the forward strand.
TGAAGGTAGGATGAGATCTCATCCTGTCACATGTTTGGTCTTGGTTTGGTGGTCAGCAGGGGTCTACCCTGGGGGTCATACAAGGCAGGTAGCCTCCAAGTCAAGTGTCCTGTTTGTGACCCGGCTGGCACAGTCTGCACTCGTCGGATGACACACCCTGGTGGAAGGTTGCTGCAAGAAGTAGCAAGGCCAAAGCTGAAACTTGGCTTCTTTGTTTCTGCAACAAGTTTCCCCACAGAGGTCAATGTTTTCTGGAACAACTTTCACCACAGAGCGGGTGTTTAAGGCACGTACTCCAGATGCAGATCTGTGATCTATTTCACCTTGTAAACTGAACCAGTGAAGTGGTTGAGGATATCTTTGGAAGACTGGCTTCTCATGTTCAACTTACAAATTTTTCTAGTTGTCCCAGCTCTAGTTTTTTTCGTATGGAAGTATATGTCTGAAAATTGGAGAAGGCATTATTGTATGAGTCTGCTCACTGTTTGCATTTAGATACTTTACAATGGTAGTGTAAAAGGTTTTATTTTTTTTAAGGCCTACTTAATTTTGAAATGCAGTTTACATAGGAGATACAAAAAGAACCTACCATTTCTATTTTCCTGTTGATTAAAAAGAAGAGAAAGATGTTTTCTAATGTAGTATGTCAGAGCAGCAGAAGGCAGTGCTTTTCTCCACCACTGTGCAGCAGCACTACCTTGGTTTATATAGATGTTAGCCTAAGCAAAGATTGGAAGTTCAGATCCACCACCTTTTGAGGGTTAGCCTGTGCAACACCATGGATGGAAATCTGGAAGTAACAGAGGGATTCCTCTGTCATTTTGATAGCTAGGTATATGCTGGCTGACTTAATCCAGAAACAAGTGTCAGTACTCCTATACTAGCAAATAGGATGTGCCCTATGGTGATCCCATTTTCCCTCATATCTTCTGAACACCTTCCAATTTTTTGTTGCTTGCTTTCAGCACTTTTCTAAGTAGTCCTGGTATTTTGAAATATCTCCTCCTACTTTATTCTACCTGGAGGACTGTACTGAGGCTGCAAAGACTATGAGTTATGTTAATATGTGCTATGCTGAACAAGTTGTGAGTTATGAAGACTATGAGTTATGTTAATATGTGCTATGCTGAATGATTGCCAATAATGCTTTGCTTGCTATCCACATCTTTTATCTTATTCTCGTAGCCTGTCTCAGTAAGAGGCACCACAAAGTATCCAAAGTATCCTTGGTCTCTTAAGCTGTATTTTTGTGGGAGAGATTAACACAGCACTTGCCCTTCCCACGTGAGCGTGTTTAAAACCTTTGTTTCTGGGAGACAGGCTGGAATTAAAACCTATGAATACAAAAGATGGGCTGGGCTTTGGAGTCAGTGGGAAGGGATATCCCATGAATTAGCAAGTCCATCTTCAGCTGGCCTGGTTCTGCCTGGAATAGGGCAGTGTTGCAGTATCTTAGATCTCTCTGTGAGCAATTCTAAGCTAAAACTGCTTATCACCAGGTTAGGAGAAAAATTATGAAAACAATGTGGTCCAATGGGAGTGCAGTCAGCAGAGGAATAGAGTTTACTTGGGATCTTGGATTTATTTCTAAATCCTTAGGGAAGAGGTTAATAGCAGTGACCTAGATGCTATAGCATTAGGATCCTTTGGGAAAGGGGAGTCTCTTATTTATTTAAGCACCAGTTATATGCCTGCAGATATTAAATTCAAGCTCTTCTTCATAAAACAGTCAAGGGATGATGCTTCTCAGTGTCCATTGATCAAAAAATTAGAGTATATAAAAATATTAAATCAAACTCTATGTATGTGCTGCTAACTGCCACTGGGAATTTTTCTACAGAGTACAGAAAAACTCTGGAGAAAGGACTCCTTTTGTGTTGGAGTTGAAATATACTATATGTCTTCCCAAGCGTTCTTTTACAGCTTTCTAACTGTTTTCAGACCTACGAACTGTGGTGGCTGGTTCTGTACACAGTGGAACATGCGCGTGACTTTATTTAAACAGCCGTGTATATTCCACTGATAAACTGGAAACTGAAATATGGACAATGCTGATAGGAGAAACCGTTTGTCCAATTGACTCTCTTGGCACCTATCCATTTTTTTCTCATTGACTTTAAAATATTTTGGACCTTTCATCTGATGATCTCAAAGCTTTTTGCAAACATTAATTAAGCCTGTTGATGCCCCTGTGAGCTAAATAAATACAATAGGTGTGGTTTAGATGGGGAAATGAAGATACAGAGTAGTTGTTTTGTGCAAGGTCGCCTGCTAATTCAGCAGTGGAGCTAAGGGGTGGGAAAGTGTCTGCCTGGCTCCCCCTTTGCAATTGCTAGGGTTAAATCAGATTCTCCCAGATAAATGCAAATGACAACCAGACTTCCACATGGGGAAAGACAGATACGGCACCCTAAGTGCAATTTGTATTCTGACAATGACCAGAGCTTTTCTACAATACTAAATTGTTCCTAGTCTTTGTAAAAACAATTATCTGCCTTGCACAACTAGCCCACTGAAAGAATTAAATAGTAATAAAAAAAAAGTCACGACTCAAAACCGTAGTTCTCTGTGTTTAATATTTCCTGTTTTTACCTAATATCTCTTCAGGCGTGTAAAACATGTCTCTTCATAACTTGCTCATCTGCATCCAAGAAGAGGCTATCCAATCCTTTAAAACCATTACATATCAAGAATGGGACTAGCAGGAATATGAAAGAGGGATGTAGAAGTAAACAAAAATGGAGATAGATCTCAGAGGACCTTAAGCTTAGTACTTGCAATGAGTTTGTTTCTCATCAGAACTTTTTTGGAACTACCTTGTCACCTGAATACAGAAAGCATGTACCTGCTTTTGCTGCTAGTTTGAAAAATGCAGGAATCTGATTTGCAGTATACAGTATGTGCAAACACTGTATGTACAAAATGGTACAGCACGTGAGAGCATTGCCTTCACACAGGACACTGCTCTTGCCTCGAGCAGGGTGACTTAATTTCTCATAGTTTTTTTAGTGCATGAAATGTCCTTTTGGGACATGTCAGACTTGTAGCCTCTGGTTTGATTCTTCTTGCTACTAGAAGGATAGTTGATGCTGCTAGTTAATTCAGTGATAACTTAATCTATCAATAAATTTTTGCTCTCTGCATCAATAAGAGCTAGTGAAGAGTGTCTTTCCTCTGCTGCTGTCTTTCTGAAGAGATCGTTGTAGATGCTGTGCTGCTAAACTCGCACCTTGCAGTGCAGACTGCAGAGGGAGATCTCCAAGCAGTTACAAATCAGCTTCTGCAGGAAGATTCATACTTTGTATACAGTGTACTGGTCCAGGAATAAACACCTCCAATTGTTCTGATACTTGCTGAAAATGGCAAAGCATTTGGCGACAAGCATTTTGTAGCCTTGGGAGACAAAGGTAAATGTGTGGACACAGCTCAATTTAACAAGTTTTGTTCTCCAGTCAGTGATTCTCTTGCTTCTTGGTTCTGCCTATTCCTGGTGCAGGAATAGGGACATAACTTAAGTCTGGAGTTGGGAAGTGGAAGAAAGACTGTGACTTCTTGAAGAACTGATCACAGATGCAGTTCTGTCTTCATATAATTTTCTTGAAGGTTTGGTTAGGGAATTTGGTGTAATATTATACACATGCTTGTTTTATTATAACTGCATTGTGTTTGTTACTTTTTGGTTTCTTCAAACACTTGGCCAAATACATTGGTTGATAGGTGGTGAAACGCAGCTATTTCTGGTCTGGCAATCAAACAGTATATCAAATGCAGTGCAGTAATGATGGAAAGCTATTAGGTCAATAACATCCTGTGCAAACTCAGGCTGATTTGACCTTGCAGTACCTTGCTTAACTCAGAAGTGTGCATGAAAATTATTGTGGTGGCCTTGTTCAGTCAGGAAAAAGAAATAATCCTAATCAGACCCAGAAAGCACATGGTAGGAATAATCTTGCAGAGTGTAGTCAAAGAAATAAAGGTTTTAATAAATTTTTAACCAACTCCAGTTTGTAAGCTAGAGTTGAATACCTAACTTTTTTTAACATGACCATATAATGAGTATACATCAGTTGAATTTTAAAAATTCTGATTTGAAGTTCTGATTATCTGCACAAATATCTGTGTAATTTATCTAATGTTTGTTGTCCACATCTCATTTAGGAACATTTTTTTTCCGAAGTGCATGTTTAATCAACTGTATATTAAAGTAAAATCTTTATCAAGCTGTCTCATGTATGTTATTCTGATTTGGGGGCAAAATCCTGAGAGATGAGTTTTGCAGCATGACCTGAAGTTCAGAGCACACAGATCCTGTCAGATTTGGATGGCAGACAAAGCAACTTCTTAAGATGAGGAGTAGTCAGGCTTCCTTCTAAACCACTGAGACACGATACATCTATTTGAAAAGAAAGAAATGCCAGCACCTACTCCTGGCCAGGAGTGTTGTATTAGTTTGCTGAATTGTATTAGTTTGCTGAATGCTCTGGCACTCACTGGGCCTGAGCCTTGAGAATGACAGCAGTGTGAAGCTGTTTGGCTGCCGGCTCTGCAGCAGTGCTACCAGGACTGGATGATGCATGTAAGACCCTGGGCTTGCGCCGTGGAGAGGACCAGGATGCAGCACATCTGAGCTCACAGCCTTGTTTGTGAGAGCTCCGTGCGCAGTCAGTGCTGCCGTGTGCTCCCTCCTCCAGTCCGTTGCATCTCATTAGCAGTCTCTTTCCGTGGAGTGGAAGAAACTCCTTTTGACCAGGGCATGTTGTTTACTTCCAAACCTGTGTACAGCTGGCATAAATCCCTCCAGGCTGTGGTCAGAGCTGGAAGCTGGCCATTTATACAGGCTGCTTCTTTGTCATGATATAGACTTAAAGAAAAGAAAGCAGGTGCCCTCCTGGCATTTTATAAAGAGTCATTCATGAATATAAGATACTGCATTTTGCATATTAGTGTGAGTGCCAATATAAACCCAGCTGTGTGCAAAATAAAGTGAAATATGTATTTCCAAAACTAGGCCACAGCTTTTCTATGGTGCAATCTGAAAGCATTTGAATCAACTTTGCATATGCATAGCCTTTTCTTTTAAAATTATATTTTTTCCTTGTTTTTTTCCCCTGGTTTTTTTCATCCCTCTCCTTTCTTTATTTTTCTTTTTTCTTTTCTTTTTTTTTTAAATGTGGTGATTTTGTAACACTTCTCCCAAAGTAATAAGACAATAGCATGAACAGAAGTGGAGGAAAGCATAGGCAGATGCCACAAAATGCATCTTGAATGTGCACCTCTGTGACAACTTTCCATCCATTTCTCTGATTCCAACCCAGAACTCTCCTCTTGTACTGTCATGGGATTCTATTCTTCCAGGTGCAACTTTTTCTGAGAAGACAGTCAACCATTTTGCTTAGCATTTTGTTGTACTTTACACCAAACTCTTCAAACCTGAAAGTTCAGGTGCTCCTTTTCGGTCCCAAAGGTTGAAAAAGTGGGTTTTTAAGGTCTCTTGTATGCAACTGGTACTGGGCACCCTTCGTGCTGAGGGAAGGAGAAATAAGAAGGGTTAAGGTGGTGCAGGGAAAGTAGAAGGGAGCCTTGTGGACTGTCATGGAGTTATCCACCAGAGCATGTAACATCCAATAGGCAGAAAACATCAGGAGTCATCTCTTTTGTGGGCCTGTGGCTTGCCCCTTCCTGCCTCCTGTGTACTTTCTTGCTTTTGTTGCCTTCACGGATAGTGAACTATTTTAAGAAACCTTATGTGGAATAAAATTGATGTGTCCAAGCTTTTTGGGGTCAGGAAATTATTAAATTAGGGGTGTAAGAGACATCAGAACTATAAATGGGCATTATTCCCTTTTGTCCCAGGCATCCCCTGCCTTCCCCTCTGCACAGTCCAGGGGCAGGAGGGGTTATTGCTGAGGAGTTGATGGGCCAGGCTGGAGTGCCTGGCTGTGAATGGAGGTGAAAATGCTGTAGTTTCACCAATGAAGGTGTCCAGGTGCTGTAATCCAACCAGCAGATTACACTTTTTTTTTTTGTGCACTTCTCTTAAATCCCATAATGGATCCATCTGCATTCATATGCAGTTAAAAAGTCTGATCTGATGACAATTCATTTCTCTGCAGCAAATTGTGACTGACAGTGTGGTGGTAACAAAACAAGAGGCATTTAAAACTGGGTGTATGCACTTGTGAAATGAAGATGTGGGGGTTCAAGATGCCCTGATAGGAGAAATTTATCTATGTCTGATTGATTTTGATCTATGGTTAGCCATGTTTTATTTCAGGAGTATTCTTTGGTTTTTTGCTAACAGGCACTTGGCTTTAACAATATTCTTTCACTCTTTGGTTCTGGTAGATTTAATAGCATAGTTGCTAAATTGAGTTTAGATAGCTTGTCCTGTATATATTTAGAGATAAGAAGTTCATTTAGGGATTAGGGAATGCTTCTTGTGTATGCACCATTAAGCATAGCACATCTGGTACTGAACTAGCAATCAGCAGATTATTGACAAAAGTTATAAAGAAATCTTTTTTTTCAAGTGAACACATGTTTATATCTGAGGTCTAAAAGCTTACATGACAAAAGAAGTATCTCCAAGAGTTGTAAAGTGAAACCAAATTCATACTGTGCTTGTATGAAACACCTGTACTGATCTTGGTTAGAAACTTTTGTAGTGGGTCAAAAGATTTGGTGGAACAAAAGATCATCTTACAGCAAAGAAGATCTTATAGTTTCTGCTTTTAAGAGAGAAGAAGGAGCTTGTTTTCTAGTATATTGAAGGAAGCTGAAAAAGCAGTAAATTGTGAGAATAGTGAAAAGGAAAAAATGAAATATAGAACTTTACGTATTGTTTTATCTGGAGAGTCAGGCCACTCAAAGTAGCCTTCAGAATAGCAATTAAAGTACAACATTGCTTCTCTTAAAGCAAAGGAACAAACAGAACAAAACAAAGTGCTTTTAATAATGGTGAAACTGTGAAAACTCATGGATTATCTGGGAGTGAAGGGAGACAGAGTGACCATTTTACAGATGCCCACCAGCTGGTAAGCAAAACCAAGGAGGGAGCAGTGAAGATGAAGGAGATTCACCCAAATCGCCAGGTTGTCTGGTCTTTATTAATATAAACCATAAAGTTTTATATTGCATTTTACAGAAAAGTGATTAAATCTTTGAAGCATGGAGGTGAGCCTTCCAGACATGCAGGGGGCTCTCCTGGAACGCCTGTTTGTGGAGGAGAGATCTGTGTGTGTATGTGCGCGGGCAGCTCTGCTCCCGCCAAGCAGCTCAAGGAAGATTCTGTGGGCTGTTTATATACTTCATGGCAGGCTGCTTGCTTTCACAGTGGAAAAGCTGATTCGTGCTGGTGTGGAAGCCGATTGTGCTGCCAGTGGGAGAGGCAAATCTGAGGTACACGAGGATAATGAAGCGGGAGATGTGTGCGGTTCAGAGCCAGGGCTGTTTCTCTGCGGGAGCTGTGTCAGTGTGCGGGGCTGGGCTGCAGGTGTCACTGTTAGATCTCGAATAATGGGCTGCTCGGCGGCTGCAGTCACAATGGGCTGGTTTTCCCTACCAAAGTCCCGCTTGTGATAGCCATGTGAGATCTAGAAGACGTGCAGCGAGGTGTGACGGGCTCCGGCTGTGTGTGTGTCGGTGTGTGCAGCGAGGGGACACCCGCACTCCTGCAGTGGGACACCCCGGCTCTGCCCCCGCACCCCACCGGGGCCAGCTCAGCAGCACCAGCCCAAAAAGCGCTACAAATTACACTTAGGGTTTTTGTTCCGAGTGTTCTCAATTCCTTCCGTGCTCTAGGAGGCATATTTAACTTCTCTGTCCCTTAGCAAAGTGATGATGAGATCTTTCATATAGCCAGCAGCTGAAATTGGTTACTGTGATGTGCAGTAGCTCAGTAATTCCGTTCTCTGCAAATGAATGTGCTTGGACTTCTTTATGATTTTTTTTTTTTGTCCCTTTATTTGTTTTTTTATTTTGTTTTTGAGCAAACAGGCCTGATTCTTTCAGAATTTTTATTCAGATAATGAATAAAGTGCTGCAAGTTTACTCTCTCTTTTTTTATTAGTTTTCCTTTTTTGCCTTCACTCTTTGAAGAAAAAAAGAGTGAGAAAGAGCTGAAGAAAGGGAGTTATAAACTCTTAGCAAACTCTTCTTTGGTGCCTAATTTGAAGCTACTGTATTGTTTAGAAAGCAGCAAAAAACCCACAACAATTCTGAGTGTGTTTTGGAGTAGCTCCTCAATAGCTTTTTAAACGAAATTTTAGGAGAAATGCAATATTCTCATTAAGTACCAATCTCCACAGCCTGTTGTTCCCCACCTGGATACCATGCCTTCAACACTGGCAGTCTGGTGCCTGACATTGATTGCTCCCTGTATTAACATTTACGATGCTTTGTTGTTTCTTTCTTGGCAGTAGCTTTCCTGAAGTATTTGTGCAATTTATGAAGTATATCCCTTGTCTAGATCACTTTATTTCTATTACCTTATTCTCAATTTTCACTTTTTAAAATGTTCTGTTATGCATCTATGTAGGATTTATTTTTTTTTTGTTTCCCCTCGAATCCTGCCAAAATCTGTTGCTAAAGCAAACATATTTGTGAGACTAAAAAATACTCCTTCCTCAAAGCAGACAATGGAGTTTTTCAGTTGCACAAATAAATGTATATATCACTGAGTAAGCTCACTCTAATTGAATCCTGACCATTCTGGAGGGATTTAGCCCTCTCTTTTTAATTTTTCTCTAAGCAAAACCTAGAAATGAAAAAATATTTTGAGGTGGGCAGGAAAGGGAGGGGGAATAGAAAAATAAAGCAAATAAATTTTTGAATAAGAATGACCCATGTACTGTGACCAGAGGGCAAATGCAAATGTCTGTTTTCAAACACAGACTCGTGCATTCTTATTAGGGGTTCGTGACTGTGCCTCCAAGCACATCATTACATATTCATAAGTGTGAGGAAAATAGACTCCTTCCACATTCAGGTGTGTTCAACTAAATGCTACCCCTTTAATCTTAAAGAACAGCTCATTTGGTCTATTTTCTTCAGTTCACAAAGTGTTAAGGGAATATGAGATAAAAGATGCACACACACAAAAAGAAAAAGAAGCAGCAATATTCCACAAAGATCTTTTTAGTGTCAACTTAAATGCACACAAATAGCAGATGATGATCTCTTTTATTGGACTAACATTTATCCACTAATATCCACACACTTTTAAAACCATTGAGACCTCCTCTTCAGGTGTTCATTTGAATAGAAATAGCTGAATGAGTGTTTTTATAATTGATCCCCTGAGTACTGAATGTCTAGTGCTGCATAACCAACATTTTCCCATTGCTGATTTTTTTTCCAAATTGCTACTCTGCAAAATTAAGATTTTGTATAGTTTTGATAAGAAAATTAACCTTCCAAATGCCAGATCCCCTTAATGTTACTTAGGAACTGGTGCTAAGGTACGCTTGGAATGCTTGTTCTCAAATGCATTTTTTTATGTATGTGAAGAAAAAAAACCATTTTTTTCCATGAAATTATACAGAAACCAGGGGTCCCTCCCTAAAAACAGTTTGAAAGTCATTTGTTTGGGTTTTATTTCTTATCACTGTCCCCTAGATAAGCAGTTGTCATCTTTACACTGTGCTTAATTAAATGCCTTTGCTTTCAACAGCAGTGCAGAAACTTTGCAGTACTTCATTGCTATTGTTTCACTTTGAATGAAAAGTCTGATATATTTTTAACTTTTTCTTTTTAAAGTCACTTCAGATTTTTCTTGCAACATATATTGAGTGTCCTAAGAACTAAATTTCCCAAGGAAAGTTTAATTTTTTTCTTTTTATTTTTACTAGGAAAAATACTCCGCTGATATTTGCAGTTTTGAACATGGATTTTAAAAACACTGATCTTGATGTAAGGAAAGAGAGCACCTGAAGTCTAACAGCATGCATTACAGGTGGCTGTTCCTTCAGTAGCCCCTTGAAGGAAATGGAATTTCTAATTGATATGAAATCATTTTTTAGCAGCAACACCTGAAGAGTAGAGAGAAAGGGAAGAAGATATGATAATGACTGTGTGATAAAATTGGTTAGCATTTGTGTGCCATAGTAAACACTCGTGAGTATAAAGAAAATACTAGCTAGCCACGAGAGATATCCACTTATGTTCGTGATACAACCACTACAAACTCTAGTTCTATCAGACTAGCATCAAGCACAAGATCCATCTTTAATTAATTTAATCCTATAGAGCTGTGACTCATTTTATTTGTGACTGTGCAGAGAGAAATTACTTTCCATACTTGCCTTGAACTTCAACCTTATCCTTCTCTATCAGTCATGTTGAATAACACAAAAGCACATGCTCTGAAATTCATGTCCTGTTTTTTTTTTTTTTTCCCTCCAAAGATTATTCAGATCTTTTTACATGTAGCTTACTCAATAAAAAGCACAGAAAATGCCTCCCCCCACTCTTCCTTCTTTAGGAGAAAGATTTATTTTGCAGGGCAAAAGAGCTTTATAAATGAAAAGTCATTTTAATAATGAGTAAGAAACATGGAAATTCTAGAATAAGGCAGAAAGATTTCTTTGCCATCCTCAGTTCAGGAACAAACAAACCATGTCCCATAGAGGGCCAAAGCATGCCGGATAGTGCATTTTCCCTTTTTTTCTCCCCCCTTTAAAAGCAGGCTTTGTGGGGATGACATATTCTGTGAGTTGTACAGCTCCTTGCTGTAGCAGGAGCCTGTTCCAGCTGCTCTGCAGGTGTCGTGGCACAGCAAGGCTGCAAGTGTGCACACTGCTGGGATCAGCCCTGCTCCGAGGGTGCTCCTGACCACAAACTCACTGCCAAAGTCTGCTCTTGCAGGGAAAAACACAAACGTTCTTAGAAGCATTTTTTATCTTTCAAAGAAACGAGGGCAGACAGAAACAGTGACGCTCCTGGGAGAGGCAGTCAGTGGTGAGAGTTCCATGAACCCCTAAACCAGTTAAATATCCCTCCTAGAGCACAGCACAATTCCGAGGGCAGGATTGCTGCTGCTCACCCTGGGTGACCTGACTCGCTGTGAAGTTGTGATATTGCTGCATAAGTCACATGTCAAGGTTCACAACATCTCTGGCACAGCCACGTGGATGCAAAAAACGCTGTGGGCATCTTGGTGCCACACCTTTAAGGTGCAAAAGGCTCCAGCTTGCATGGAGGGCTCTAATTGCTGGCCCCAGCTGGGATTCTTCTCCTGTATGGGGAGGAACTTCCTCCCCTGCCACTTCAAAACAAAACAGTGTCTCACTTTTTCCTTCCAAAAAAAAAAANTGAAGATTTGGAAAAAAAAAAAAAAAAAAGGAAAAGCTAAAGGAGTGGAAGAGCTAAATTCTAACATCTAAAGGAAAAAATTGCTGGGTTTTCCTTTTGCAGCAGGCTGCTGCAAGGCTGTACGTTATACATGCCTTTGGTCCAAACCAGGCTTTTTGCTTTGGGATGTGTCCCAGGGAAAAGTCTGCTTTCTTAAAAAATTCTTAGGTGGATCCTGTGTGCATGAAGTGGCAAGAAATAAGTTTTGCATGTCAATTAAATATGCCTAAGATTTTCTCTGGAGAAAAAAAGTGCAATTTTTTTTTCTCTTTTTTGTTAACCACATTATCAAAAAACTAAATATAAGGCTTCAGCTAGGTTTAAAATGGAAAACCTATAAAAAGGATGTGGAAAAATCCAGTGCTGATGCTGTTGTGAAGGAGCACCTGCAGTCTCCCAGGTCTCTCCCCTGACTATCTCCATAAGTAGTTGTGGAATTCCTCATCACATCCACACTCTTTTCCTGCTTTGATAGAAAAACTTAAGGAATTTCACACAGTTTGTTTTGACCTACAGACTAAATACTGCCAAGCTTTGTAGAGAGCTGCTATTATCTCGTTAGATTTCCTCTTATCCTTGTGGTCATTTGTTATTCTCCTGGCACTCTGGGTTGTTCATAACAGAAATCCTGGCCTCAGGAAATACCCATTTGTAAGTCTGAGAATCTCTGTGTTTTAAAATGATATGACTGGTAATTTGTAGGCACACAGGAACACTGTAGTAACACATCAAGTTAAACTTCAAGTTAGATTTGGATCTATATCCGTGTTACTGACAGAAAAGTGCAGAGAAATAAAAGGAAGAACTTCTTCAAATTGGTCAAACAATTTAGTGATTTTTTTTCTTTTGCTTTTTTTTAACTGCCAAAATTGTGCAGATCTCAGGCAAAATTTCTATGCATTGCACATTTTTGTTACTTCCAACTATATCTGTGTTTGCTCTGACTTCTAAAATACAAGGCCCTCAGTGCACAAAAATCACACAAATCTCAAACAGTTTGATCCAGGGCTCTTCTAATCTTGCCCACACAAGCTCCTACCTTCTTTGGGAGATTACTGTTATGCCTGTTTCCTATTTTTTTCCCTTCAATATTTCTATTTTCTCTCATGCAGAAGAGGAGAGAATAAGAATTAAATGTCAAGAATTGTCTCATTTTAATATGTGGGATTTCTGCGATCAGAGCCTGCTGCCAGCCTGCCATTCAGCACAGCCAAGTTCCTGTGTTTTATCACTAGCTTTATCAACAAGGCCTTCACTAATTCTTCAGTGTCCACAAACACAGTCCTTGTTATTGTTTTCCTACTCACATACACTCCAACAGCTCAGTTCCATGAAATAGCACTGCTTGCTGTTACGTTTCAAGGTTTCTTGTTGCCTTTTGCCATTCTTGGGTTGCATTAACTCATTCTGCTGCCTTTGGGCTCACCTTACTTTCCTTTTATGAGTTTTACTTCACTGATTGAGTTCCTGCCTCATCTTTTGTGCCTTTTACTCTGGATAAAGGATGGATCTCCTATATGAGTATTTCCTGTGCCAGGCCACCTTTGTCTGGTAATGGAATTGCCCCTTGCTGTGACTGAACAAGGGAATTATTTTCCACCCTCCTCCCCCTTATGAAGTCACTTCTAGCTCTTAATTCCACTTTCCTCTGCTTCTGTTGTGGATTTATCTTTCTTATGGTCTAATAATAATAATACTTACCTGCCTCTCAGGGGTGTTGTGAAGATTAATTAGTTACAAAGCTCTGAAGATGAAAAGTGCTGCATCATTGCTAAATATTATTGTTGTTCTTATCCTGTACAGATTGAACTCATCAATATCGGTATTTCAATTATAAATCTCACCCTACCATTTTTCAGTTAATTTGACTAGATCATTTTATCCATCACTCACTCTACCCTCTTGTTCCTCTGGCTTATTTCTACCTTCCTGCTTTTGAGAATAGACACATAAACACCATATATTCCTATAGATAAAGGATTCACTTTTTGTTTCAGAATGCTTCCATCCTTTTTAATATTAAAATTTAGAGTACACAGCAATCTCTGAGCAAAATTATAGTTCCTGATACTTTAGCTGAAGTAAAATCTTCTTTGAAGTCTGTGGCATTGCCTACTGAACACAGCAGAACCCTCAGCAGAAGTCACTTGACCACTTGGCCTCCAGTACCTCTCTGCTGTTGGATCACCATCATGAACTGTATTTTTTTTGCCTTCTTTTAGCAGTTATTTCAGTTCCATGAAACCTTCCTTTGCTTCTATGAATGGCAGTGGATTTGCTGAGTGAAACAAGAAGTAGGAATTCCCCAGGACATTTCAGCTCATCCAGAAACTCTTCCTGCAGTGCTGCCATCATGCAAGTCAGGAAATGCCATGCCTTGTTATTCCTTTCAGTTGAATTGATGATATGTCTGACTGTAGTCTTTGAGCAGTCTCCAGTCAGCCCCACTGCTTTTTTTCTTGTTTATCTTTTCCCCTTTCAGCCATGGTTCTCATTCTGGTTTTGGGTGCTGCTCAGTCTCATATGCTCTGAAATGTACTGGGAACGTGTCTTGGGAATGTAGATTTGTCTGTGACTCTGTGTCAGCTACGCCATCATTTCATCTGTCCCTGGCTCTTGATCTACATTATCCTGTGGCAGAAAACATGATGACTGCTGAATAAAAACTGATCCTTAGTCCTAACTCCTACAAGTTCCGTGGATGGAGGTAGCAGAATCCTTAAAATGAGGGCTGCTGTGCCATAAGCATGACAGGGAGGCCAGCAATGCTCTGGTTTGGGCTCGGGATTGCCCTTTGCCGTGGTGGGTGGTTTCTGGTGCAGCAGGCAAGGATTGCTTGGGACCAACTCCAAGATTTTAATTTCTGTGATGAGGCAAGTCTGCAATGCCCCCAAAAAAGCAGAATGATGCCCATCACCCTGAATACCCATGTGGGAGGGGACAAAAGCTTGGAGCAGAGGCAAGCTGCCTATTTACATCCCAGGCAAGTGCCCTCAGCCCCAGACTAAAGTCAGGCTCATCCACCCCCTCTTGCTCTCCTCAGAGCTGTTCCACTTTGTACAAATAATTAAATAGTCATTGGGCCTGGGAGAGGGAGGCAGCTACAGCACCACTTGCAAGAAGGGAAGGACACGATCAGCCCAAATTGCTGGCAAAAGAGCTTCTAAACTCATCAAACTCTGTCAGACATCTTAACTCTGCTGTCTCATGCTAGACCTTGGGAAGCGTAATGTTCCTTTGGAGAGGCACTGTCAGATCAAGTAGAAACAGCGCTGGCTGAGCTTAAACAACAACCATATTTGATATTTTCTGCTGATTGAGCTGTCCAGTTGACTGGAAAGGGCTGACAGCAGAGAGAGCCCTGGTCTGAGCAGAGCAGCTCCCAGGCCAGCTGGCGAGGGAATGGGTCTGCGCCAGGTAATTATTGCCGAGTGCAGAGGTCGAAAGCCTCAGAGAGGCTGATGTACTAATGAAACACAAATGGGACATCTGTGTTCTGGAGTTCAGCAAAGCACAGAAAACAGAGCTTTGCCAGGGATAGCTGTACCACTGAAAGCAAACTCACTTTCTGGAGCTAAGGGAAACCCACTGAAGAGTGAAGACATAAGAAAGCCTTTTGCATTGGACTTCTCTTTGCTCAACAGCTCAAAGGCTTCTAATGATTGCTCTGGACACTACAACATTGCAGAGGGGAAATGGAGGCGCTGAATAGCATGGTAGATCACTTGTGGATATGACAGGGGCATGAGAGGAGTAGCAAAATAAAGTCGAGGTAAATGAGGTTACTGGGAGCCTTTGGTGACGTGAAAGAATGGCATGGTTTTGTGTGTGTGTGTGTGTTTGTGTGTGTGTGTGTGTCGTTACTTCTAACTGGCTGTAGTTACAGATACAAATGTCAGCATATGAATTCAGGGTCTGTCTTCTAGGCCTCACATAGCCATGTTGTTAGAGCTGAGTTTCAAAAATTTCTCTTTTTAACACTTAAAAAAGTGGACATATTAGGGAATATACACACATATATACATTTATAAAAGTATGAGAGTACTTTCTTCAAAATAACCACCAGGAGGCTCGGGCACTGGCATTGAAGTGACACTGTCACATTTAAGTGGTGATTTGGGTCAAGTATCAGGTATAAGGATTTTGACTTAAAGCCTGCACATCAAGAACAGCCTCTCAGACTGGCCAGGACTAATTTGAGCAGTTCCTTAGGGCCTCCTTTTCAGCTTAATAGGGGATGTTTATTGCCCATTCTGGAGGTGCAGAACAATTGAGTGAAGCAGAAGAGACTGTGAGGTGTGGAGCTGAAATTCACCTGTTTTGAGTGAGAAACAAAGTGTAACTATGATGTCCTCCATGTCTCTGCAAGCTTCACCAAAGCTGGGCATGGTGAGAGGAGGTGTGCTGAGGTCTGTGCAGGCACATCTGTGGCCTTGGTGCAGCCAGAAGCATGCAGGAACTTATCCTGCTGCTCCCAGCAGTGCACAGACTGGGTGGGAAGCACCAGGGCCAAGGGCAGGTCTGTACTGGACACCTTGAAACTTGAGAGACAAAAAGCCCCAGGTGCTGCTCAGCTTCCAGGGAAGGGAGCCAGCTGGGCATGAGAGCTAGCCCGCCCTGTAAGCAGCTGGTCAGCAGGGAGGGAAAGCCAGGCTTGTCCTTGCCCTTTCCCAGAACTGTTCTCTTCCACTGCGTTAGCAGTAGGAAGGCGAAAGTTCGGCTTAGCTGGAGCTGCTACACCCAGATCTCTCCCAGGCACAGAGGGCCTTGCTGTATCCCCTGCCCAAAGTTGTTGAGGTGCTCTCAGAGCAGCAGGACTTGGAGTCAGGTGTCCTTCTCTGCAGAGAAAACCACAGTGTTTCTGATTTTTGGGAGAGGCTTAGCAAGCCCAAAGGTTGTGCCTGGGAAGGTAAAGTGCAGCATTTTTCTAATATTTCACTGTGGTGTCAGTGCTGGGTCTGATGCAAAACAACCCCTGGCTTGGAGGTGAGCATGTGAATGCTTGCACAGAGGTCCTGACTATGAAATGTCATTAATGAACTTTGCTTAAAAGTGATCTCTAAAGATAAATAACAGCTAGAGTAGGGTAGGGGTTTCTTTTACACCTTCTGTGTTACTGGCTCTAACATCTTTATTTTGGCCACAAACTGTTTGATGACTCATTTTAGAATGAAGGTCTCCAAATATGAAAAATATATGCATATTTCTGCCTTTATATAAAGATAGTAATCAACAATGGCAGGTTAGAACATTTGTGGCGCAGAAAAATCTGAGCTGGAACTGACTGGTGATGTGACAGCTCAAGCTGTGACCTGATCAAATCCCTGTGGCAAGACAAAAGAAGGCTCCCAGGGCAATACACACTGGCTTTGGTGCTTTACAAGGGCACTCTCCCCATTCAGAAGCTTCTAATTCCCCCTCATGGCAGAAAGGACTCAGTGTCTGGTGTCTGTGTGAGGCACAGCCAGGGTCTTTGGCCCTGACTGCTCATGGCATTACTTGGAAGAACAGGGACTTTTGCTGCATCCTCCTCTTGGCCACTGAGTCAGGTAACTGTGCTGAGCGTATATGAGACATCCTGCTGTTTTCCTGCCTGTGTGCAGCATTCCCTGTGCTCTGTGCCATGGTGCTGTATCGTGCTGCTTTGCCTTGTTTGGACATTGATCCTCATTGGCACTAACGACTTCATTTCAGTGATGGATGAATCTCAAGTGTTTAAAATTGAACTTCAGTTTGCTGAGCATGGTTTGATGAAAGATGAAATCTTTATGTCACCTGTTATTGTAAGAAAATCCACCAACCTACACTTGAACAATGTAATGGGGTGCATGACACAACACTGTATTGTTCTGCCACCACTTTTAAGGACTTTTGGGATACTTTTTCCCCATGATTTTCATATTGGTAATTGTTATTCAAGATTTCAGTACGTGATCACTTATGCTTAGTGGTGTGCTTTGATCAGCTGCCCTAGCCTGCTTCTTGCATGCTGTGTGTGCCTGCTGCTGCAGTGAGCTCTTGGTTACCACATTTATGTCTCTCTGCAGAAAGGTCTGACTTCTTTGGAGAGGCAGCTGGATAGCAATGAGGCAGTGGCTACTGGATCTACTGGGACCTTATCCTAGTGAACACTGGATTAATTGCTAAATCTGAGAAAAAAGCATTTGGGGAGGTGAAAACTCATTTTTTGTTTAAGAGAAGCAGCTTTTTGTTGCTTCTGGCTCTAGAATGAACTTGCAGGAGTAAATGCATGAAATATACTTGGCTATTCCTGTGATTAAATCTTAACCCACTTGTTTGAACCACCAGTGTAGAAAAGAAACAGTGTCTTTTTAGACTTGTCCTAGTTTTGGGAAAGCATGCCTGCCCTTTGTGGTAGTAGGAAAGAGAAATTTAGGAGGGCTCTGAGTGATAAATCCCCAGGAGGAGGGAGGAATAATGGTGCAGCATCGTGCAGCATAGCTCTGGAACCAGACATCACTGGAAATAAAAGCAAACTGATCTAGATAAACATGAAATAGTCAGCGTAGCTAGGAAAGAAGACCACATGGTCTTTTGTTTCACTGCTTTATTAATAGAATGAAAGGTGGGAAGCTGGAAATGATCTGGGTTCACTTTCCTTAGCAATATGCAGAAGTGCTATCCTGTAGCATGAGGAATGATATTAGATAATTTTGTTCATTCAAATAGTGTTCCTCTTGTCTGCCTTCTCGCTTCTCACTAGTTACTTGACTTTAAACCAAATTCCAGACACAGCTAGTGCAGTCTGTGCCAACACACATACAAACAGTTGCTGTCTAGGTGCTAATTGCTCCCTGTTAAGATTTTTGGGGCTTAGTGGACACAAATGAAAGGAGAGCAAGGTGTGCCCTGTAGTGAGAGACTGTGCTGGTCATTTGGCCATGACAGAGACTGGTTGGACACAGCTGGGTGAATTAGCCAGGTGACACTGGGACTGTGGGGTCATACTGGGAGTATGGGGTCAGCTCTGAGAATAAAGCAACAGCAAACAGATGTACAGACCTGTGAAGTGTACTGCAGCCCTGCAAAAGGTGATTGCAGCTCGCACACAGGTGTAATAAGAGACCTGCTGCTCAGAGATTGCTTGTGAGGGTTTTTCACACTGCTTCTGGCCATTTCAAATGTGGGAATTTGAAGTCTGCTACTTACCAAACACTGTGAAGTGTATTGCCCCCTTAGCGAAGGTTTATACTGCTAACTGTTCTCTCAGCTAAGTCTGCATCTGGCGTGGAGACCTGTAGGCAGATGCTGAAATAGTAATCTTACCTGCCCTTCCTGTTGCCCTTCTTCCTGTGCACTGTATCTATAATTGTAGTTTTCATAACATTTTCTTTTCAACACTCTTTTTTGCCTTATACCTGAAAAGGAAACATCCCATAGAGCCCTTGGGACCCAGAATTATCTTAATTCAGTTAGTCCAGATCTCAGTCCAGATCCTTTTGAATTGTTTTTCCAGAAGAAATGGTTAGCCTGAAAAGTCTGGAGTACTGCACCATATCTCCAGCCAGGTGGCTTTGTTTAATCTACTGAGTAACTCTTCAATACAAAAATTAGCTCATTTAATATGAGGCAATGTAGAGGAAGCTGGAATCATTTGTCCTAACAGCTTTGGGGGAGATTATCAAAAAGAACTAGAACTGGAGCCTAGAGGGAAGAGAAAGAAAATCTGTCCAAATTCTCCAGACTATCACTGTCAGTGGAAATTACTGACTGTGGTAACTACATAGGAAGTTTCCCTTCAGAAATAAAGGAAGTGGTGTCCCTTCTTTGGATGACTTCTCTAAGTACAGTTTCTGCTGTGCCAGAAGAATGAAGATGTGTTCAAGATGAAAATTTATTGCCTGGATAAAAAAAGATGCCTCTAATACCACATGGAAAGGTCAGTTTGGAAGTGTAAGATGCCAGCTTGTGGGAGGGGATGACTGTCCACAGGCTTTCAGACAGCACTTGCCCACTGGGTGAAGAGGATTCAGTCCAAGCTTGTCCTATCCTCATGACTCAACTCTTAAGTGTCCCTCCTCAAGTGAGATTTCCACCAAAAATCTCAATCTGAATTCCTTAGAAATGAAGGAACACAGCTGAGTTTTCAAAGCCATCAAAACCTACTTGTGCTCATGTCCTTAAAACCATTTTTGAAATGACTTCTGGCATGGACTTGCAGTCAGTCTCTCAAAGGCTTTCCTTTGTTTTCATTGTGCTATGTGGAACCTCCATCCATACCTCAGAAGACAACATGCAGAGGACAGCTGTGTTTTAAGGTCAGATGGGAATTTTCAGAATGGTTTTCCAGTGGGCCTCTTCCCCCATTTTCTCCAGATGTCTGTTGGATAAGTAATTGCCCAGTTGTCCCTGCAAAGAGGCAGATCCTCACTACCAAGAGGTGCTTGCCCTCATTTGGTGACTGCTTACCTCCCCTGTGTTTGCTTCTCTGAGCTTCTTCAATCTTCCACCACTCACTGGCTGCACAATCTGACTGGAGTCTGTGGAACATGGTCAGAGCAGTTCCAATTAAATGTTGTGCTGCCTTTGGCTGGAGTAGTTTTCTTCACAGTGGCTGGTACGGGGCTGTGTTTCAGATTTGTGCTGAACAGAGGGTTGATAACAAAGAGATGTTTTTGTTATTGCTGAGCAGGGCTCACACAGAGCCAAGGCCTGTTCTGCTTTTTGTACTGTGATGCTGGGGAGGAGACACAGCCAGGACAGGTGACCCAGACTGACTAAAGGGACATTCCATATGACATCATGCTCAGTACATAAAGTGGGGGGAGAAGGATGGAGGGTGGGACATTTGGAGTGTTTGTCTTCACTGTTACATGTGATGGGGCTCTGCTCTCAGGAGATGGCTGCACACCTGCCTAGTGCCTTGTTTTGCTTTGGCTGTGTGCATGGCTTTTGCTCTCCCTATTAAACTGTCTTTATCTCAACCCATGAGTTTCCTGCCTTTTACTCTTCAGAGTCTCTGCCCAGTGCCACTGGTGGGGGAATGAGCGAGCGGCTGTGGGGGCTTGGCTGCTGGCTGGGGTCAAACCTCAACAAACAGCTGCATTTTTGTCATCTTTGCAGGTACATTGGCACCCCTACTTCCCACTCTTGCCTGCAGAACTGTGGTTCCTGCTCTTAAGGACAGTCATCACTTGGGCAGGGACTGGCCTGTTCAGACCCTGAGTGACCTTTGGGTGTGCAATGAAAGAACAGGACCAATGGAAGTACCAGAAATAATAACAACTACAGACCCGTTTCACATATGGTTTAAGCAAGAGTGGATTATTCAAAGTGTTCCATAGCCTCAAGTCATCAAGGAAAAGTTCTCATTTCAGCACTAAGATGGGAGATGCTGAGCTCCTTTGAAACTGGCTGCAAATGTGGCTGTGGGATGAGCAGGACTTCTGGTGCTCTCAAGGAATCTAAGCCTGAAATGTATGAATACGACCTGAGTGCTGCTGGGAGAAAGTCTGGTATGGCATTGGGTGCTGAGAAGTAGAAAATGTGACTCAGAGCTGTACTTCAGCCGTGGCTCAGAGCTGTGAAAATGGGTATCAAAGGACACTGTTGTGTCTGAGCTGTCTTTCACACGCTCATCGTGCTGGCACGAGTGATCATTTAATATGGAGCACAGCAGAGAGGTGGGTGATACCACGTGAAGGCAGCCAGGGGCCAGAGTGAGTGCTGACAGAGATACTGAGAGTGCTGAGGATAAAGAGAATGCTGCCTGAGCCCAGTTTTGTGCTCTGACTAGATAGTACTATACAGAAAAGGCAAAAAAATTATGCTTGAGTCTTCTAATAAATTTTATACTTTTACTTAAAAGCAGAAAAAACAACCAACCAAACAAAAATCCCCAAATAGACTTTTAATCTTCATAAGTGCAGATGATCTGTACATTCCACAAAAGAGAGCTGCAGAAAACACACACACACCTTTTAACTAGTGAGCAATTTAAAGACTAATAGGATTCATCCATAATTACATAGTTAAGTAAAATTTATGTATGAAGGAATTAACTGATTTCCCTGAGGGCAATATAAACCATAGAGACAGTGCTCTCATTTAAAAGTACCATCTCAATGTTAAAATACTTTGTCATTCTTCTGTGGGGATGGTTAGGTGCTGTGAGAGCCACATGGAAGTTTATTTACTGATCCACAGACAACTGATAACAGATCTCTGCTTTGTTTGGAATAGAAAACTTGAACAGCTTGTCTGCACCTCTCCACTCGGACATTAAATCAACATGGCTCTATTAGTGGCCCTAGGATGCCAGCTGAGCCATCTCTAAGCCTGTCACCGTGATGTCTTCATCTGTAACCAGAGCAGACGTGAGCTCCTGGCAGCTTTGGGAGGTGACAACAAATCCAATTAGCTCCTCTCCATGGCGCCACAATACTACTGTGAAACGGCCTGACAGGGAGGGTGGCTGCAATACCCTGCACAGTGGGCCATATCCTCCGTATTAAAAAAAAAAAAATCTACCAACACTTAATTGCTGGAGTGACTTTCCAGGCGGTTGCTGGAACCTTGTGCACAATCTGGTCAGAAATGTGAGCTGTCCTGGAGGGCTGGATCATGCACAGCTTGGGGAGGGCTTTGTGAAAGGATAAAATGCTCCAAGAGGATAACTGTGTGCCAGCACTGTCATCCCTCTCCCTCACAAGGAAATTTTGGTCTGGAAATCATGCAAAAGCCAGCCCCTTTTTGCACCAGTCTCAAGTTGCATAGAGAAGGGGACTTGTGGTGCCTGGAGGTGGTGTGTGCTCTGTACTGTCTCTTTTGGCTACAGTGTAAGCCAAATGATAGAAGCAAACTCCTCACTCCAGACTTTGTCTGCTGGAAGGAAAGTGGGGGCTGTTTGGAGGATGCAGGATTTGGAAGCAGTCAATTTAGCAAAACTCCTTGAGCATTGACTGGGAGGGGTTGGCAGCACCACTCAGAAGTTAAGGCTGGGCAGGCTGAACTTGGACAGTTGTATTTAAATCCAGCTTCCTTCCTTGCTCTCAAACTAGTTAGCAAGTGCAAAGAAATATCTCACATGCTGATTAAAAGTTGCTGATGTCTCATGAGGCATAACACATTAAGTAATTTAATTCTTTTATGCTCTCACTAATGCAATATTCTTGCTTTTTCTGACCAATACTTACATCTGAAAGTGCAAGGTGAAGTAGGCTAGGGAAAAATAGAGACTGAATTTAGTGTCCTCTTGAGTGAGAAACTAAATCTAGTTTCCTCTATTTTGTTCTCAAGGTCATAGAGGCGATGAGTAAAGCCTGTGTATCCCTGCTGCTGAAACGTGGTGCACTTGAGATGCAAGAATGCTACCCAGTGTTTGTGTTCTGGTGCTCTTCAGCCTCTTTCATGTAGGTAGATTCTGTCTGTTTCAACGCTGGAGGCTGTTAGGGATCATTGTAACCATAAGCTCCTGCTAGAGAAACAACTCAGGTTAGTAACTGGCTTGGATTTCTCTATACCAGTCGAGTGGTGAGCTTGTTGTTACATCGGGGTGTCTGTGCTAGATTAGGCTACAGCCTAAAGAACGTGGTCACTAGGCTGAGTCAGACACCTCTAACACCATTAATTCCATGTTCCAAGTTAGAGAGGATGTGCCTGTTTGCATGTCTTGAGTCTGTGTGGATGTGTAATGCTAACAGCTATTTACAGGTGCTGGGCAGGAGGTGTCCAGCAAAGCAACAGTAAAAAGGTTGCATTGCCATATATCTGCAAACTTGTTTGCATGGAGAATCTTAATTCCCCCAAAGAGAGTATGTTTTAAATCCAAGCAGGAGGCAGGGTTCACCTGGGCTCTGGATTTGTCTTGTCTGTGCAGTTTCTGGTGATAGGGGATTCAATGCAGAGAAAACCAACCCAAAACCTGAAGAAATGGTGTTGGGAGGAAGCAAAGCATAACTGTTTCCAACAGCTTAAATGCACACTTTTTATCTGGTTCTTCTGGTGCTCAACTTCCATGCTTCAAAAGCATAGTGAGATCTCTGAATATTTCAGCAAGGGTCATGATTTTTGAGGATGGATTTCTCCAGGGAGAGCATATTGCAGCAATATTTGCCTCCCAGAGCCAAGCACACACTCCAGTCAATGGGTAGCAGTTGGCAAGCCACCTCTCTCTTGTCAAGAAGCCAGTTGTTCAGTTGTCTCCTGCCACATCCCTGAGGAATACCTGTGGGCACTGGCAGCCACACAGCTGAAAGAAAGGGAAAAAGGTGTAACTGGGATAACACAAAAGATTTTTTTTTTTAAACAGAAGCAGCTTGTTGCGAATACACGTTGTTAAATCAAACTCATTCCAGATGAATTGGGCACAATATCTAGGCATGTGGCTGGTTTACAGAGCAACCAAACACTCAGTGAGCTTTGGAACTAATGGACTGGTTTTGGAAAACAATTAAGTGCTGCCAGGCCCAATTATTTTCAGCAACATCTTTCTATTACCAAAATGTGTCAGTGTGGACTTTGGCCTGCTTGATAAGAAATACACTGTGAGCTCACTGATGAGCCTGCACAGCATGGAGAGCAGGATACTTCCCCTGGTCATCAGCACAGGGCTGTGTCTTAACCAGCAATTCGCAGTGGTCGTGGTTTAGCTCAAGTTTTATTTTAGGCAAATTCCACATATGTTGTGTGTAACTTCAGCAAGAAGTTGAAGGAAAGCCTTGCATTCTTCAGGATGAGGCTACAAACAGGTGATGGGATTTAAGGTCTTGTTTATCCCAATTTTGGATGCACATGGACTTCCATTAACACAGCAAAGAGAAAATTTAATGGAGAAACAGTTCTGGAGATCTAGAGAAGGTTGTGAGACCATAGAGCTGATTTGTCGGGGAAATATTCCCAGCACAGTTCACATCACAGGATGCTCAGCTGGTCTTACTTAACCACAAACATCACAGTCAGGCCAGCTCTGCCAAGACAGTGGTGGCTGATGAGGATACTTTGCAGTAAGTCTCATTGCTGCAGTTCGTGAGTCAGCTGAGAATTTACACCATTGTGTTTTAAGGCAAGAATTTGTGGGGTTTTGACGGTGGCAGCTGAGTTTTGCTTTGCCAGTTTAGGGAGACTGAAGGGATGGCTATAAAATGGAACTTGATGATTGCTACTTCTGTACTGGGCACCACAAGAAGCACAGAAGCCTTTAATGAGCCTCTGTCCCCTACCCCTCTCAAAGTTACACACCCATAATATGCTTACAGACAACAGTGCCCCAAGAATGACGACCTGATGCACAGCACGAAAGGAGAGCCTGCTGTGACACCTTGGCAGTGAGAAATAGAGTGTGCTTTTCTGTTTATTTTATTGTCTCCTAAAGTCCAGCTTTTATGAAGACTGAAAATATAAAAAGCAGGGCATAAAATACTGAGTCTCACAAAGCATCTGGACACTGAAAATGAGCACTGAGATTGCAGAGATTTGGAATAGAGAAACAAGAGGAAGTCCAGATATATTCTATGTGTGAAGTCAGAGAGAAGAAGACAAGATATTGGTAGAGTGACAGCAGAAAGACCTAAAGAGCAGGGAAGAAGTGGAGAAGTTATTTAAATGGGCTGAAAATGGAGGGGATATCTCATTTGATGGCTGGAGGTGATAAAAGCATGAGAGAAGGAGATTAGGGAGGAAGCACAAGACCATCAGCTTCTAAGGCAGGTGCATCAGAGAAGCACAAAGGTGCTTTTTTTTAAAAAAAAGAAAATTATTATTGGATGGGGCCCTGAGCCACCTGATCTAGTGGAAGGTGTCCTTTCCTATGGCAGTAGGATTGGAACTAGATGATCTTTCAAGTCCCTTCCTACCCAAACCCTTCCATGATTCTGTGATTCCGCTTCCTGGAGTTTTTTGCACCAGCAAATGGCATTGGCTACACAGAACACTCCAACCTACTACTTTAGCCAACCCAGGACACCAATACAAACTTGAATGAACATACTAAAAACTGACTTTCAGCTGTTCTCTAGTTAACAGTAAATATTGGCTATGATTTTGTTTCTTGAGAAATCTTTTCATTCGATAGAACTTGCATCAAAGCAAAACATATGGCTTCAGTTATTGAGAAGTCTGGGAAAAATTAGCTGCCTGGATTATCAGAGGAGCTGACAAACAATTCTTGAGACATTCTTTAAAAGGAAATTCGAAGAAGAAATTATGTCCTTTGAGGACTGAAGGTCTTCTCTCCTCTAGAGGTCTCTGAGCTACTGCTTTACAAAGATTTGACAGCAAAACTGTAGGTTTTTCTTGGAAAACCCTCATAGGCTCTCATCTATCCAAGATAATATTTGCTCTGTCCTGAAAAAGGAGTTCCTAAATACAGTCAGTCTCTTCTTTGTGGGCTATGGCCAGCTGTGACTGGGACTTTCTTACTGAAATCAATGAGACCCACACTGTGGATGATGGTGTTGGCATAGTCAGTTGTAATTTCAAAGCTACTAATCAGAACAGTGAGTCTGTGAGCATTCCCAACCCATTTAAAGGTTGGAGAGGCATCTCACAAGAGCTGGCATTAGTCAAGCAGCTCCCTCCCCTCAGCAGACAGAGGGTCTATTCTGATAGCCTCAGGGAGCCTATAGTTTAAAGCAAATGGATTTTGTTGATGAGTTTTCTTTGCATGAAGTTTCTAAATATGTCAGAGCTGTCTGCCTCTGCTGGAAGCAGGGGGTGGTTTACACAGTTGTGTCACCAGACCTACATTCCACTCTGTGATCTCCTCTCCTTAACTTGAAGGGAAGTCAACAGTTTTAGAAGCTATAGTTTTACAGCCTCCTGGGCTCTCTTGCAGTTTTGGCTCCTGGTAACTGTGGAATCCAAGCTTTCAAAAAACTCTGTTCTGAAACGGGAATCTTGGAAAAGTATAGTGTTGTTATGGAGCAAAGAGTTAGCAAAGATGGTGGCACATCCAAGACAATTTCCCCTTGGTTTTTGGCCAAACCCTCTGGTACTTATGTAGATGCCATCTGTATCTTTTCTCCATGGTGTTGCAACTCCTCCAAGGCTTTAGGTTCTTTTAGGCAAAGAAACATAATTGCACAAAAATCATTACTTGAATCACAGCCCTAAGTTTCATTCAGGACAACAACTTCAAGGAATACTTGTTTTTTCCTGTTCTCTTCCGAGGCTTGTTTCCATCTCCCTAAATGCAACCTTCCCCTGGCTTGTAACGTTGCTGTGCTGAGCACTTGTGTGGCTCTTGTGCCCAGGAGTCCCATTGACACTGACTTAACTGCTTTAGGGGACCACAACAATAACACTGGTTTTCTCTGGTTAGCTAGCAAAGAGAGCAAGGAGAATGTTGTCCAGTAATCCCTTTCCTAGTTGGACTCAATGATCTTGGAGGTCTTTCACAACCTTAACAGTTCTATGATTCTATAAGGCTTGTTCAAAGTGATGTTCAAGTGTTTCTTGCTCTGAAAATCATTTGCCTGGTTTGCCTGGCGATGGAGTTAGGATATTCATGTAAGATTATTTAAGATGCATTAATGGAGCAATGGAGAGAATTTCATCTCCACTTGAGCCCCTTGGCACTGGTTTAGGTGGTTTGTTCTTGCTTCTTCCCTAGCCTTGGTTCAAAAAACCACTTTGATCCATGGCACAGCTTCTTCAGAAGAGGGGGAAGTGCCCCTGCCTGGTGCCCAATTGCTCTGTTGTGTTTCCCAAAGGAATTTACTGATGAAACAGGGTGCAAATATCCCTCCAAAGGGCCGGGTGCTACAAGGCAATGCAGTTCAGTGCTATGTGGTGATACAGCTCCCAGTGCCCAAGCAAAAAGCATCATGTTCATGTTGCAGCATCACATGTGAGAAAAAAAGCCCTGTACCTTTTCCAGAGTAATGGGACTTTCTGCATCTCCCAAGACATGGGGTATTCACAGTGACTGCTGAGGATGAGGTGCTCATCTTGCCTCTACACGTTTCCAGGAAGAAGCTGAGTATCAAAACTCTGTTAGTTGGGTTTGGAGAGCCTTTCTTCCCACCCTGGAGGCTTCATAGCTTCTGGCAGCTTTGGAAACAAGCTCAGTCAGGATTCAGTCTCAGGCCTCTCACCTGGGGCTATGTAACATTGCTTCCAGACCACTGAGCAATTTTGTAGGTGACTTCTAAACATGCAAAGAAAATTAAACGATTCCTTCGAATATCCTTAGCCAGAAGAATGGCTCAGAGGGTTATTGAATTTTTTTCTTTTCGACTGTGCAGTTCTTGTTTATTTGAATGCTGCATCCAAGCTGAGAGAAAAGGCTATTGCGCCTTTGATTGGATTGGAATTTTCTGCACCAGCATTGGCCAAAGGCAGTCCATTCTCTCGCAGGCTCTCACACATGATGCAATGGGGAATGGGGGAGGGGAGAACCTGACAGACAAGCAGACAGATCAAACACAACACTTCAAAGAGAAGAAAAAATGCAAGAATGAAGCAATCCGGCACTACGGTCCCTCAATGCTATGAAACAAAGCAGACAACCCTCTACACATGGCCATTCCTGCCATCCAGAGACTGAGGCTGTATACATGAAATCTTACCAAAAGCACTAGGGAGTGGTCTCTAGTGACTACATGACCAGTTATTGCACTATCCGTGCTCAGACACTCTGAGGGGCTAATTAGTGCTTTTAATATGTAAATCAGAGCCTGAACAGATTAAATCTAGGGAAAAAATAACCCAGCTGCTGAATATGTTGTTTTAATTATTGCTCTAAAGAAAATATGGACATGGCTGAAGATGGTGACAGAGAAGAATCTCTTAATACTGCCTTGTAGAAGTTGTCCCTGAGCATTGAAAACTAGCTGGAGAAGCTTGGTGCTGAGCTGGAGCAGCGAAGGAGCAGCAGGAGCACATGCAAGGCTGGCAGAGCCCTGCTGACTGCATGCTCTGTCCCAGCCCTGGGTCTATCAATATGCCCAAAGACCCGTTTGGGATTTCATCTTGCTGGGTGTTGTGGAAACATGGGAAAATAGCTATTCCCTGCCCCACAGAGATATTTAGGGGGAGGGGACAGAAGGATTGATACTACATGTTACACTGCAGAGATGAAAGTTTGTAGTCTGTTCACCTCCAGATGTACTGTGTCCTTCATGTTACAGGGGACAGGTCTTGGAAAGGAATAAATATTTGATTTTCTCAGGCTGAGTTTGTCTGAAGGCAGAGTAGAGGAGAATTTAGTTAGCATGGCCAGGAAATAGAGATTAAGAAGAATGGAAGGGGGGAAGGGGCAGATTGGATGATTATTTGTGTTTGATATAAAAAGCTCTAAGCAGGAAAGAGCTATTAACTTTTGTTGAGCTGTGTCCACTGATACTGGAAGGAAATAATGTGCACAGCAAGTCTGGACTGCAATCCTCTCTGCCAAGTGTGAGTTGAGAGGAGGAAGTTTGCTTTCCAAGAAAAACTTTTCAGAAAGGAGGGCATCTGTATGCCTCAAAGGCCTCTTGCGTTATTCAAGTCAGAGCTGCCTTCCAACCTGCCTGAAGGAATTCAGAACAACTTTCCTCTGTGTCAGTTGCTAAGGCTCTTTTGCAGCCTCCAGTGAAGTGAACATTTTTCTGTGGATCAATTTTTAGCTTCTGTCAGTATTGAAACTCTGAACTTTTTTCCAGAGAGCAAGGGAATAGCAGGTAATTATGTTTCCTTTGAACATACATGGCCTTTTATCTGTGCCCTTCTGCCTACTCGTCTGCCTGTCTCCTTATTTACCTGTATATTGTAATTAAAGACTGCAAGTTGAGGGAGATAAAAATTTCTTTTCCCATTCTTTTCTTCTCTCCTCCTTTATTTTGGTAGTGTCTAATACAGATGCATTGCTTGAAACAGATGGTAAAAAATGTCTTTTATTATTCTCTCAGTAGAGATACATGCACACATATATCTCTATGTATTTAGACATAAGATTGTATGTAACCAGATTTGTTAAATCATATAATAGACTCTTCAGTAGAATATTTCATCAAGTGATCCTGATCAACTGTGTGAACTAAGTTGACTGCTCTATGTTGCCTGGAATATAGATATACCTTCTTGATAATTTTTGTAATGCTGTTTTAGTAGGGCACAATTTACCCTTCTCTTAGTTCAGTCTTTCCTTCTGTTCCTTCTATCCTCTGTCCCCTTTATGCTGCACTGTGGATGCCCTAGAAGGCAAATGTGCATCTCCAGAACCATTTTTGCTTTAACCCATATTACACAGTGACTGTGAGATGTGATTTTCTCAGTGTCAACTCCTCCTTCGTAAATCAAGATTGTTTTCAATGGAGCAAATCTGCCCACACATCGCCCCACAATAACCTGTCCAGTTAAATTCTCAAACTCTTCAAAGGGCCAGAGGAATTAAACACAGGACGAGAATTCATGAAATCTGTGTTTCCCATCCTGGCTTTGATTAATCCTTTGAGTCAGGTCGATGCTATGCAGTGGCACATGGAGCTGGTATCTCCAGGTGTGCCCCTGTATCCACACTGTCAAGTGCAGCACCTTGCAAAGGTTCCAGCTCTGTTACCACTAAGAGCTGATTAGTTTAGGTGCTGGTGCCACTGAAGTGGATCCTCTGATCACTGAGTGTGCAAGAGTCACAACTGGTGGAGGCACATCTGCAGCGTTAGTGCTGTCACTGTAAATGTACCTTTGCTTCCTGTGTGATATCTGTGGCTAAAAAACCAGTCAGTTTTGTTGATTTTAAGACCTGATGTCTTACTACACAGCCTCTTCCAGTTAGTGTGGGCGATTTTCCTGTTCCAGGAAAAAAACATGAGTACCAGAAATTTCAATTTAGTGTGTTAGTTTGATAGTTCCTCTCCTTTAAGCCCCGATAGAGAGCTCTTCACATGTGCCCAGTACTTCCTGGAGAGACCAAAGACAATCTGAGTATTTTAAGGAACATTTGCTCCAGTTGTCATACGGCTGACAAACTTAGGAACACCAGGAAAGCCAGGGAACATAAAACAAAGGAGGCTCCTTGTTTCCTCAATGAGCTTGTCATATTTTTTGCATTATAAACATTTACTTTGCCATAAATACAGGTGCACTGCTGTGAGAGGAGGACCAAAGAATGGATATATCAGCCTTGAAAGAGAATTTTCTTTCTGATGCAGAAAGCATGAATGCCAAGGAATTTGTCTTGAGGTGAAAATTACCCAGGGAACTCAGTGCCCATCTATGTGTTTCACCAGCAGTGAAGTGTTATCCATAAAACCCATCCCTTTTTTGAGGAGATCTAGAAATAGTGGTGAAAATGTCTCCTTGTTTGGGGCTGGACTTGTTGGCACTTTGGGGTGAGATCTGCCAGCTCATGAGGCTAAAATGTAACTTTTGGGTGACCACTGGTTTTAACCTCTCTGGCCAAAGCTGCAGCCTTGTAAATCACATCTCTCTGGTGCTGCTGTTAGAGTGTAGTGATTGATTATCTCCACATGAGCCTATTTTTAACTTTGGATAGTGTGTTTCTTTTAGTAAAATCAACATCTCTATTTGATCATGCTGTTTTTCTTGCTAGGTCTTGCAGACTAGGACAATTCCTAATTTTTCTAACTATTGAGTAAGACAGAGATTCCCCATGAACTTGTTATTGTTTTGTATGTTCCAGCAATGGCAGACCAGACCAGGATGCTGCAGAAGCATCCATTGCAGCTGATTTTTGTCAGGTTTCTCATGGACTACATCCAAGTGGAGAATTACTGACTAATTTTGCAGGATATTGTCCTGGGATTCACAATGCCATGAAAGAAATCTCAATTCTTTTTGTCAATTTTTTGCATTCTTGTAATTAATAAACAGATACAAGCTGCTGAAGCAGCCAGTCCTCTATCATTTACCTGTAGCTAAAAATAATTGCTAGAAATGATATTTTGCTGATATTTCAAATCCACAAATGCAAAAGAATTAATTCGCACTAGACATTTTCCATTTTAGTGTCTGTACGCATATATATAAAATATAACCACATCCATATTTATAAGTATGAAAATGAATATATTTTGTACCTAGAAATATTCCCACGTACCTTTTGACTTGTCATTGAGGAATACACACAGTACTCACCAGCTAGCAGTAAAAGCAGCAGAGGTGATATCCTAGCGTTTGCTGTCCCCACAGATTCGTTACGCGGTGAAGGGGACCTGACAGGGTGCATGTCCTTGAAGGAGTCTCCTGAACCTGCAGCTCAGGGGTTTTGGCTATGCTGAGGGGCAATCCTGCTACATCTCCTGAACAAATTCCCACCTGAGCAGTGAGAATGATGTTCCCATCCCAACTGACAGAGGAGCCCCACACCTATGGCCGGGCTGAGGGACCCGATAAGCTGTTCAGCTCTCAGGATCTGATGCCATAAAACATAATTAAACACATGCTTAGCTCTAAGCATGTAAGTCTGCTGTCTCAAACCCACATTGTCAGTGTCTGACCAAGCAGTCCGTGCATGTTTGGCCCCTCAGCTCTTTATGGTGTCCATCCTTTTCTCCTTTAGGGGAAAGGTTCACTTCTCTGCTTGCCAGCCAGAATTATGCCCCAAATAATTAAGTGTAGCCTGCTAAAAGCTATGTCAAATAATACAATCATAGAAAAATTGTGTCTAAGCATTTACTTTCTTCCTCAAAATATTTTCTCTACAAAGCTAGCCATTCCATAATATATAACCATAATTTTAATGAATGGCCAAATGCATTCAGCTCTCTGGGGCAGTGTGATGTGTATCTACATGTTAGGATAAATCTATGCACACACACACTCACTGATAGGATGTGTCTTTTCTCTTACACTGAGGGATGTATAATACTTCTTGGGAATTTTTTTTTCCCCCTGTATTACAAAAGTAAAGAAAATATTACTATATCTCTAACTGAGAACTATTTCATGCTTTAGCATGGCCGAGTGTCTGCAGGCAGAGATAAGCTATGATTTCCCATTTTTCTCTACAAAATTAGTGATCTAAAAGCACAATAAAACCATCACCTCGTGTCACCAGCGGGAATAGTAGAAAGAATTAAGTTTAAAATAATATTAATATAACAAGTATTAATGGGGAAAAAATTGAATAATAAATGTGTGTGGGTTCTCCATGGTTTGTGGGGGTTTTTTTAACTTGAAAATAGTTTTGAGAGAAAGATAAATTTCTGAGCTTGTGGAGAAGGATTTGCAGAAAATTAATTCAGTGAAAAAAGGGATGGCCAGTAGCCAACAAGAATTTGAAGCTTATGTTTGTGAAAAAAAAAAAAACAAGCCAAAAAAAAAGTAGTTTAGGGGAATCTCTGTGATCCTTTTAATTTCATATTTTTAGATTACTCTTTTTGTCTGGAAAATGCCCTTGGTGACACATCTCACAGGTAATAATTTACAGGGGTTATCTTGATGTTATGTTTCAGTTAAACTGTTTTTAAGGCAAAATCATACTCAGTTAAATAGTTGTAGGGTTGGGTTTTGGGGTTTTTTGTCAAATTTTAATACCTGTTTTTTAAAGCTCAGAACCAAACTGGTTTTCTCCCCTGCTGGTGAGTTTTGCAGAATAAGTAAGGAAAAAAAATCCCTTCCACCAACACAGAACATTGGCTCTTAGGGGGTAAATATGGGGCTCTCCCCACTCCTGAGCTTTTTAGAGGCTGAATATGCTCCTAACTTTGCACAAAGCCCAGCCCGAGGAACAAAGCCTGTGGACCACCACTGGGAAGTGGTATTAGTCCTCTCCACAGCCTTCCCACTGTGGATGCATGCTCAATTCCCGGATAAATGCACCTTTTAAACTATATTAATGTAAAAGTTTTATTTGAAAGATGCCAGCTGTGGTCCTAGCCCAGGTTTATTCATGTGGGACATTTACTGGGTCAACTTAATACTTGACTACTGCTTATTATCCCATCAGTCTTCGGGGACAACCCATGATCTAATTGCCCGGCATTTATGTTGCCCTGGCAACTATAAATACAGAGTAATAATCCTTAAAGGGGCAGTGTAGAATTTCATGCCCCTGCAGTGAACTACACTTCATTTCCCAGAGCACCCTGTGTTTTTTAATTCAGTGAATAAAAATGTGTAATGAATAATTAATTATGTGCTTGGAGGCACAATAGCTGCCTACTTTTGAATATTCATCAGTGACATTATTAATTCACTAGAAATCCCAAGGAGCAGTGGGATAGGCTTTTAGCCTAGCTGGAGGACTTACAGATAATACTCTGCAACATGAACAAACTTTTTCAAGCAGACTTTTCTTTCTCAGAGTTTTTTAGATTTAATTTACATCTTAATAAAATAATAATAAAAAAGTGCTGTACTGGATGTAACCAAGCAGCAGTGAGTAATAGTTGACTGCAGTGAGAAATCCAGAATCTGTACCCCCTTCCACCCTGACCCATTGCCATGTCTGACCTCTTCTTTAGGTCCTGGCGTGCACCAAAGCAGAGAAGGCAAACCTTGGGAGCATTATGAGTGAGACTGAAAAGAATAAGCAGATGGCCAATCATAATTTCTAATAATGTGTCAGGTTCTCTGATGAAAAACCATCTTGTTTGCTTGTCAAGAAAGTAAACATCGAAAAACCTGCCCACAGAAAATAACTTGTTTTCAGCCTACAAAGAGGAGTTTTCTACTGTTGAATAAAGCTGCAAGTCTTTTCTGGAGATAGGAGTGCAACTTTTCATGTCATCACGTTAGTTTAATGATGTTATTCCATTTAAAGCAGGGATTTATGCCAGGTGAAAGGTAATACTGAAGTGCAGAGACAAACCAATTAATTTTTTTTTTTAGAAGAGAAGAAATGGATTAATTAGAAAGAAATCTAAGGTCTTTCTGTGAATTTTCCTTCTTTCCCCATCTGATTTGCAATGCCAATGCAGTTGCAATGCAGTCTCTTTTCACTGCTTATACCTAAGGCCAGATTCTGTGCTGACACAATTTCTTTGACTTGAGAGTGAATTTGATCTTCAGCGCTTTGGGCCAAAACTTGCAGAACCCTCTTCTCACAAATAGCCCACCTTAGGATCTTGTTGGGAATTTTTCCTCTGAGGAATTTTCAGATGAATATGTTGTTTCTACAAAGATCAGAATTCATGGTTATAGTCACCCAAACTCCTGTAAAGCAATGTACTGTCAGAACAAAATGTAGTTTAATTCTTCAGCCAGTCCAACAAACCTAGAATATCTGTAAAAAAAATAATCTTTCTTTTCCTCTAGGGCTTGTTACTTAATGGTAATTCCTATTGGAATATTTACAGGTCTGATTCTTCATTCATAAAGTAATAAAACTTTTAAATCCTTCAAAAAGCAATTGGATTGCTAAATCTCAGACACATTTTTAAAAATGAGACCTGTAATCCACTGAGGATCTTAATGGAAAGAAATCATTATACCTAATTAAATTGAAAGTAGCAGGAAAATGGAGCTTACTTGGAGCATATGGTTGTAATAATTTATACCTGTACTGTGACAGAATCTTCTCTATACAGGAGGGAAACCCATCACTGGTTTGGGTTTGGAGTCTCATTCCCCCTTCGTTTGACTTTGTCTTTGACCTTCTCTTGGTGTGAGATGAGCTGTGCCTGCTCTGCTGCCCTGACCTTTGCTGATTCCCTCATCTCTCTGTCCTTTACCCCCACAGAGACCTCCAGCACCAGCAACCAGAACGCTG
The DNA here is from genome assembly GCA_013397155.1 of Irena cyanogastra. Lineage (NCBI taxonomy): Eukaryota > Metazoa > Chordata > Aves > Passeriformes > Irenidae > Irena > Irena cyanogastra. The sequence continues at coordinate 57,871 of VWZV01011130.1, forward strand.
CACTCACGTTTGATCAGTTTTGATTCTGTGCTGCAGAACTTGTTAACCACAGAGTGATGGAAAACAGCCATTGCTAATGCCACAGAAAACTGACCAGCAATTCACTTCTTTTTAACCAGAAAGCCTATTTGGCAACAACATTAGATCTCTGGAATATTTGGGTTTATTTCCTGTGCAGTCGTGGTGTGTACACCTTTAACAACAGAACTGATACCATCCAGCTTGGTCACAGGTTAAACAACAGTCATTTTGCTCAGCAATTCAAACTTTCATTACCATTTGTAATGCAGCAGAACACTTGGGCTATGTAGTCATTTATTGCAGTGATTTGCATTAAAGAGTGTCATTGTATTACCTCTTAGCTTTGGTTGAGATTAGAAGTAATATCTACATTTATCTTTCACTTCTAGGAGTATAAAATGGTGCTAATAATAACAATAATAAAGCTAGTTCCTAAAAGCAAGTGAACTCTACACAGCTTTTTTCCACCCTTTTTTCTTCTTTTTTATCTGCTCAAGTAGGGGAGTAGAAGAATCATGAATAATAAATATGGAGATAAGAGAACTGAAACTGGGAAATCAATTTACTGCAAAATATTTGCATATTTTATTAAAAGAAACTGTGCATAAACCCCACAACAGGGTGGAATGATTTATATTTTGATTTGATTTGTATACGTTATACCTCTGGGAGAACTAATGCAACTTAGTCATCCCTGCAGGACGTTTTTTGGGTTGGGTTTTGTTGTTGTTGACGTTGTTGTTTTGTTACGAATATCTTAGACAAGGGAGCAGTAGGTCCCCAACAGAAATTTTAAGTCAGTTTGATGCTATGTGATATTTTTGGAATCTCACACAGTCAGGTGTCCAGGACTGTTCTAAGCAAACACCCAAGTGCTCTGAGGGTCTGCCTGTATCCAAACTAACTCCAGAACTGTGGTTCTGGAGTTCTGTTCAGTTCAGTTCTGCCAGAAGTGAAGGTTTTCAGTCTGAGTTTTGTGAAAAAATTATGTCAATACACCCAGGCAGTACCCACTGTCTGTTAGAAATGCAAACCATGAACATAAGGGACAGTGTTTATGCTCACCTCTAAGTATTAGGAAATATATCCTGTATATACATGAGAAAATCCTGTCTAATATCACAACATCTACTCTCTGAGCACATGTGCAGAGTGTCCTGGTAAGAGTGTGTTGGGTGAGAAGGGAACTCATGGATAGCAGAGCAGCTGTGCAGCCTGGGTGCTGTGGCTTCTGCTGTGCAGGAGGACAGGTGTCCTGCCGATGACTTCGGGACCTAAAGCTGGCAAGCGCACAACTCATGAACAATTACAGCCTTTTTTACAACAATATAATTTTTTTAACAATTTTGTTGGAGTTCACAAAAGGGAGTTGTGAAATTTAGGCTGGTTTTTGCGACAGTTTTGGCTGGGTTATAGTTAATTTTCTTCACAGTAGCTGGCATGGGGCTGTGCTATGCATTTGTGCTGGAGACTGTTGATAACACGGAGATGTTTTCATTCTTTCTGAGCAGAGCTTGCACAGGGCCAAGGACTTTTCTCTCTCTCACCCCCCCAGCAAGAGGACTGGGAGTGAACAAGGATTTGGGAGGGGACACAGCTGGGATGGCTGAGCCAAACTGACCAAAAGAATGCCCCACACCAAATGATGCCATGCTCAGTAACAAAAGTATAGGGAAGGTTGGCTGGGGGCTACTGTTGAGGGCTTGTCTGGGCATCAGCCTGTTGGTGATGACCAATTGTTTTCATTTGCACTTATTGTTCTTGGGTTTCATTTCTCTCTGTCCTATTTTCCTTTTCATTACTATTATTTTGTTATTAATTATATTATTATTTTATTATATTGTAAAATTATTTTTATTATTAGGATTAATATTGTTATTATTGCTATTATAATTATTTATTTCTATTCTTTGATTTCTCTTATTTCAGTCCCTGGATTTTCTCACTTTTCCTCTCAGAAGGATGAAGGTAGGTGAGCAAGCAGCTGAGCAATGCTTTTTTTGGCAGCTGGGGTTAAACCACAACACTTTTCTAGCAATAAAATATTGCCCATATTATTTTTCATATCATGTACATGCTTCATTCACACTAGTGCTTATCTGGTTATTTGGATCTTGAGGACTTAAACTTTTGGAATTAGATAACAGAAAACTTTTCCACTAAACATGGAAATCTTGTCACAGCTGTCTTTCCAACAACAATGCTGTCAGCACAACACGCTCTCAGGGCTTGAAATTTGACCTGAGGAGTAGCAAAGAATAGGCATGGCTGCTGTTCCACCCCATTTTCTGCCCAGGGAAAACACCTGTATAATTTCTTGGGAACGCCACATCCTGGCATGAACTGATGGATTTAATGTGGACATTTTAGCATTTGATAAAGGAGACGGAAAAGTCTCACCATGCTGAACTTCGCCAAAAGGCAGATTGAGATATATACCTGTATGTGCATATGTGCATGTATTGTTTTCCAGACGTATCTCACATTTAGAAATTTTAAATGCAGCTTAAACACACATGAACAAATTCCATTGCTGCCTGTGAAGTCAGCGAGTTCACATCAGGAAATCAGTAGTAATATTTCAAGAGCAGCTTGAGGTCTTCTCATGTTTCATACTGTCAGTGACAATATTTCTAGCAGCTTCCAGGGGGTCAGAATTGAGACCAGTGAGGACATGAAAATAATTCCAGGCTAATTTTTCTTTTTATTGCTCAGGCTTTGCTTTTTATGGGGCTGCCTAATGCTTGTATATGTGCTTTTAGAAGTTTCTTAACTGCTTATTGTATGTTTCACTCTCAGAGATCAGAGCAGTTTCCATGTGCTTATTATATCAGTGAAAAGTGATGCATTCATTGTGAAATATCAAAAAATGCTTTGTCAAGCACCTTATGGGTGTGTGAGCAGTGAAATTCAGAAGAGCTCCATGACCAATCCTTGCCATACATCCAGTTTGTTCAGCTTACTTCATCTGGCTCCTAAATGTGACTTGTATGGTCTGAAGGCTGTGAGACACCTCTGCATATAGGCATGGATGATTTGGGGAGGGCCTTTTTGTAAGTGTCTAATGTAATTATCACCATCAGTGATTGCAAAATAAAAGTTACATGTATGTGTGTTTGCTAAAATATGTAATTCATAACTTTCCATATCCATGGTGCATTCTGTAGGACCCCATGTTTCTGCAGGACTTTCAAAGGTTAATATATCCTTTTCCCCTGCTTTGTAACAGGATCTGTACTTTCAGATCTTGATGTCTTTGCCTGCTTCATCCTGATTCCATGTATAAATCACAGGGAAGTACCTAGAGTCTGGGTAGTAGCAGGGGGGCTGCCTAAATGTGATAAGCCACACAGCATAACCCAAACAGTGAGGGGAGCCCACACACTCATGGCAGTGGAGGGTATCTGTCCTTTGGTGGGAGGACTGTCCTGTTATGTCCTGTTGGAATATGCACAAGTGTCATTCCTTCCTCTGATCAACTATTCCCACAGAACCCATTGGGAGTTAGCATAGTTGATAGGACCTTTTAAGTAATTTTTCTTGAAACTGACCACTAAGTTGCCATGTCATAAAGAGGAATGAGCCTACAAACACAAATCTGGAGAACACCTTAACTCTTATTTCCTGGGCAAATCAGACTAAGATAAATCCTGCAATGCCATGACCCCAAAGCTGATGCTATGCTGGGATTCAATAACAGAACATAGCACATCAACAAAATAATTAAATAAATGTAGCCTTATCACACCTTGCCTGTGATTTCTAGTGCTTCCTACTCAGTCATTTGAGGCAGTCTTATGAGTTCCTTAAATTACATTAGCATTTCTACATCTATTTTGAAAGCAAATAGCAGTGAAACTCAGTAGGACTTATAAGTAAAGTACTGAACAAGTTTTTCTTCTGGATTGATTAATTTAAAAGCATCTGAAGGTCGGAAGGCAAAATTCCTTGATCCTGTTACCTCTGCTTTCAGTGTAATACAGGAAAGGAAGCAGCACAGAAGAGAATTCACAATTTTAAATGAAGTAGGATCCATGTCTACATAGGCAAGATTTCCTTTACATTATCAACTGTATGAATGGAAAAAATTGGGTTTGGATACTAAGGGTCAGTTGAGTATAAATTTTCTTCCTATTAGGACAGAAGTTTCATGGGACCAGGGTTTGGAGTACTCACAGCCTTAGCATGGGAATGGTGGTTTCAGTCCTCACTACCCACAGATATTTAATGCAAAATTGCTTTTCCTTTGTGCCTATGCAGCTACTCTCTCCTGCAGAGAGTGTCAGGCCCTGCTCTGCTGGTTAAAGAACATTTTGCTGCCTCTGCTATTTGCTCCTTTCAGCAGCTATTGTGGACTGAACTCTCCTTTCACAGCTCCTTTCACAGAGAAGTCTTGCTGCCAGAGTACATGGTTCCCAGGGTGGCATGGATGAGAGCACCAGGTTTCTTTCTTATGGCCTGAGTTTGGCTAACGTGCCCTTATTCCAGCAACAGTTATTTTTCATGCATCCAGCAAAATGCAGAATGTGAGTAACATGAGAAATCATAGTGAAATTGAGAGAAATTAGAGTCAGGAAAATTATCCTGAAAAATCAGCTCTGAAAAATCAGTTCTGTTGCCAAAAAAGATTGGAACCCAATAGCTGTACCCACTGACTCCTTAATCTACCCCAAAGACCAACAATTTTGGGTATAAGTTTCAGCTTTAAGAATGAAGTTAGGGAAGTGGCAACAGCAGCTTGAAAATATTCTAACATACAGAATTTGTTCCTGAAATCACAGAGACAAGTTCCATATTTTCACTTCTGATTTGGTGCCTTACAGCAGCACGTCCATTTTCTGCTATTAATGAGTTGATGGTTGGAGAACTTGCTCTCAGTTGCAGTGCAGCCTTTGATTTCACAAAACTCCTCCAAATGCCTCCAGCTAATTGTGTTTTCAATAATAAATTGTTGAAGAAATCTTGGCTTAGCTGAATTTACTTCAATATGATTTAATTAATGTGTTTAAAAAACAGCATCCTGAGCAGCTTGGACTTGCTTAAGTTATTTGCATGCCTCTACAGAGAGCAGTGACCCAGAATGCACAGCCTTCTTTCCCACCATCTATTACATTGCAATGCCAGCATTTAAAAGAATGGCATCCTCTTGCCTTCATACAAAATAATTTTTGCAGCTGTGGAGACTGATTAATAGGGACTTTTTTATCATATAGAAAGCAGAACTGAACATCAGTGACGTGTTTGCAAGCTTGACTGATGTACAGAGACCAGACTCTATTACAGATAGGTGAATTACAAAGCTCCAGAGCCAACTCCCCTTTTCCAGTTACAGGAATTTTGAGGGGATTTGTACCAATATTACTTATTCATTCTATTCACATGTTCTACTTTGACTCGTGTTTAGACTCCTGGAATTCATCCACTCTCCCTTTTATTACTGGAAAACCTGATGCCACCACAGACAATCTCTTCTGCCTTTCTCAACCTACTTACCCAGCCCTTCCACACCGAGTAATTCTGGTAAGATCTGAAATAGCAGTTCAGTTTTTATGAGCAGTGGTGTTTGGCCTGTAATTCTCCACCAGAGCTGCAAGGCACAGAGATGTCACAACATGGAATTCACAGATTAGCATTACCCGATAATGGATGTGATCTGCTGGACAACGTGACATCACACTTCAGAGACAGCAAATTTGCTTGCTAGGAGCAAAAAAGTCTTTGGTCCAGGGCATGGAGCTGTTATTTATGGCTTATTTTAAACAGGGAAACACTGTTTAAACAACATTACCAAGAGTTGCAGAAATCTTAGCAAAACAGTTTTTCTAAGACTATATAGATGTCAGATATTAAGCAAACATCTGTTTTGAATAGAAGGTATTTCACTCCCCTCTACACCTCCTTTTTAGCATACCAGAGAATGCCTGGAAAGAACTGTCACAGCTATAGTTTTATTTAATTCTCTGAACACTGCTGTCCATGGTGTCAAAACCACAACAAAAATAACCCTTGGAAAGGTTAATAGTGGCCTTTCCAGTGTCATATTCTGCACTTTATACATTGCAGTAATTATTATCATTATAGCTGCAAGGATGTCTAGTTATCTTTCTTAATCACATACTATAAAAAGTGCTTCTGAACACATATCTATTATTTAATCAAAATTTCACAGTTATTGGCATTTATGCTCTGGAAGGGCTGTGTTTATTTTCTGTTTGCAAAGAGGAACAGTGCCTCCCAGAAGAAAGGGAGACCTCCATCCATGCCCACTTTAATCACTGTCATATCATGTGACAATCTGTACTATTAATATCAGAGACTGCTAATACATGTTATTATGTCTTGTTGCCTTGTACTTTTTGCACCCTAGGAAAGCACTTTCATTAACAGACTAAAAAAAAAATAGCCTGAGAACTGAACTGTCTTCCCAAGGCAGAGCCAAGTACAAGAGTTCTCCTGCCTGGAGAGATGGTTTCAGGAGTGCCTGACAGGGCAGGGTCAGCCATACACCTCAGATAACATTTATTCTCCCACCACAGCATTTTTATACTGATATTCGTGCCCTTCGTACTAGATCACTGAACCAGCTCTTCAGTCCTTGTGTCAGGGCACAACACCAAGTCTGTTCAGAGAACTCAGTTGCTGCTGGTATACCTCTATACTTCTCTGTTATATCACTCCCAGTGATGGCCTTTTGCAAGACCATCCACAGTTTGGCCTGTACAAAAAAGATCTGGAAAGCCACCATTCTCCTGCATCATTCATTCTGCCACAAACTTCATCTCAGATTTCGGAGCACTGTGCCCTGCTACACCCACTGTGCATTACTGGGACGTGGCATCACAAGATGCTCCCCTACAGGAGCTTGCTGGTCTTCAGCCTGATTGCATGGGTCACCATGAACACTCCTTGCCCTCCTTTGTCACTCTCCATGATCTTGGAACTCACGTCAGCCACGATAGATGTGTCTGCACAAGGCTTCTGTCTTCTGCAACGTCTCTGTTCCTTGAGATATTTTGACATCCTCCTCCCCTCACCATATGACACTGACATCCACAGGCCAGACAAATTGCCAGCAGAGCTTGCCTCCTGATGAATCCTGTGTCCAGCATTATCTCAGTAACCACAGCGCCCACAAGGAGTTGCATCTTCAACTCCCTTCCTGTGTCTTTGGAATGCTCTCAGTTCAAGGTCTTTCTGTGACACCTAGAAGATCAGCTTGGCGTGACTGACTACAGTAGAAAATGTCATGGTAGTCAGCATACGAGGCTGACAAGCAGAGTCCTTCTAGATGGAATGCCTTCAGGCTCTCAGGACATGGTTCCTGTAATGGAAATGGTGCAAGTGACAACACTGTGGATGAATCTCAGCTCAAGGATCAACGTGTCCTTGAGTTACATGCCCACAGACCTGGGGTCATGGCCCATGAGGTGAGATCTCATTGTGCTAGATGCTGTAGAAACACCAAAGAAAGACATCTTTAGTCTGAACAAGTAGGAAACATGTATAGAGGGTCCTGGAAGGGGTGTTCTTACAGGTTTTAGAGGTCCCATGAATAGCACTAATATAGATATCACACTATATCCTCCCACCCCCCAAAAAGACCCATCTCACAGCCCACTGCTTTGCTGCTGCTTTCCTGATGCCACTTGCAAGCAGCAAGGGAGAGAGGTTGCTGTCAGAGACTGGACTCTGAACTCTAGTCCACACTTCCTCAAAGTGTGGAAGAACGACTGCCTCACAACAAAACTGAAAAAGGAGGAATCTGATGTGTAGACCATCAACAGGTACTTGCATCCCTTCAGACACAGGCCTGACACACACTACAAAGTCATTCCTTACTAAGCCCACTGGGAAACCTCCTGCCTATTCATGTGAAAATGTATCTGGGAGTTCTTCTAGGATACTTCCTTGTCCTTGCTGCTTGAAGGGACTGGAAAGGACATGCTCTTCTCTGGCCACCAAGGCAATTTGGACACCACGGCGAGGCTGTTAAATGCGTGGATCATGGGACTCAGGTCCAGAGCCCTGCCTTGCCAGGGTCCATGGGGTGAGGCAAGGCCCTATGCCTGTGCAGTGGGCTCAACACAGCCAGCTGAAGGATCACTTTCCACTGGCCTTTGGATATTTTGGGTATGGCTGCTGTGAACCATACTTAGAACAGTGCTGGCATGTGAGTCACACTATCCAATTCCTGGGCACGAGGGGCTTGGAAAGCTCACAGAAGGATGCTGTGCATAGCCTGGGGGTTGCTGGAATGGGACAAGAGACACACTGATGGCCATTCTCTTGCAAGAGACGGGTAGAGTTTTTAAGCAGAATCTGGTGAGAAACACATCTTCATTCAGCATGTTACACTTCCATGGTAAACATTAATCATTATTAACATCAAACAATTGTCGGGACTGCTTCATTCTTTAGCCTTTAATCTGAACAATTTCAATTAAGCCCTCAATTATTAAAGTGAACTTATGCATTTGTACCTATGGTAGAATATGTTGACTTAGTCACAATACATGTTTGTCTGTCAGGAATAGCACAAAATTCCTGATTTTCTGATTCAGTTGTGTATAATTCATTTGCAAACATCCAAAGTCAAGAATTACTTCGACTAGGGGAGATTTTATCATTTATTAGGACTCACAGAAATGCATATGCTTGTCAGCCAACTTAGTATGTTTAAAAAAATCTCAATCAACAGCAAAGAAATATACTTTCTAATGGAAAACCCAATAGCAGTGTATGTGACACATTAGCGCTAATATCAATTCCATTTTTCTTAATATATCTCACCATGTGATTATTCTTAATTTGAAAATAGCCATCCAGTACATTTTTCTATAATGAAAGTTCACTTGTACCTTGTAGATATGCTAATAAATTTAACACAGAGGTGCAGCCATTGATTATTCAACAACAAGATGAGCACAGCTGCTGTAAAATATATTTTAAAGGTAATCTCTAATAACCATTTCATAGCAGCTAGGCTTTGCACTAATATGCTTGTCTAATGTCCCATTTGGATTCTGCTATCACAAATTAGTGATAAATCAAGGGTGGAAATTTATATTTTATAATCCTAAACCATCAAAATAGAGTGTGACTTCAGCTGCGTGAATGACTACAAATGACTAGTGGTGGTTACGGGAAACACTTGTGCAGGTATCTCAGGGAAGGGCCTGTCCTTCACCATAAATCTTTAGCAGAAGTGCCCAGTTTTTACAGGAGTTGGTAAAGGAATGTGAGCACTGTTTTGCTCAAGCCAAGAAGAAAGTATGCTTAAAACTAGCTTACCTGAATGGGCTAGAGTCAGCTCTGAGCAAGGCTGGCAGAGCGCTGAAACCTGCCTGAAGGCACGCAGACACTGATGCACTTAGAGAGCTTTGCCCCTGCTGTGAGCTGGGGACAGGGCATGGGAGTTTGACATCTGCACCTAAAACAGCTGTTCTTGACAGCAGGGCACTTCATTCTCTGATACAGAAGGAAATGTTATATCAGGAGGCTTCATGGAAGGTGTTTTGTTGATGTATTTTGAGTATTAGTTATTTTATTATAGCCAGTACAGCTGTGCAGCCTGGGATTTTTTAACCTGTTGATGTTGCTGTCTCTTGTCATGTGTAAAGTTTTAAGAGTAGGTGAGAGGTTCCTACTCACCAGCACAGACAGATATGTGGAACACAGATAGAAAAAAAAAGATGAAGAAATATAAAAAAAGAAAAAAAAAAGAAAGGAAGAATTAAAGCCCATTCTGTATGACATGCCCTGGAGAACTATCAAGCTTTTCATACTTCATCCAGAAATTGTGTTTGGAACTTGGACATTCCTTCACGTGTTGATTATAGCATTCAAATATAATCACAATCATGCTTGCCAAGTAACTTAAGAATGAAAACATGAAACTTTCCTGCTGCACTTGACCTCCTTCAGGGTTTTCCTGGACAAACATTCAAGTTCCAGTATACTTTCCCAAAGTCAGTCTGTTACTAACAGCTATTGAGTTCTACAGAAAAAAAAAAAAGCCAGGAGGGACAGGGTATGAGAAGGCTAAAACACTGCTTGTCATTCAGCTCCTCTGGCTCTCAGCATTCCCCTATTTCCACCACAAAACCACTGGGAAAAGCCGAGTTTTGGAATGAAGGATCAAACAGGAGTATGTCTGAAAATAAATCACTGTTTCTTTGGATCTGCTCACTTATAGTTTAGATGGAATGTACTTCTAAAAGTTGAGTTGCCTGTATGAATTAGTGGCTGAAGAGAGATTTGATGAAGATATAGCTTATTATAAATGACAGTTGGATATTCCTGACACTTACTAGCCCACGTTATGCTGTGGCAAAGGGAATGGTGTAAATGCCCTGGTTAAAGGAGAGTTTAATGCACCAGTGATCAGAATCTACACAGCAACACCAGTGCAAATGACCTGTGCCTCAGAATAACCAAGTTCTGAAAAACAACACCGTGTCCAGAGAAGCCAGACGTGGTTCCCCAGCCAGACACACGTGTACTTCTAGCTTGTCTAAAATGAAAAATGAGAGCTTCAAATGGACATGTTGCCTTTCTTTTTTTTTTCTAGAAATAGAGAGGAAACAGAAAGATGGAAACCAGCGTTTTTCCCCCCCTCTGTTTCAACAACCTGGGAAGAAAACAGAAAGGACACTTGATCTATCCATGCCATTGGTTTCTCCCGTTGTTCCCTATCCAGGCTTGGCACAACAGAAAGCACTCATGGTCCTGATTGCTTTGTACACTTCTGTCAAACCTGTCTCTTTCCTGTTCTTCTCCCAGTGTTTCAAGCTATGCTTCCCAACTGTCAACATTTAAAATTCTTAGTGATGCAACCTGAGGTTACTATGGCAACTAATGTCATTGCCTAGGTGGTAGTGATCATATAATGTGCATTGCCATTGAAATTTGAAATTATTTTCCATAGACCTATGAAGGCCACGCAGAGGTTCGCACTCTACCTTGTTCAATCCCCTGAAAAAAACCCACCAGCTCAGCAGGCACTAAAGAAGAAGTCATTACAGTCTTTTGGAACAGAGATTTGTACCTCATTAGTGCATGAAATTAAAATTTTGGATCTGAAAAAGGCAATATTTTAGATATTTGTTTAGTGTGATCAATATACCTCTGAGTAGCATAATTTTTTTCTTTGTTTGATGTGACCACAAATCCCAGCGACTTTCAGTGCAGCTCAGGAATATTTACTTTTGAAAGCAAATCTTCCTCTATTCACATAAAACTAAAGTTTTGTTCTCTGCATTAATCAGTAGGAGAGATACCAAATTCTAATGATGTCACTCAGATTCTCCTCAGAAAAACATCCTAATAAACTGATGGCATCTTTTGGAGTGACAAGTCAAAGTTAGCATTTTCCATGATGATTTCTGGCTTGCAACTCAGTTATCAAAGCGTGCAGATTCCTTGAGATGGGCACAGCATTTAAAAGTGGAAACACAGGGGTTAAAATAATTGTGCTTCTTAAACTTCAATCCAATACAAAATCCAAAAAATCAGTACATTTCAATAAAGAATATTGTAGGAGCAGCTTTCACCCCACAGACAAAGTAAGTAAAACAGAAGTAAAAACACAGTAGCCTTTTTCTTTTTCCTAAGGGGACTTCTTTCTGGCTCACATCTCAGTAACAACAAAAATTCTGCAACTGCTGTTTGATAAAGGAAAGCAGATCTGAACCAGCCAACTTTTCAAGCCCTGGATTGGCTCTGCTATCTGAGCAGAAACAAACCTAGTTGCAAATTAGGATACAGCACCAGAAGGGACCCTTCAGGTCATCCACAAGCCCCCAGTTACAAGCAGTGAAGCTGTATAATCCTGTTCTTGTATGTATCAAGCTTCATTAGAAAACTAATTGCCTGGAGGTTTTGTACATGATTCTTATACTGGAAAGTTATTCTAGAGCTGGCAGCTAGAAGTCACTGTAAGCAACTTCTTTCATACTCTTTATATATCCATTTGGGTATGTTAATCACTGCCAGTTGTAGCCTTTCCTTGATGTAGTGAGGAGGGTGGCTTAATATATAAAGCCAGAATGGGTATTTCTCTTACTTCTAATGCTGTTGTTATTTTCAGTCTTTTTCTCTCAACATCTGGTTTATATGGAAGCTAAAATATGGGAATGGTTATAACAGAAACTCAGCCATTAATAGGAAGAGATAGCTACAATGGCTGGTGAAAGAAACAGGTTTAAGGATTTTGTGCCTCTCTGTATAAATATCTGATTTCTCAATAGCTGAAAAGTGATTAAATTTTAATGTACAGGTTATTATAGAATATCTTGTAAAATTTCCTAGTTGCTGGAAATAATGCAAACTCTCTCTCTAGGACTTTTATATCCTTGTTCTCCCATATATCTGTCTCATTTGCAAACAGCATGCACTACAATAAAGGCACTTACAGGCTTCACCATGTCTCTGGCTGCAGCTGTGTGAATAGGTGCAAGTTTCAATGCTAGGAAGAAGCTCTTTCACCAAGAAAAGTTTTCAGACCTTTGTGGAAGGTGATGAGGCTGTGCAATTGTCCATACTTTATTTTGTTCCCTAGTTAGATGCGCATGGTTATGAGCACTCTTTCTTCTGCTACCTCAGATTTTGTTTAGAGTCAAAGACACTGTATTCACAGATTAAAATTTGATATTTAATGTATCTTTCAGTTTGATTCACTATTAGTAATTTGTGTGGTGTGGCTTCTCTGGTACTGGGTACCAAAATACTAAATTACTTTAATATTTCAAATGCTTTTTGCAGGCTGCCTTGCCTAGCTCAAGACAGCAACTACCAAAAATCATATGAGAGTTTAGCACAAGATTAGTGGTCAGAGGGTTTCCTCCACAGGAGTGGATAATTAAACATCCACCCTGTACCTAAGAAGCTTTTGAAGTTCAGCCACTGCTATTTCCATAATACTTCGCCTCTCCTTCTTTTACTGAAGGAGTGGTGAAGAAAAATAGGCTCTGAAAGTCTCAGTTTATGGGCTTTTTTTCACTTTCCCTTTCTGTCTTTTCAGTCCCAAAGCCCAAGATGATGTATCAAACATTCCTTGAGGTAGCAAATGAGCTTAAATAGAAAGAGAATGTATATCCATTCATTTTGAGTGTGAGCTCTCCAGTTCTTTCATATTAGGTTTCCATAATGCCTGCAGACAATAAACACAATTGCAGGAGTCTATGTAGTATCAAAGCGAGAGGCAAAGTTATTTACAGCATGTCAAGGTCTTCCTGTGACAGTGTAAGAACACTTCGATAATAATAATATAGCACTTGGAAGTAATGATGTACTTATAAGTATAGATGAAGCACCTTTAATTTATTTGATAAAGTGAAAACTGAAGAGGGCAGTTTCATAGAAGCATATACCTCTGGTCCTCACTTGCACTGAGTGTTTACACTAGAGTGTGTGAGCCCCTGCTAAAGCTTTTACATTAACAAAAGAACTGTATAAATTCAGAAAATACTGAGATGGAAAAGATTTTTTTCCAAATAGGGAAAACCTGCTCATGGGCAAATACAATATGAATGTTATTTGTGGATGAAGTTTCCAACATCCAAAGGTCAACTTTCACCTTCTGGCACAAAAGGTGAATCTTGTCTTAGAAAAATGTCTTATCATTTTCTTTTCTTTAAGAGGCATCCAGGATATCATCAAATCACATATAGAATAGACTCACAGAATCTTTCAGATTGGAAAAGAACTTTTCAGGACCATCAAGTCCTAAAACCATTAACCCAGCACTGCCAAGTCCAACACTAAACCATGTCCCTAAGCACCTTGCCCCTAAGACCCACCAGGTCTTCCGAATACCTCCAGGGATGGTGATTCCACCATTTCCCTTGGCAGTCTGTTCTGATGCTTGACAACCCTCTCAGTGAAGATTTTTTTCCTTAATATGCAATTTAAACCTCCCCTGGTGCAATCTGAAGCCATTTCCTCTTGTCCTATTGCTTGTTACTTGGGAGATGAGACCGATCCCCATCTGGCTACAGCCTGCTTTCAGGTGGTTGAGGAGAGCAATAAGGTCCTACCTGGGCCTCCTTTTCTCCAGGAGAAACACCCCCAGCTCCCTCAGCTGCTCCTCATAAGGAGCTCCAGACCCTCCACCAGCTCCTCTCCCCTTCTCTGGACATATTCCACTGCCCAGGGTGGACAGTAGAATGTGTCCAGATGTTCAAGGTGTGGCTTCACCAGTATTGGGAACAGGGGAATAATCCCTGCCCTGCTCCTGCTGGCCACACTATGGCTGATCCAGCCAGGATGGCTTTGGCCTTTTTGGCCACATGGGCACACACTGGCTCACGTTCAGCTGCTGTTGACCAGCATCTCCAGAGTGAAACCACACTCAAATGCCTCGTTAGATTGCTGTCATGCCAAATTCTATTTGGTTTCCATGCCAAGGTTTTAGTAGCAGGGGGACTACAGGGGTGGCTTCTGTGCCAGACAAGATGAACCCACCACTGGCCAAGGCTGAGCCCCTCAGTGACACCGGTAGTGTCTCCGGGATAATTGAGTTAAAAAGGGAGGAAAAACATTGCACAGCTGCAGCAGAAGAGAGGAGTGAGAATCTCTGAGAGAATCATGCACACTCAGGTCAGTGGAGAAGAGGCAGGAGCTGCTCCAGGCACCAGAGCTGAGATTTCCCTCAGGCCGTGGTGCAGTCTGTGGCGAGGCAGCTCTGCCCCTGCAGCCCATGGAGGACCAGGGCATGCAGAGACCCACCTGCAGCCTATGCAGGACCCCACACAGAGCAGGTAGATGTCTAAAGAAGGCTGTGACCCCATGGGAAGCCCACACTGGAGCAGACTCCTGGCAGGACCTGTAGATCCATAAGGAGAGGAGCCCACTCCAGAGCAGGTTTGCTGCCTGGACTGGTGACCATGTAGGGGATCCATGCCTGAAGCCTGTGCCTGAAGGACTGCATCCTGTGGAAGGGACCCACAAGGGAGCAGCCTGTGCCCGAAGGACTGCATCTTGTGGAAGGGACCCGTGCCAGTTTGTGGAGGATTGTCCCCTGTAGGAGGGTTCCCGTGCTGGAGCAGGATTGTCCCATTTAATAGGAAGGAGCAGCACACAGAGCACGTGATGAACTGACCACAGCCCCCCAGCCCTGGCTCCCCTGAGGTAGTGGATTTGGGAGCAAAGTTGAGCACAGGAAGAAGGAAGGGGTGGGAATAAGTTGTTTTTAAGATTTGGTTTTCTCATTACCTCATCCAGATCTGATTGTTGATAAATTAGACTGATTTCCCTGAGCTGAGTCTGCTTTGCCTGTGATGGTAAGCAGTGAATGATTTCTCCCTGTTCTTACCTCTAATCATCACAATTTCCCTTTATTTTCTCTTCCCTGTCCAACTGAAGAAGAAGCTTTCTAGCTGACGGAGTTGCTTTGGTGGGCATCTGGCATGCAGCCAGGGTCAATTCACCACAGAAATACACAAGGGCAGATGTGGTGGAAGGCACCTGTGGTGCAAGGCTCCTGTTAATAGAAACAGACCACATGTATTTTCAGAGACAATGAAGATATATCCAAGAATAATGATATTGAAAGTGGGATGAGAGAGAATAAAACCCTCTGGTGAATTGAAAGCCTTGTTGAGATCTGTAGAGGGTGGGAATTGGCAAGGTCTGAGCTCTCAGCCATATGCTAAACCAGTTCATTTAGTCCTGGAGGCCCCTGTTTATAGTTCCTGGTATATCTTGCATTGCAACAACAACAAAAAAGGAAAACAATTGCAGTTGTTTGGCCACTCAACACAGAGGGAAAGATTCTAGATGAGGATGGAAGGCAGGGAATGGCTGGAAGGACCACAGGACGTATAAAAGTCTGAAATACATGTATGTAGTAATAATCCATTCTATACAAGGATGCAGAATAGGGAAGGGTATGAATGTGACAGAACACTAGGTCAGCTTTAAATGCATTGTTCTACATTCAGAGAATAAAAACAATAGCCTGAGCCTCTGACAGCCCAATCCAGAATTTAGAGTTGCAGACATCAAATGCTTCCTAACAGCAATGATCTCAGTGAAGGAAAATCAAGATTGAAATACATTTGTAAAAAAGGGAAGGCTTAACAAAAAATGGTATGAAGAGAAATGTCCTTCTGTGGGTCACTAATCCACAAAACTAGAGGATACATCTAATCAAGAATGATTTACTCAGAATGAACACTTAGTTCAGTCCCAACTTGTGCATTGTACAGTGTTTCTTCAAAGGGAGACCATTTAAAGATGCAACATGTGTTTCCAGAGTGATTATTCCATTCTAATCTGCTGCACGTGAGTCAACCTCACAAAAGAGGCAGACTGCAGAGAAATCTGTAAATCACATTTTTCTCATGCACCTAACTTATTCAGACCAAATCAAAGCATGCAATCTGCTGATAACTGTATTCCACTAGCTGCACTTCCTTAGAAGCCTAGTAATTTTCACAGTGTTTCTCTTTCCCTTACAAAAAAAAAACAAAACAAAAAACCAAAAAAAATAAAAAAGGAAACATCTGATCCTAGTAGCTGCAATGAAACCTTACAAACAGAACTCAGGACACACCCCTCTATCTCTTTATGTTTTCACATGTGCCAGCTAAACTAAGTGTTTAACTAAGAGTCTAAGTGTAGCTAACAATAGTCTCAGTTTGGTGAAAGGTACATTTCTCCCTTACCTGGATAATTTTTGTATTTAATCCAAATTTGTTCCCTTTAAACTCATGCTAACAAAGTCATACTGATGTTCTCCTTCCCCTTTCCCAGAAATCCTACATCCTTCCCTACACATTCTCTCCGAGCAAGGAAACAGGCAAGTATGTACTGTGCATACCTGTGTACAGACAATTCCCACAAGGCAAGCCAGGAAACTTCCAGAAGACAGGTGCAATTAAAAATTCTCTCTTCTGGCTAGCAGTGCCCTGTGCAATGCCTCAGGATTTCAGTCCTCACCCCCAGTGTGCACAGGCACAGCAGGACTCGGCATTATCTTGCTCACGGAAGTGGGGAGGTGGGCTGCTGACAAAGGCAGGCGAAGGACAGGTCTCAGTGTGGCAGCACTGGGGACAGCTGGATTGCCCAGCTCTCTGCACGCCCCCAGCTCTGGCCCAGCCTTCCTGCTCACCACAGCTACGGCTGCAGAGGAGCAAAGCTGATGGAAAGCTCACAGCTGTTACTGCCTTCCCTCCTCCTGCCTTCTGCCCTCTCTCCCAGAACACCAAATAGGCCTGCATGGGATGGTGCTGAGCACCCCTCTGCCAGCACTACAGGGTGGCCGTGCCAACCCACGCTTGCTTTGGGACACTTGGGAAGGGTGATTTCCATCTCCTTTTCTCAGTACAATTTAGGTTTGCTGCAGTGCACTGGACTGTGGGTTTCTCTAGGCTATTGGGGACAGATGAATGTCTGGTTTCACAGAACAGTGTAAATTCCCTTCTTGGCCTCTTTCTGTGCCTCCTGCTAAGGTCAGACCAACACAGCACTGTAATACAAGAAGGACCGAGACAGATAGGGACAAAATCAGAATGCTGAAGGAGGCAGGATAAGAAGACTATTCCAAAACCAATAGTCTCCTGCTGCTTTGTTTTACCATGCTTTGAAACTGATGGAGAGTTTTTCCTATACCATGTGCTTGCTTGTTGTCTTTTGTTAATAACACATCCCTTCTTAACAGTCCCAGCATCTCAGATAATCCCTCAACCTTTTTTTTTCTGCTGTTAATTGGTGTGGAGAAGGGGCATCCATTGTCCCATATTGTCTGCTAAAGTTTAAGGCAACTGAAGAACCTAATCCTTGGTCAAAAGTTTCACACATTGAGCCATACTAAAATAACGAGTTCTAACCAGTTTTTGTCTAGTTTCTAATTTTTAAAATTAAAAATACTAAACAGTATTCATGCTTATTCTGCAATTCTTTCTTGAATCCCTCTTTCACATCCTGCTTCTACAGGATGCTTTCCAGCTTTCCTTCCTTTTCCAGGCCAAAGTGCCCAAGATTTTTGTAGACACTTTAAATAACCCTCAAAACCCCAAAGTTGTTAGTACCATTTTATTTCAAATTCTTTGATTGAGTCAACTAGGTCAGTACAGGTCATGCAGACCATCACCCACATGTACAAGAACGTGCTGAGTCAGTGACAGAAGGTTGCACCTCGCAACATGACTCCATTGTTATTTTAATTTCCTTGTTCCACAAGTGCTCTCCCACAATTTCCCTCCCACTGCAAGAAGCTTTGCTACAAAATGAGCACAACTAACAGTGCCCAGGGCTGCTACAGAAAGAAAAAGAAAAGCTGGGGGAAATTGCTACAACCTCTCATGTCTGAGGCAACTTTATTATGCCACTTGACACAGCTTGAAGAAAAAACTAGAGATTTCACAAAAGGCAACATTTAAAAATAACTTCTTTTTGTCAGTTAAATATAAGTGTTTTGAAATCCTCAGCACTGACAAGGTTTATTTTTCTTTCCCCCTTCCTTAAAGAGAACACTGAACAACATTCTTTCTTCTAAGTCATGTACATTTCATGCATTCTTGTACAGAAACATAAACCAGAAAATGACTTTGTCCAACTGCGTCCAAAATTGTCTGAGTACTCTGAAAAGCATTCAGCATTCAGCAGCAGTACAAAATGCTTTTGAGTGGAGAAATCTGAGGGACTAGAATAGGGCTGGATATACTTCCAGAAGTTCCTTCCATCCGAGTTACTCTAGAGCAAATGATGCTGTACACCAAATAACTCTCCTTGGTTTGACTTTCTGTGCCTTTGTCCCTGCTCCTTCCAAGCTGGCATAGCCCTGCTCAGCCAAACATTGCCTAAACTGAACTTGTTAATCATTCAAGCCTCTTCAAAAGCAATGCCCTGAACAAGCACAACAGTATTAAACCTGCAAATATAAAGACTGAACTCCAGGTATTTCTTGATCCTGAACCAGCATGATTTTTTTCCACTTATTCCAAATAGCCATCATCCAGATCACAGAACCAGATCTGCTTCATCTCATACAAGGACCACAAAAGTGTGTTCATATTTTATTTGCTGTTGTGACTTAAGCTGCTACCAATAATTCACTTTTCATATCAGGTAACACAAAACAAGCAGTTACTAGGAATCAAGTTCATTGTGTTACTCCAGATTTGCAAAATCAAGGTATGGCCTCTGTCTACAGTGAGCTAAATGGCTGGTGGAGATCAGTGCCAGGTAGGAAGGGATACTCATTGACTGCAGAACCTAAAGGATGAACTCCCTGACTTTTAAATATTAAAAATTTGAATTGGGCATTAACAGGGAATTTCTATGTATGACAATGTTTTCTTTTTAGAACCAGAGCCAGGTTTGCTGTGTAGTTTAATTGTGATGTATGCATGAACTTAACTTTCCTTTAATAGAGCTTTTTTCCTGAGGATGTAAGATCATTCTTGCTCCCATTACATACTGTGTAAATTATCTGATATGTCTATGAGTGTATGAGTGTATGTCATTCAGCATATTCAAAACCCTCAAATTTTTATGGCATGCTGCAGGCTTGGATAAACATAGATTTTTCATCTCTTTTTTCAACAGAACATTTTCAGAGTATTTTCTGTGCAATGTATTATTCCCTTTAAATAAGAAACCAAGACAGAGTTGTTAGTTTATACAAAGCTTTACTACAGTGATGACCTTTTCTGACCCGCTGTGAAAGTTGAGCATTCACTAGTAACCAATACAGATGATACCTAAAAATAAACATCTGCATACAGAGAATTTAACCCTGGGTACACATTTGGGTAAAAAAAAAAAGGCATTTTCAAGCAACACTTCATGGCAGCCCAAGAGGAATCCACTACAGAGGAAAATGACAGATTTGTACTGCTGTAATGCTCCATTCACTGTATACAATAAATGTGTTATTCATCACAAATGGCAATGAGGTCATTGGCTTTATTTGAGAAGGTGGGAATTTTAGCATCACAAAGACTTGAATTGTTGTTCCCAGCTCTGCTGCTGGCCTTGAGGGTGAATTGGGAGAAGTCATCTTGCCCTGTGATACCTTTGTTTCGCCATCTAAAAAGCTGTGAGATGGATACTGCTCCTTTGTGAAGCGTTCAGAGATCTGATGTCCTAGGAGCCAGGTACTACTGCTAATATTGAAAGGATTTAAATTTGTGTGTACAAGTGGTGCATGAGTTTAGCTGTAGCACTATTGTGGTCCTGTGTGCTAATTGGGTCATTGGGGAAGAGGCTTAGTCTGTCATTTCGAACTGCTTGGTTACCTGGAAAAACATGGTGATTGCTACTAGAAACATGCATGTGCTAAGGCCTCCATATTTACATCAAATATTTCTTGGGAACAAAATGTGCCCATGCCACATCATTCGGTTCAGTGTTTCTGAGAGGTGTTGCACTTTTTGAGTGAACACACAACACCTATGTCTCTGCCTAGTCCATGGTAATTCTTGGATAGGTGGAAAAAAAATTCCTCAAACTCAAGATAAAAACAAATCTCCCATATATCTGAAAATCTGTATTGACAAAGATGAAGAATCTGTGGCATTTCCTGTGCCTTGCATAGGAATGGAGTGACTGCATCACTGGACAAAGGAAGGGCTACTGATGCCATCTAATTGTGCTTCTGCAGGGCCTTTGATATGGTCCCCCACATTCTTGCCTCTAACTTGCAGAGATACGGATTTGATGATGACTGTCAGAAGGCTGGAACATCTTGTCTGTGAAGAAAAGGCTGAGAGAGCTGAGGTCTTTAACGCCTGGTCAAAGTGCTGTGGAGACCTTTCAAGGCTTAAAGAAGGCTTACAGGATTGATGGAGAGGCATTTTATACTACTGCCTGCAGGGTACAAGGGACAATAGTTTAAAAATGAGAGTAGATTTAGACTGGATTTAAGTAAGAAATTCTTTACAATGAGGATGGCAAGACACTGAAACAGGACAGGCAGAGAATCTGTGGATGTCCCATAGCTGGAAGTGTTCAAGATCAGGTTGGATGGGACTTTGAGAAAGATGATCTAGTGAAAGGTGTCCCAGCCCATATCAGGGGGTTGGACTAGATGACCTTTGCAGTTCCTTCCAGTCCAAACCATTCAATGACTCTTTTCAAAGATTTCTCCTTGAAGAGGATGGGAACAGAGACCACATGCTTAATGCCTGTCCCTATGTCTCTGTAACCCAGCAAACCCCCTCCTGCACACTCATGACCAATTTACCTGTGTTTGACTCCAGCTGCTTTCTCCCACCTCAGTGAACCGTCTCCCCAGCTGTATGTGATTGAAAAACGAGTGTTTTCAACTCAAACCAGTTCCTTGAGTTGCTGAAGGGAGTAGATGCTGCAAACTCCAACACTATCACCTAGGAGAAGGGAGATGTGGGCTGGTACCACTGGATGTCTGAGTCAAAACATAAGAATATTAGTAAAGAATAAGAGTAAAAAGCCTCTTTTTATCTCCACGTGAGCTATCCAGATCATGATGTTAGGGAAATGTTTTCGAGGAGCCTGTAAAACTTTGATTGGAAGAAAAAGTGGTTTGGAAAACATATGTGTTTTCTGAGTGTGTGGTGTCACTTTCAACAAAGTTTTGCACTTAAGCTAATGTTTTCAATTTTTTTCTCCTCTCTTAGTGTTATGGAAAAAAAGCCCCCACTAAACTTTATTGTCACTTTGTTAAGTCATATTTATTCCTTGCTAATTCTGATACAATATTAACTTGAAGCTAGCTGAAACATTCTGCTGCTTTATATATTATATTTTGCTCTATTTTAAAAAAATAATTTAAGGCAATTTAAATTATATAATATCTATATAAATATTTCTTTCCTATATCAAATTTTGTGTTTAAGTAAAATTTTTACATTAACATATTCTCCAAACCATTTAACTTCATTTAACTTCAATGTAAACAGAACACATCCAAAACAAAATATAAGCAAATAGTCAGGCAATGTCATTGCCACCCAATAAAGCACATCTTCCTCTGCAAATGACAGAATTTCACTCTATACTATGCAGTAGTTAGACTTAATTATTCTTACAGTAAGCTAAAACCAATAAACCATAAAATAAATTATGTTAACATTTTAACAATTGTATCATGTCAGGACAGAATACAGCACAACAGCTTTGAACTGTATAAATCATATTATCTATTTCTACTTCTAGCATGTCCTAAAGTATTGCAAAAATGGTCTTAAAATGAAACAAAATGTTACAGTAGTCCAAGCAGGTATGTTTCAGAACTTTTGTAAACATAAATGAACTCAAAATACTTCTATACAAAATAGGAACAAGTTAAAAAGGCAGGAAAAGGAAAAGGAAAAGGAAAAGGAAAAGGAAAAGGAAAAGGAAAAGGAAAAGGAAAAGAAGGAAAAGGAAGGCTTCAGCTAGGTCTGCAATTGATCCCACTTTTTTCTTCTGCACATGGTGGGGATGGGAAAGATAAAAGCCCGAGGTGTGCCTCCCACGTGCAGGGCAGCAGAGGTGAGGTAGCCAGAAAGCCACCAAAGCCACCCCTGTTTGCTGCCAGCACTGCCAGCAGCACAGCACATCCCTCCCTCTGCCACCACCAGGTCCCAGTGCCTGGTGGGCAGCTGGATCCTAAAGGCACGAGCAGTGAAAAGGGATGAGAATGAAGAATTTGGCTCCTAACTGGAACGTACCTCATCAAGATTTATGTTGATTGGGAGGTGTCTCAGGTAACCCATTTAAGCCAGTGACAGTGAATGGGGATGACTGCTGTTTATTAATGTAAATGTGGCTTAACAGGGAGGCATTCAGCAGGTGCCAAGTAACTGCATGGTCAGTTGACTCTGTCAGGGCAAATTAGACTCAAATTATAGGTTTCATTTAAAAAAACCCGTGTTTTCTGGTGCTAAGGCCAGCAGAAAACACTTAAAAAAAACCAAACCAAAACAAAACCCAACAAAAAACCCCATAGAAACAATAAGCTTAAAACTGCCTTTGCAATAACAACATTGGCTTTGCTAAGACTAAGGTAATTTTGGTTTACACTTGAAAAGGTCACCAGAGTGGTGAGAACGCCCTTGCCACACAATACCATGGCACAAATGCATTTCCTACAGTGCCTACAGATAAGGTGATATCACAGCTCTCACTACTGTTCCAGCTACCATGAATAGCTCCAGAAGGGACTGAAAGTCAAGTACCAGGCAAACAAATTACACTGTCTGATCTCTGCTGGTTTAGATCAGTTGCAAGCTGTGAAGACAGAGCAGCCCAGAAATGCTGCGCAGTCCGAGCTCTTGCAGTGGCCTTTAGGTGCAGGCAGCAGGAGTGGCACAGGCAGCCATGGCCTCACCTCAGCCCCTTGGCTTCCTTCCAGTTTGTGGTTTACTCCAGTGCACGTGCAAGAGCACAACCAGAAATGGCTCATCTGGTTATGAAAAGCAGGTTTGACCATGTCCCAGATGCTGCAATTCTGCGCCCACCTGAGCATTGCTTGGATATGAGAAGGACACTGTCTGTACTCAGATGGTCATGTTTATTGTCAGGCACTTTCAAATCAATGAGGAGGCTATTTAATAGCTCAAGTAAGTAGGTAGCTCAATTTTCCTTATAAGAGGGTTTGGGTTTTTTTTGGTAGCTGAAGAGTACTTAATATTTTGCAACAGCTATTGCTTCACAGCAGACACACTGCTTGGAAGACATAGAATTTTTCCCCTAACTGGTTGAAATAAAGGGAATCTCTTCACGCTTATGTGAAATTGCTGACCCTTCCCAAACAATTCCAAGGCAGATGTGATGCAACCCAAAGCTGGCAGCAGCACTGTCATCGCTGTTGGTGTTTCAGCAGCAAGGTAGGTACTGACAGAGCACAAGAGGGTCTCTGGCTTTAGTAACTCAGCAATTAGAATTGAAGTAGATTATAGCTGAGAGAGTCTCTTGTCAAGGGTATGAATGTTATCCTTGACCAGTATTGCAAACATGTAAGCTATTTCTGCTTATAGATGATAATCTAAAAAATGCGAAGCTAATAGAGTGTGTGTGAAAATTAGGATAGGGGAGAATTTAAGAGGAAGGAAAGATGAAGGAACAGAGGAAGAAAATCAAGCACAAAAAGGATAAATACTTTTTAATTTATCAGTCTTGTGTAAGGAAAATAAGTCTTTTCAGACACAGAATAATTTTAACACTTATTTGCCATAGTATACTTCATCAAGGAGTAGAGGAACTTCAATTTAATCTCTTTCAGTATAAAGTGAAACACTTATTAGTAAAGGTACCAGCATAAATAGCTGTTTTAAAGTAGTTCTAAAATCTGTGGACCATATTTTATGCTTACCTACCCTACATAGATTGAGTCCACCTGCTGAGATAAATTCTTCATGAAAAGATACTTGAAGGATAATAAATCCTCTTTCTTCTTCAGTGATACATTAGGTCTAAGATGACTATAATTTCTCTTTGTAAGGATTCTTGCTCAAAGAATTCCTTCTACCAGAAGAGTATAAACAAAAGTGTAGGAAAAATTAGACCAAGGCACGAAAAAAAAGATGTAATCATAACAACACTGTATATTTTTCTATTATTCTGATTGTTCTTGGAAGAGAGAGTGAGAGAGCAAAAGAGAAGCAAACACAACTACTAGCTTCCAAAACTTACAGGAAATTAATAACAGCATCTGTGGGGTTTTTCTATAATAGTGAAATTTTCCCTGCTGTTCTGAAAATAAGAAGAGCATAAAGCGACAGAACATCAGTTGGTGTAAATCATCATAGCTCAAATAAAAGGCTGTTCTTTTCCCAATAATTTTAATAGGAAAAAATACACTTATATTGATCCAGTGCTGGACAATATTTGGAATGTATGTGCAATACACATTTTTATTTTTAATATGATTTTTGCAGCATCAGTCACTGGGATGTTTGAGGGGCTCAGAAATCTTGTCTCCTTCCCTTGTCTCCCCGGCAGAAACAGGAGCAAAATTGGTGATGGTGGAAAGAGGTAGAGAGCAAAGGGCAGGGCAAACAGAGAACTTAGTAGGCATTGAGATTTGGGCAGGTATCTAGGGGACTGGGATGAAGCTGAAGGTGCCATGTGCTGCCTGGATACTGTCATGCTGTACACAGCAAGACCTCTGGCAAAACACACCAAGAAGGTGACCTAAACTCCTGGTGGGGCCTTCAAGCTCCCAGCTCAGGTCAGGATGACACGCAGGAAAGCAGAAGCCTGCCTGGCCCAGGTCTCCAGCCAGGTAAGGAGGCAGAGGGGGCACATCCAGGCCTCTCAGAGCAGTGCTTGCTGCTTGCTGCCCCTCTGAGCCAGAGGAGTTCCTCTTGCTGATGACTGCCAGGACTTCTGCCAGAAAGAAAACACTACAGAGAAACAGATTTGGCACAAACATACCTGCAAGAACTAATTTTTCTACCTGCCTCATACAAAGGACAGGGCAAGAAAATAGCACTCTGTATCTCTGCCTCACTTTTCATTATTGGGATAATTGCCACTCATGCTAGTGGGGACATCCCCACCTCTGACATGCTGGGCTGCTTTATCTATCTCTCCTCTCACACAGCAGATGCTTCCACCCACTTCCACCCACTCTCTGCCTTTGCACCTGGCTTTCCAACCTGTGGTCTTACAAGAGACTGTCTAGCGTTGCCCCGGCTTTTAATTTCCCCAGCCTTTTTCTGCCATTGAGACAAATCCAGACTGAAAGATGCAAAGAAAGAATGAGTAACCATTGCTAAAGGCTTGTTAGAAAAATCATAGCTAGAAAGGCCATAAATTCCATATTTACAATGCCAGCTATTCACAGCATGGCTCTATTGAATCATTGCACATGTGCTTTTAAAGTCCATAGACTTCTGGAAGGACGCTGTTTGCATGAATCACAGGTTCAGTGTGAGCTGGCTGGTACCTCTTGTTCACTTGTAATTGTTTTCACGGTATAGGGGGAGGGGAATTGCTGGAAATATCATCAGCAAACCTTCAATTGTCCACCTGACCTAAAGAAAGCAGAGGGTGTGCTTCTGGAGGGCTTTTTTTTAATGCTGAGATAAGGGGGGGAGAGTATGTCCAATTACAGCAGTAGGACAGGAACTTCATGCTAGGGATGAAGCCAGGATGGTGCTGGACTGGAGTGACTGTAGATGTGGATTTGTTGAGAAGTAAGATGGAAAATAAGGCACCTTTTGTGGGAATGCAAGGACCTTCAGAGAGAGGTGAGCCAAAGGAAAGCGATCTTGCCTTTCTGATTCCATATCAGCTGTTTGGGCATCACTGGATTATTTTCATGGGTAAGAACTTTTGTGCAATGCTCCTGTATTGAAAGGTTTCTTAAGAAAAGGAGGAGAAAAGGTTGTTGTGCTCCTAGAACTAGCTGTTCTTGTCAGTATGTTGTATATAAAAAAATATATTTGGATGCAAATATTTGCATTCGCAGGGACATGTAAACCTCTGAATTTAACTGTATCATTTCGTACTTCTTGACTCTTGCCTTGAACACCTGTCCTATTTAATAATCTTTCTTTTACCAGCAGTATTGTTATTTTATTGTATATTCAAAATATTTTTGAGAGGATTTTAAAAAAATCATTATTTTCCTGAATTCATTGTATGAGTGATGGCTGTGTATATGTGTGTGTAATTTCAACATACAAGAGCTATACTTGAGAAGCTGTTCTCTACCTGATAACATAAATCCTGGAAATTTTGAAGCACAGAGAGGGAATAGGACTTGCTGGGCTTCACAGTGGCCCCAATCTTACAAACAGCAGTGCACAGGAAAATTCTCCATTAGAAAACTGGTCTTCAGTGAGCTTTCATGAAGATTAAGGAGCCTGCCTAAGTGGTTGCAGGATTGTGGTTACAACTTGGAAGGAGGGTGACCTGGCATAAGTCAGGAAAGACACTGCATCAAATGGTTCCCTCAGCCACTCCTCTAAGTGAATTCAATAGGATCTGAATCTGTGGCTTACAGTTTACAGTCAAGGAAATCAGTATTTCAAACATAATTGAGAAAGACGATTGTCAGCACAGCACAAAATTGTTTTCTTCTCAGACTGCAGCTCCAAAATTTAAAGTAAAATAATCTCCATTTACTTACAGTAATAGACGGAGAGATTAAGAAGGTTTTATTTGATTTTTAAAGACTTTGTTGTTTATTTGTCCAGAATAGCTCAAGTTATTTCAAATTCATTCAGGATTAGAAATAAATAGAGAAGTTCTGTTAAGAAAAAAGAGGCAATAGAAAACGTACAAGACCAGGAATTGTACTGAGCAGAGTGAGCTGTCACTGAGGGCGATGAATCAAGAGTGATAACGCTCCATGAGAGGAGGAAATGCTGAGTAGAGAGATAAAACCAGAAAATGGTGTCACAGGGTCAGGGTTATGCAACAAAATCAGAAAGCTTCTGTATGCCATAGTAGCACAAATACGTAAATATTTCTCTATATTCAAGCAATTGTAAAGCTCCTGGAATTGTAACTTAAGTGCCCAGTAAAACCTTATTATACTTTGATTGCCCAAATGAAAATTCTGGCAATACAGTGACACAACAGTTCAAGTAAATCTCATTTGCATATATTAACCTTCTTCCCTAAGGCACAAAGCCTTGAGTTGGTCCCTAAATTTACACATCTGAGTTACAGAAAGAGCCTAATTGCCAAAGGCACCCTAAGTAACCAAGTGGAAACAGACACACACTTCTATAGAGTGGCTGAGATCTCAAGGGATAAATTACATTTGGGAAAGTTTCTCGCCTCCCTGGACAATCCAGAGTGAGCCAGGAGTCAGCTCTCGTCTTATTTGAGGCTTCTCTGTAAAAGCTTCAGCGTGGCTCAAAATGCCAAATCCTCCCTGGAATCTCTTCTTCAGGACATCAGAAGCCACAATGCACATGGCTGGTCACAGTACCTCAAAAAGAGTTGCAAGTGTTAACAGAGTCTCACCTGAGA
This sequence comes from Irena cyanogastra, assembly GCA_013397155.1. Classification (NCBI taxonomy): domain Eukaryota; kingdom Metazoa; phylum Chordata; class Aves; order Passeriformes; family Irenidae; genus Irena; species Irena cyanogastra. The sequence goes on from VWZV01011130.1 coordinate 85,789, forward strand.
GGAAACTTGTTTGACTGATAGAAAAACATACATATTAAAAATAAACTATATTTTGTATTTTTTCCAATCTTGGATTAATGCCTACTCAAGAAAACAATAACTATTTAAGATAGAGCTTACAGAAAGTAGGCAGAATTGCATAATTCTCATTCAGATAGGAATTCCTTAAATTTATATAATTTTCTATCTCTCTATTCTGACCTTATTCTGACCTTAGCCTGATTGGAAAAGGGTGGTAGTGCTGCTGCTGAGTCCAAATCAGCACCAGCTGCTCCTTTGCCTTATGGTATGACTTCACAGTATTGTTCCATTAAGAACTGAGACTTCAGCCAGTCCTGCTTATTGCTGCATTATTTTTAAAGTTTTTAAGGTTTGCATACTGTAGGATAAGTTGTCAGGTTTTTGGGGAGGCCTATACTTGAGACAGGAGACAAGTTTACTCCTGAAATATTCATGTTTGTCTCTGCTGCCTTGGCTAAACTGTAAGTGGTAAACAGTCTACAGTCCCAAATTCAAATGTTCACCACATATGAAACCTTTGCCTGTAGAAAACTAATGAACAGTCCTCTTACAAAGAGCAGCCTGGACTATTAGTGGGAAAACAAGAAACTGGTTGCAATGTGTGAAGAATATGTTGCTGAATATTTTTGGTAAATGGTGCCACCAATCTCATAGTTCTCAGATGGACAGGACAGAGATGTAGACTTTTTACCAAACAAACTCTTAGAAATGAGTGAACGGATAAAAATATCTGACTTCTCCCACAATGTCTAAGGGATGGCATGGACAGGGCTAAATTAATTTCAGAGAGGAAGTGCCATTGCTTTTTAAGGGGAATGCTAATGAGCCAAAGGCTTAGTTTCATCTCCTGACCTCGTTGCATTACTCTGTTCAGCAGTATCTAATCCCTTAATGATTTATCTCCTTATCCCAGTCCTACAGAATTTTGCTTTTAAATATGCAGTAATTAAATGTTTGTTCTTTTCTAACTCAGTGAATAATATGCTGCAACTTAATACTTTTGCCTAGAAGACAGTCTCATAGTGTCTGGGGTTTATACTATCAAACCCAACCATGCAACTGACAGTTGGAGTTTTGAGTGGGTTTCTCAGGCCACAGATGCAGATACACTCCCATGCCTTGTGAAAGAATTTCAGGACCACTTTTTTAGGTAAAGCAACTTGTCATTCCCCTAAAAAACATTTTCAGAAGGCTGTAAAATGTCATTAGACAGTTTAATGAAATGTAATTGTTCTAAACAATTATTGTTATATGGTTTTCTGTGTTTTGTGGCAAACATTAAGTGGACTACCATAAATGTCTTTTACTGAGTAATGTGGGCCAGCAGAAGAATAACCTGCTAAGATGCTTCTTTCACTGCATGTCAGTACACTTAGTAAAACTGCTAAAATCTACTTTGTCCCTGGCAAAAGATTTTCTCCTTGGCACAATGCAGAAGAGATGGATACTCATCCAGGCTCTGGGTGGCACTTTTAGGGGTTACTAGAAAGCTGCTGGAAGTGAGAATGGTTCTTCTTTAACCAGAAAGCTGATTCCAGGTGTTGGTTTGGGGCTCTGGCTGTTGCATTTATTTCTGCAGTGGAGTCAGCATCCATGTGAATTGAAGACCACAGACACTGTACTGCCTGCTTTGGAAGCACGCTCCATGGTCAGCAAAGGACATCTCAAACCTGGGTAAACATTTCCTTTGGAATGATGTCCAGTTTAATGTAGACCCTGAATTAAATACACTAAGATAAGTCATCACAACTCTGGTTGCATGTGTTGTGACCTCAGTATTCCCTGGTTTCTATTTTACTGGAATTGTCAGAGGTTTGTATCTGGAATGTTAACATGAATATTCATTGCCTTTTTTCTTCTTCTCCCTAACTAATAATGTGTTCCACAGCAAGAGCTTATAATAGGGCATGATAACCAGAGAGCTTCATATTGAAAATAAATGAATTATCCATACAGAAAAGCATTCTGCTTAGCTATTTGGTGGTTTTGGTGTTAAATCTTATTTGTAGACTTGAAGTGACTTTTTTATATGTCTTTAGGTTTGTGCTATTTAAGCCCTGAGTGATTGCTCCTAACTGAGTCTCTCCCTTCCCCCTCCTTTTTCCCTTATACAACAAAAACAAGGTCTTTGCATTAAGAATAAGATTGACCACAGGCTATTTTAACATGCCTCAGCAGCCACTGTCTCTCCCCTTTACTCCCTGTCACGTATCCATTTCTACTCATGTGAATCAATCATACCTCTCATTTATAAAATATGGCAGCAATATATACAAAATTAATATAATAATTAAAGGAAACATTGTTGAAAGGTCTAAAGAAAAATAATTCTTAAAAATCAAATGTTCAGTCCAGTTAAAGCATTGTGCATGCTCCTTGGAGAGGGTCTTCAGTACTATGTATCTCATGGGTGTCATTGGATGTAATTGTTGCCATGCTAAATATTCATGTATGAATAGTCTGGAATAAATTCTCTTGTAAATTGACAGAGGGCAAGTTAGAACTGTCCTTGAGTCTCTCATCTGCATCCTCATTTTTGAAAAACTGTCTCGTTTGCATGTGTGTGTGTGTACTTGGTTAAATTAAATAGGGAAAGATGCTTTCTTTCTGAAACACTCTGCTGCTTCTATCACCTGTTACTAGCACTGGTTATTTATATCAACTCAGTTTTTGGAGTAGAAATTGGTATAAAACAATACATGGCTGGCAACAGGTCTTTGAGTTGTTGTGCTTGCTGGCCCCACCTGAGAGCAGAGTGGGCTCTGCCAGGACTGTGAGCACAGGCAGCAAGGCAGCCTCTGTGCTGTGGTACCCACCACCCGAGCCAGAGAGGTGGTGGGCAGAGAGAGAACGTGGCCAGGCTCACTCAGGAAGGTTACAGGAGACACTGAAACTGAACCCATGTCACGAGTCATCCAGTCCTCCTTCCACCTAATACTCTGACACAAATATTTTGGATACAAATGCTGATAGTCATGGCAGAGTATTATCCTTTCTGGTGTCTAACCCCCTCTACCAGGTGTTGCCAGTCTTTGTTTATGGGTTATGGGGTCTGGATTCATATCTTTCCCTGTTTTGGTGCCATATAACCTGGAACTCTCCTCACCCCATCTTTGTTTTTCTTTCTCCTGAAGTCCTGCATAATTAAGTTTGGTTTGGTTTTCTTTTCCTTCGGTATGTGTATTTTATTCAATGGAGAGAAAAAAGTGAGAATGTTCGCAGTCCTCTGTGTGCTGAACACTGACACAATTAAGACTTCTTCATTTCAATTTTTCCCAGGTCTCATTACTTGCCCACAGTTCTTGCTCAGGTTTGAACTGTGCTCTGTGCACCTCAGCTCCCTGCTCTGGCCCTGCTCCCTGTGTCTGCATTCACAGGGTCACTGCTAGATGTCTTTGTTGGGGCAAGGTGGCCCCTGGTGACTTGCCTGGGTGCAAGGACCTGTGTCAGGCTGCCTGATCCTGATGCTGCCTTAATCCTTTCTGTGTCACTTTGGTGTTTTTAGGGTTGCATCTGTGGTGGCTGGACCCTGGGTGGAGACCAGCCCACCAAAGCTCCTCTACTATACCTCCCTCCTCAACTGGAGAGGGGAGAGAAAATTTCATGGATGGTTCATGAGTTGAGATAAAGACAGGGAGAGATCACTCAGTGATTACCATCACGGACAAAACAGACCTGATTTAATTTAATTTATTGCCAATCAAATCAGAGCAGGATAATGACAAGTAAAATGGTTATTAAAAACACCTTCCCCCTGCCTCTCCCTCCTTCCCAGGGTTAACTTTATTCCCAATTCTCTACCTTCTCCCCTCAAGATGGTGCAGGGGAATGGAGGTTATGGTTAGTTCATCATGTTTTTTCTACAGCTGCTTCCTCCTCAGGAGTCTTTCCCTTGCTCCAGTGCAGGCTTCCTCACACAGGAGACAGTCCTCCACAAACTTGTCCAGTGTGAGTCCTTTCCACAGGCTGCAGTTCTTCGTGAATTGCTACAGCATGGTGTCTTTTTTTCCCCTCTCTGTGTAGTCCTTCAGGAGCAGGCTGCTCCAGCACGGCTTCCCCTTGGGGTCACAGCCTTCTTTGGGCATTCACCTGCTCGGGAGCGGGGCTCCTCCAGGGACTGTGAGTGGATCTCTGTGGGCTGCCCTCCAGGGGCTGCAGGCATCCTTGCAGATCTCCATGAGCTGCAGGGGCACAGCTTCCTCACCATGGCCTTCACCACAGACTGCAGGAGAAGCCCAGCCCAGCACCCGGAGCCCTTCCTCCCACTTCTTCTCCATTGACCTGAGTGCCTGCAGAGCTGCTCCTCTTGTATATTCTTACTCCTCTCTTCTCTGGTCACAATTACTTCTGTGCAATAAGTTCTCTTTTTTCCCCCCCTTCCTAAATATGCAGAGCTTCACAATGCCTCCAATTGCTCCCAGCAGCAGTAAGACTCAATCCTTTGCAGACACAGAATCACTGGTGCCTTTTTAGCCAAAACCCACATGTGCTTGTGCTGCTGCAGAGAACCACAATCAAACAATACCCAATACTTATCTTCCTGTCCAGTGGACGAGCTGGGTTAAGGGCAGGACCACTACCAGCCAAGGAAAGGGCAGAGACCCTTTGTGGTGGTAGAGCAGCATTTTGTAGATCCAGTACTGAAACCAAAGGGTTTCTGTGGAAGTGCCATGTGGTTTGGCCGGCATCCATGAGGAGGAAGATAGAAAACAATAGTGTGCTCTTCTTTCTTATATGTATGTGTTTGGACAGGTCATAGTTTAGCTTGAAAATTTGAACCAGGCAAAAACTACTTAAACAAATTCATAGCCACAGTTGTGCAGCAAGGCCACGATATCTCAAGGGATATGGCTGTAAACTTTTGAAAGTGAACTTCCAGGCCATTTGGAGTGGAAGTACAAGACCCTCATCATGAGCTGGCAGGAGAACCAGCAGTGCTGCAGGATACCCAGGCTCGGAGTGGGCAGCGGAACTGGATGTAGGACACGCTGACTGCCCGGTCAGGAGAGAGAAATCACCTCTTCTTTTCAGTCCCTCCTGTTGCCCAGTGATGGCTTGTTCTGGCAGGAACTCGCTTTGTTGGCAAGGGAAACTGCCTCTGCTGCTGCTCAGGTGAAATCCTACATGGGGCTGAGCCTGGGGCAGACAGGCAGCCCTTTGTGCTCATGGGGCTCCATCCTTGGAAATGAAGGGGACATGCCAGACAACTGCATATTAGGTCTAAAATTCTGAAAACTCTAAAATTCTCTCTTCCCAAAGAGGAAGAACAAAATGGTGCTGCATTTCTCAGGGTGAGGTGAGGGCTGTGTCCTGGCAGTGGGACTGGCAAGGCTTTGGGGCCAGGAGCAGAGGGACTGGCAGACAATGAGGGACTGGTGCTGGCCGGAACGTGCAGTTAGCAGCACAAACACACTTGGCTCTGGAGGTGAGGTGGTAAGATATATTTTTTTAATTATTGAGCTGTGTGCACATTATGAAACCATTATAGAACCAAAGTATATAAAATTCCAAATTGCAAATACCAGCTTATACAAAGGGGTAATAAAATAAATAATACATTAACTAGCTCCAGTATTCTGAATTCATAGACAGTAATGGAACCATATACATCAGAGGCCATAAAAATGCATACATTAAAGAGGGTGCACAGTGGTAACTGAGGGTTCATCTTGATGCTTCCTGACTGCCCGAGAGTGTATTAGTGCTGGGGGATGGGAACTCTATCTGCTACTTAAGCAATTATTGATTGAGAGAGGGAAATACAAACCTTACAGACCAGGCTGGTAGGAAAAGGAGTGAGAACTTAGATTGACATAACACATTAACACTGTAAACAAAGTGGACTTTGTAGGTTATTTTGCACAACCACTATGTGCTGTAGTGCAGGATCTGTCTCGCTGTGGGACACCAACAGAGAGGAATTCACTGTGTGTGCACAGGTGGAACACCAGCACACCTTGCATGTGCAAGAAGGAGGTGTCCTCATCAACGCTCCTTCTGCAGATTTTGACAGGGGAAAAATTTTGCTCTAGAAATAAGCATCCTCTAATTCAGGAAAAATCCCTCTCTGGCTCCTGTAGAGTCTGGCAGCACTGTTGTAGCTCAGGTGGCCTTTGTGAGAGAGGGCTGTGTGATACCTTTGTGTGTGCCAGAGTTAGGTCTGGCTGGGTTTAGAGTGGAGTGCTCTTCTCCCATGGCCATGGATGTGTTTATTCATGTCACTGCATTAAACAGATTTTCCTGGAACCTGCATGATGCAGGGAACATCCATTTTGCATCTACAAAGGAGAACAGAACATTGGCCAAGGACCTAAGATCCAACCCTGCCTCACTTCAGGCAAGAATCCTTTCCACTCCCTTTTGTTTTGTCTCCTGAAGCCCCTTCATTTTTATTCCTGTGCATACAGTGTTGTGACCCCAAGAAATAGCAGTGTGCAAGTGCTCTGCTGCAGAACCCTTGCTCCTTGAATAGTCCCTTAGTGGGAGAGTTTGGCATGCTAGGTTCTGTGCACCAAACGGCTTACAGGAGTGGTCTACTGGGAAATTTTAGGGAATCTTATGAATGGAAAGAAACAAAAAAAAAAAAAAAGAAAATCAGACTGTCTAGAAGGGTAAAAAAGCATGTACATATATACTTATATATAATATTATTATGATAGCCATCTGATAACTTCAAATTAAATCAGATTAAAGTAAAGCTTATTCCTTGACAGGGTTCTGTTGCTTCTTTACTTCCAATGGGCAGACAGATTCATGCCCAGAAATGTTTTCACTGGGTTTAGGAGCCATTCTAAAGCAGAAATTTTTATCTGTTTGACTTGAGTGATATGAATGTCATTATCCACCTGCTGGCACTGAAAATTCATTGTGGGGCTCTATTAAGTCTCCTTTCATTTAAAAAAAATTCTAATATATTGAGGAAGGAAAAGGGAATTGAAAAGAGAAGTGGGAGGGGAAGAGAGGTTTGGAGATTTCCCTATACTATGTCTGCTTTCTCTTTGTCAAGTTTTTCATCTGATGCGAGTAAACATTATTTCATTGATTTTACTGACTTCTAGTAAGATAGAGCATTGTAATCATATAATGCCATATGAGGCACAGTTTACATTCTCATTTCTGTTCTGTCTACAGACAAAACCCATGTTTGATTCTTGAACACCACTAACTGGACCTGTACTTCTGTCCCTTGCCCTCTTTCTGGGTCAGGCTCTGATCTCTGTTTCCCACAGCTAACAGGCTTATGTAGGTGTGGAAACTGTGCTCTGTCTACACTGATGGAGCACAGACTAGGGCTCCTGGCCCCCTCTTCTTCACTTGCACAAACCCAAACGTGATCCATACAGGAATCCATTAAATTTTAGTAATTAATTTGCTGGGGGGAATTAAAAATTAGGAACAATTTGTTTTGAAATGTATGTACTGAGCAGATGCCATGCCATCTCAGGTACACTGAGGTGACATGCATTCTGTTTAAAAATGCTGTATGATTTCAACTATCAGAAGGGCTTGGAAAGTGTTATACCCTTGACAATGACCTGTATTACAATTAGAGCTCATGATTATTTGCCCAAGAAGACAACAAGATTTGCTATGTAATTTGAGAAGCATTTATAATACTGCTACCCATGTTGTAAGATGATTATAAATAAAGTTCAGCAGAATTGCTTCCATCAGAAAATCAGAATTCACAGTCAAATAAAGTGTACAACCCTGATGTGTAGATACTTCTAACTGCTACTGTACATAAATCAGATTCTGCTTAGCAACTGCTGCATATCATGTTTATTAAACACCTTCTGCTTATTACAGCAGAGGGTACTAAAAACTCTTCATGAAAATTTCTCAAATCTCTTTTCACATCTTGGATATTTTTTAAAGGTCTCATTGCAGTGAACAGAATCCTTCTGCGGAAATGGTACTTGGGGGCTCTCAACATGTGCTTCCTGTTCCAGTCAGTCACATGGAAAATGTTCTCAGTTTACAAACCAGACAAATTGTTTTGTGTTGTTGCTTTAGTCCTAAGGCTCAACCCAGCATAAGGAGAATCAGGCTTCCTGCTTTCAATATCATTGAGCATTTTGTTAAAAGTAATGCTCTTTATGAGTTCTGGGAAGTATTTGAAATGAGGCTATTCCACAAGGAGGTAAACTTGCCTCTGTGTCCCAGAAGCATGCTGGAGCAAGTGACAGTTCAACAAAGAAAACAACCCTTTACTCATCAGTGATTCTCTGGCACAAGCCTCTGCTACGAAATAATTTCTCAGGGCTAGCCCACCATTTCGTAAGTGACACACATTCATCACAATGTCCCACATTTACACACTACAACAGGCCTTTTAAACTAGTCACAGATGCTACGGGGGTCTGATAGATCGAAAATAGTCAGCTGCATACTCTGACAGCCATTACTGTCACAGCGTATTCTAAAACGCCAGGCTCCATTTATAGCTCACAAAAATAAAATAGCACTAGAAATATCAGCTTTGAAATAACTTTCAGTCCACCTCTTGCAGCTCCTTCTCTGCTCTGCTCTTGTCCCAAGCTTTTCTTGACTGTTGCATGTTTATCACTTCTTGATCTCTGCCTTCTAGTTGTAGTACAAATGTCAACTCTCAGGCATTTGTACTACATTGCTCCATCTCTGCAACTTCTGCCATGCTGGCCACAAAGTGTTGCTAAACTGTTTATGCAGCTAGCTGGAGTGGAAGAACTCTGGAGGGTTAACCAGACTCTGAACTGTTCCTGGTACACATATATATATATATACACAGACTATACTGCATTCTCTGCTGTACTCCCTTGGCTAATGTGCAGGACTGTCCTGATGCAGTGCCCACAGGGCAGCAGCACTAGCACATGTGCCATACAGACATACCCAGAACATTGCCAAAAGGCTGCACCATGGATCAGAATATGGCCACTGAAACTAGTCTATCAAATCTGAAGTGGATTACTTTCATTCAGTGCATGCAAAGCTAAATGAAGTAGCAACACAGAGATTATGGCACTGCAGAATACAATGTCCAGGTCTCCACCAGAAGAAGTGTGGGCTCTGTACTGCCACTCTTTTCTCTAGGACTGTGGTTGGCATCAGCCCAGGCTTTGATCTGTAAATCCTCAACTGATTAATGCCTCTCTATATGAACTCCTGAGGAGTGAGAGCCATGCACCTCTTCAATCATACAGCCAACTGCCCCCTGGATGAATTGTGTGGGAAATGGACATAACCATTCTGAGTTATGATGAAGAACCTCTATCCCAGGACAGAACAGTCTTCAACAGCAGAAAGTCTCACTCTGATTGTACTGCAGCATGCCTTGTGGCTTTTTTACAGATCAATTATTGCTTGATTAACTATATAGGTAGCGAGAAACTAGGAGAAACACTGGGAGGTTTTGTGACACGGTAAATCTTAGAAGCTCTTTATCATAATTTATAAACTTTTTTTTTCCTACTAATTGTGCACATTTCTTAGCTGCAGAGCTCCTGTCTGCAATACAGGCAGTGAAAAATGTTACCTGGATAAGAATATATTTACATAATCACGAGCTAATTACTGTTTGTCATAAGTAAAATCAAGGAATTATTACCATGCACAACTTGTTTAGTTGTACATGGATGCAGTTGAACTGCTGCCTTGTTCTACCCTAGAACCGGTTATATTTGCAAACAGTGTGCAAAAAATCACTCTGCTAACAGCCAGGTGCACTTTCTGTTTCAAGATGTGCTGCTCCCTCTCTTCATTCTGCTTTTTTTTGATGGCATTCCTCATGATTTAATCTAGTTTTCCTGTGGGTGGAATCTGGCATAAAAAATATGTACAGAGCTTTATACCCATCTGCATCAAAGGTGCTGTATAGATACCAATTAGCAATAATGACATTCAGGCACTTCAGGTGTATTTGAAAACAGTTGGCAGTGCTTGATGCTAGAAATACAGAATGACTATATCCTCAGTAAGGTAAACTGGGACAGCCCTATTCATTCCGGCTGAGCCTTACCAGTTTATCTCAGCTGAGGATCTTGAGGCTCTGACTCCTACACTCAAGTCTCTCCCCAGCAGCAACTCAGGACCCAGCCAAACGCACACTGTAGCTCCTTGTTTTAATTAAAGATGTGGAAATTATTTTCTATTTTGGAAAGTTGTTGGGAATGATGTATGGATAACAGCTTGAGAATTCAAATTATGCCACAGATCAACATAACCTGCAAGAAGCAAAAATGTTTTGACTACTACTCTAAGCAAAATCAGGATGGATGTCATAGATTATCCTTGCATGCCCAAATCCATAGCTGCCTGTTTTATGATGTTTATAAGTAGCTTTATTAATGGAAGTTGACTGCTAAATTTCTGTGCTTGTTTTGGAAAACTTCAAAAGTAAACAGTGGCAAAGAGCACTGTGCTATTTTTTTTATATGCACATTTTTGTGCATATCAGAATATTTTTTGTACCTATGATCAAGGTAAAAGAACAAATCTAAAAGAATTACAGTTAGCCTTTGATTTTTGGAAGCATTGTGTTATGTAC